>JAWLRI010000756.1:2047755-2133785 GCA_034781795.1 Crypturellus tataupa | reverse complement strand
AGGAGTAGCAAAATAAAATACCTTTCTCCTTAACGGAAATTGCAGCTCAGCCCTGGAGCAGATTCCCACTTAAAGCCATTGAGTCTGTGGGGAGCAGCTGCTGCTACTTCCTTCTCCCCCTCCTCTTGGTAATGGGGACCTCAAAGTTCCTTCTAAAGGGGAATTTCTATCTGTGGACAGAAAACTGCACAACAGCTTTTACTACACATCATATTCTTCAGACTTGGTGATTATAAAACTGGGAGACTTAGCAAAAAAGGAGTGGAAAAAATGCAACTTCAGATATATTGGAGCAGTGAAGGGAACATCCTTTTCCCTTACTTTTGTTTGAAATGCTTTTTACTATGGAATACATATGCTGCGTTCTTGTGTGACTTGAAGTAATGCTTGATGGGTTCGTGCTTTCCATGCATGCTCTCTAGGCAGGTTAAGTTCAGCCATTTTTAGTAAAATCCCTTTCCTTCTGCAATAATCACAGCGCTGTGTATCTAATGGCCAGTGAGTCTCATGATTATTTTCTTGAAATGAAAAAAAGCTTCTGCTCAAGACTCGGGCTATAGTCGTGACATTTACGCTACCTGGGCAGTGTCATTGCTGTTCTTCCCTTTCCTTTTTCCTGACCAGACCTCAGAAAAGCTCTTGCATCGAGCTGTTTGGCAGCCCCTCAGTGCAGTGCTGTGGAGGCAGTGCTTGCTTTAGAGATGGAAGTGCCACGTGCAAATGCTGGATAAGGAGCCATCCAGAGGATCCGCAGGCCAGCAGCGTCTCGCAATGCTCCTGGAGCCGTCCTGCTCCAGGGAAGGCTGGGGTTGGGTTTCTGTGTGCGCTCGGGCTCTGCTCCTGCTGCAGCCGAGGCGGTGGAGCCTCCAGCGCGTCCTCGCTCAGTGCTTGCTGCTCTCCCTCCACTCCGGCTCTGCCAGGATCGTGGAGGGTGCAGGACACCCGGTCCCCCTCCCAGCAAAGGGGGCAGTTTCTCTTAGGCCCTGCCAAGCTCTCCCCCAAATGGCAATGCGGTCCTACTACCTTTCCAGTTTCTAGGTGGCTTTGTTAGCCCCAGGCCAGCAGGCCTGTGTTTGGTTTAGGTAACGAGAACAGTGCAAACGTGCCCACAGATGAGCTACGGTGCGCTGCGAGGCGCTTGTGCTCTGTTTTAACGGGGACTTGTGTTCGCTGCCGCACAGAGCTCCTTGGTGACCTCGAGGGCAGGTGGCGGGGCGGGTGCGAGCAAGGCGCCCTCGCAGCAGGTGCCGGTGCAGCTGCGCCCAGCGCCCTCCCGCCGCTGCCGCAGCCGGTGCCTCCCCCGTCCCTGCTGGGCCTGCGGCGCCCGCGCCGCACAGGGAGGCACGGCCGGCTGGAGATGGCACTGAAGGCAGCTTCAGCAAGCGGGGCAGGATCAGCTTCACCGAGATCCTGCTGATCCTAAGGAACTATTTCTTCTCCTTCCGCCCCTTCCCCAACGAGGAATGGTAATGACAGATAAATTAGAGTGGAACAACTGCATTCCAGTTAGCGGGCTTAGGAGTTGGTTAGTGTCAAAGGCTGTTTTCTTCCAAGGCGGAAGGGAGCCAAAGAGCAGGGTCTTACAAATGCTTCCTGGAGGGGTTGTGTGGTGGCACGAGCAGGTCTGGCCCCGGCCGCACTGTGCTCCGCGGTGACAGTGCTGGGTGGGCACAGTGCTCTGACACTGCCCTGATTGTGCTCCAGCAGCTCCATCTGGGTCTGACTGCAGCAACCGGGGGGAAGAAAGCAAGAGGTGATCAAATACAGGGAAGAGACTCCTCTACTTCACACTGCTTGAACTGACCTAAGGATTCGGTGCTTCCTTTGTGCACTGTGCTGTAATTTCTAGTTTGTGTAGTGTTTACATCAGATCTTCCTTAGCTGGTTGTGAAAGAAAACAGCTAATTAGGTAGACCTTGATGTGAAAGGTACACTGCCTTTGGTAAAGAATAGCATTATGGCTTGTCCTGCCCCAAACTTCCGTAGTCATTTCTGTGGATCTGGATACCCACGTGGGTATGTGGGTCAATATTTTGGGTATAAAGAGTATACCTGAGGATCAGGTAACCTTTGATATCTACATATACCACCCCACCCCCATGTGCAGATTAAGGATTTTACATTAATCTGTTCAGTGCAGATTATTCCAGAAGAGCAGCAAAGTTTTATAAAGCTACTTTTACATAAACCTTTCAACTTTAAGAAAGACTCACCACAGCCTGCCTGTTTCGTGTGTGGCACCAAAACTTCTCTTTCTGACAGCATTTCGGCTCCTGATGGAAGCAGCGAGCACTCTCGCGGAGGTGCCAGCGGCCCTGAAGCGCCTGGCCAAATACACGGTGCGCGGCTTCTACGGGCCAGAGCACTCGCTGGCCTTGGACGTGCTGATCCGCTACCCCTGCGTCAAGGAAGACGACTTGTTGCAGCTGCTCCAGTATGAACGCAAGCAACTGCGCGCTGTCCTCAACACGCTCAAGGCAGACAAGTTTGTCAAGCTGCGTATGCGAGTTGAAACAGGGCCTAATGGGAAGAGCACGAGGCACAACTACTACTACATCAATTACAAGGTGCTGGTGGATGTGGTGAAATACAAACTGGATCATATGCGCCGGAAGATAGAAGCAGACGAGCGGGATTCAACTACCAGGTCATCTTTCAAGTGCCCATCTTGCTCCAAAACATACACAGACCTGGAAGTCAACCAGCTGTTTGATGTATTTACAGGTAGGTTTGGTTATATTGCTGACTTCTTGCACGGAAGGATAGCTTGGAGAGCATGGAGGTGATTTGTGTGAAGTTTTCAGTGAAAGCATGTTTGTTAGAACATATCTCGTTTGCTGATGCTGAAGCGTAAGAGAGAAAGCAGTATTTGTAAAATAGGTTGGGCAAGAGGCATAATCTGGAATTTAAGATTTGGGATTGAGATTCAGTTCCTGGCCTATTTTGCTATGAACAAGCCACTAACCTGAGGTACTTACCAAGCCTGTGTTGGGCTTCCTCATGTGAGGAAGGAGAACAGAGTATGCATTTTACTCGTACCTTGAATTTGCTAGTTCATCCATGTCAATCTTCAACACTTCTTATAGAAGACATGATGAAGCTTCAATAAAACTCTGTGCCTACCTACTGTAATAAAAACAATGCCAGCCAGCAACAGAGGAGGGGTTTCTGTCACTCCTGTACTGATCTGAAACAGCAATGTTTGGACACCTCTCAGCGCCTCCAACAAATCCCCAGTAGAGATGACAAAACTTGAGTTAGAGAGTATGGTGGGGGTTTTTTTGTTTATTTCTTTGTTTTTTTTTAAAGTTAAAATGTCATCACACATTACTGCAATGTTTTATTCCAAGTGCAGTTCCCATGTTAATGCCAGAGTCTTGATATCTGGAAAGGATGTCAGAGCCATAAAGAGTCAGTAATACTTTGTGTGATCTTCCAATAAATCACATGCTTTAAGACTCTTGACTTGACACACACAAATGTAGGCTTTACTATAGGTGTCTCTAAGTGAGTCTTTTTGAGCTTCAAAAAAATCCTTAACAGATGCTATGTATGCTCACAAATCTCTTCTGTTTTCTTATGCTTGCCTTCACTTTGAGTTCCTCCAAGTGGTGTGAGCAAATTAATGTTGGGTCTAGAGAAGCTGGTTTGATTTTGTTGATGTTGTCCAGGCTGTACATTTCTCAACAAGTTATTTCCCTGTGTGAAAATGTCCCCTGTGGGTAACGCTGCAGAGACCTTCCGCTGCACCTACTGCAGCACGGAGGTAGAGGAGGACGCCTCAGCCCTGCCCAAGCGGGATGCTCGGACGCTGCTAGCCAGATTCAACGAGCAGATTGAACCAATCTTCCTGCTCCTGCGTGAGACCGAAGACATCGTCCTGCCCTATGACTTGCTGGAGCCCCAGCCCACAGAAATCCCAGGATTATCAGAAAGGTACAAAGGCAACTCTAGAACTCTTGGTCAATACAACTCCCACTCCTCCAAAGTTCCCAGTTCTAAAAACCTTGTTAAATACCTAATTTACAGCCTGTTTTCTCTTCTGCTTTGTTCTGTCCTGCCTAGTTTATGGGACTCCAAGCTCCTTAATGTATTATGGCATTTTAAATTACTGGTTTGTGCCAAGGATTTTATTTTTACTTGCTGTTCTGTTTCAAGGAGCATATAGTTCTCCAGACTTCTGCTCCTTTGGCTAATATTGCTCACTGTGAGAAAATAATGCTACTTTATCAGTGTGCTTCACTCAGGGATGCTCTAGAGAAGGGAATGGGCAAGTTAATGGTCCAGAATCACAGGTCTCCGAGAAGGGGGACTTTTAAAGATTTCCTTTGACTGAGGCTTGTATTTAATCTCTCACGTGGGTCACATTTCCTTCAGCCTTGATCACAAAGTATGTTCAAGCATGCTGGAATCCGGCAGCCAACCTGAAAAATGGGCCAGCAGAAGCTCCTCCTTTGGCAATATGTACACCCAAAACTTAGTTATAGATGTCCAAGACTCTGAGTCCAAGAAGAAAACAAGAGAAAAAGTCACTAAAGAACAACCTGTCTGGATGTCACAGAGTACTGTGGAAGGAGCAACAGCGGCTACCGCCAGTACTGCTGGTAAGATACATTTTGGTGTAGGGTTCCTGCTGAAAAGGTAGGGGGATCATTTAGGTCTGTGCTCGTGCTTCTGAAAACCAGCCTTTAGGCAAGGCTAGTTGTAACTGTAATAAATATGGTAACAGTATACTTAGGTATACTAGATGGCATTCCTAAAGGCACAGTTAAGGTGCCTTCTGAATAGGTCTCCTTCTGAGAGTGTTCTGAGAGCAACACCTCTGTTACTGTATAGTTCCCAAAATGCAGGCATGAAGAGAATTCTGCCAGGGGGGTGAGCGAGATGGCAGTGCAGAGAAATGCTCTTGTTGGTGCCACAGAGGATGTCTGTGGTTGCCACATTATGTGTTTCCTATCACTCCCTCTAATACTTGACATTCTGTATTAGGAGTACCTCCTTCTGAAGAAACTGAGGAAAGTGCTAAAGAAATGGGCACAGATAGTGAAATCATCCAGACGCTTCTGATTCATGAAGCTAAGTCATCCTTGGGTCCTGAACACATGCCCCTTGTCAAGACCAAGCTACCCCCATCAGGAAGCGACACTAGTGAAGCAGAGGAAAATGCCCAGAATTTAGGAGCACAAGTAATGGAGGTACCTGGCAGCAACTCTGAGCAAGAGGAGGTGCAGGAAACACAAGATCCTATTTTAATGGTAGCGGGGCAGCCTCACTCATACAGCGAAATTAATGAAAACCCAGAGCTTGTGTGTCTCATGACAAAGGAGGAGAGAGAAGCTTACATAAAAGTTGGACAAGAAATGTTCCAGTCGGTCTTTGAATAAAGTACCAGTGCACCAATCTTGTAGAGGATGGGTGACACTGCCTTTTTTTTTTTTTTTTTTTTCTCCTCCAAAAATCCCCAGTGAGGGATTAACTTCCGTTTGTTCTCTTTGCTGTTACGCAAAAGAGCAAAACTGAGTTTTACCTCTAGCTGGTAACTTCAGTTTAAAAGACTGGTACAGCAGCAAAGGCACCTCAAAGCTGCTGGGCTTTTCTGTTGTCTTAATGTTTAGATTTATGGGAATGCTTTAATTAGTTTTGAGGCATGAATCAGTCCATGACTGAGCAGCAACAATCCAATCAAGTTTCCAAAGTAATGTCACAATCTCTTTGAGATATCAACTCTACCTTTTCCCTGAAGTAGCAGTTTCTTTGGGTAGCATAAATGAGTTTACTTCTAATATAATTTGGATTTATTCTGTACCATTGCTATTACTACTTTGCTACTTACTCTAGGGTAAGGAATTGACCCTGTAAGAGGTGTTGTACATGAGGTTTTCCTCTAAATAAAGATTTCTTGATAAAATGAATTAACTCTAAGGAATATCAACTTGAACTTAATTTTCACCTTAAAATTCATTATCCAAATGTTTTACTTATTACTCTGCATATAACTGTTCTACAATGATGATATATACAAAAAAGGCTTATACATACAACACAATCACCCAACCAGGTTCTTCCCATAGCATTAAGATGTTCACATTGGACAGCCTCTTCATTCTGGACTGTAAGCAACTTGATCAGGCACAAAACCAGCCTTATGACACTATCTCATATCAAACTTGATATGATGTGATAGATTTTCTCTCATCTTGGTACATATTTGAAAAGTGGTTAAGGCACAGGCTCTCCTGTAGTTGTTTTAAGCAAAACCCTACCACCACTGAACCCCTTCCCTCTGAAGTGACCCTGACTGTAATACTTATGTCCCTCAGTACTTAAAAAATGTTGAGGCCAGCTAAAAGGAAAGCCCATGCACTATTACTCAAGTGAATAGAAGAACTAGAACTTTTTCCCTTTCCCCTGACCCAAATGTAGGGTTTATTAATAAAAACTAAGATGACAGTTGAAGGATATTTCTATATGAAAGTCCTGATGTGATGGTTTGGAGTTACACAACTGTTTAATATTTCAAACAGCCCTTTTCTAACTATGTCTTCCTTAGAATAGTAACAGCTAACATAAACCAGAAAAAAAAGAAACTTTTGTGGAGGACCTGAGGGAGTGCTGAGTCATATACCCTGTAATCAGTATAAATTAAAAATATAAACATTTTCCTTAATGATTTGTCTGAAGTGAATCTGCCTCATTTCTGGTGCCTGTTCTCCCTCTCTCTTCCTAGGATAGAGCTGTAAATCTTCCTCTTCAACTTTTTCCTCACTTTTAGTATTTTCACTCTTCCTAACATCTTCAAAGACAAGTATGTTCTTCAGTTCCTTCCCTACTGTTTAAGATAGTCTGCATTTTCAAACTCTTTGGTTGAAGGTTCTGAACTTACGTGTTTCATGTTACAACAGGCTACTTTATTCACACCAAAGAGGTTAGAGCAAGAGCCATCCTGAGCAGAAGTAGTGGTGTGTCTGAAAGAGCTTGCTTCACCAAACGCCTGGTAGCAGTGTTACAGCCAGCACTGATGGGGCAAGAGCAGCATTCCGTACGCCGAGAGTAGTCTCATAGTTTTCAGTGAAAAGATCCACCATGAACATCCTTCTTTAATTGCACACCCCATCATTTTCCAAAGCTGATCAGGCAATGGTTTTGACATCTACCTTATTCCAGCTACCACTTGTTTCTTGGGAATAAGGTTACAGCACCTGTCTACCACTGCTAGCACAGCCAAAAACACCCATCATAGAGACTTTTCATTCCTCAACATTATAACAGATTTTAAGCGTCTTTCTTCAACTGCATAATTATGATCACATGTCACTGTAAAGCAGTAGTTCACCAGCACCATCCCTTTGGCTCCAAGTAGGTGTTCACAGTCTGTACAGCATCCGGTCACACATTGCTGCAGGGCAGTCAGGCAGCAACAAAGCAAAATTGTTCAGGGAAAGAAGGCAAAACCTGTTACAATTCTGGTCTGGTTACAGCTCCTCAGGTTCAGCCTGGAGCATACACAAATCCTGTCACTGAGAATGCTTATTGTTCTGCTTCAAAGTGGACTTGGGGCTCCAGTGATTAAAAGTTTTATTTCCCCCCACCCCCATCACCACTCCCATCACCATCTTCACCAGTTTGCCTTTGTCCCATGGTATTTTCTTTGTCCTCAAAGTATTTTTTTTCTGCAGGCAGTATCATCATGGTGTTTACAATGTGAATGACAACTCACTCACCCCTACACCTGTAGGCAGAGATCTGGCCTTACAATCACACTTTTCTGCCTTTTCACACTTTACTTGTTAGACTTAGGTAAACTCACAAAACTAAAAATGCACAATCCTAATCCTTAAAAAAAATCATTGTTATATTCTCTGCATGACAGTACACCACACAACCTCAAAAACATGTGAATAAACAACAGTAATCAAACTCACTATCATTTTATTCACACTTAGGGCCACCAGAATGCCCCTCACACCCTAGAGCTGTATTAGCACAATTACCAAAAAGACAAGCCAGAATTTAAGATCTCAGATCTTAACTTTAAGAAGAAAAATTTAACTTACTTTAAAAATTTTTGGAAGAAAAATTTTGTTTTCTTAGAGGGCAAACAAGGGTCCTATCTTGTAGCAGAAATACCGAATAAGCTATTTTCTAGATCAATTCTACAACTTAACATTTACAACTCTGATCCTACCAAGAATACAAAAAAAGTGAAGAGAAAAAAGTTTATTCTATTTCAAGATTCCTAATCTGGTTTTCTACAACCCTAATTAGGCCTCTGCCTTGAGTTCATGACATTCTGACTTTAACTCTGACTTTGCTAAACAGTAACTTTTATCATATTTCTCCACATTTCTTTCTTTTTACACAAAATACTTCCTGAAGTCAAATAATTTGAAAGCAAATTCTAGTTTATCATTGGCAGATTTTAAATGTTATGTGCAGAAGAGCAAAATGTTATGCCTTTTCAGTATAAAAGAAATACAGAAAAATAAGAATAGTTTCTAAAGTCATTTACAAAAAAGGTCAATTTACATCATTCCAATCAGCACATTTATCTGAGCAAAATTCCACAGGCAATAAAACAGCAACATTTCTTACATACCAGTAATACTTATGCTATCAGGCACTGTTTAAATAGGTACTAGGTGCACAGGTTGTATTTGTAAAAGAATAAACTTTTTTCCTACTAAGTTTTTTCCTGTCCAAAAAAAAAAATTAATAGTATTTCTGTGAACTGGAATAGCAAATAGTTAAACACTATTAAAAATCAGCTAATATGACAGCACTAAAGTGAATGAATTTCCAACAATTAGCTTTGTGTACTGCACTGTCAGCCAGAGGAACATTTTTCAGAAGACAGATTTACAGAGAAGTCCAAACTTTATTTAAAACTACAATTTTGAACAGTTTTAAAATTACTAAACAAGTCACAATAAAAAATAAAAAAAAGATCAAGACAGAAGAACAGTGAAACTGAGAAAGAGACTCAGTTCCAGCTGTTTAAACTGCCACAGGCAGAAGTTAACAGACCTATTCTAAGAGGCAGAGTGTCAAAAACTAATTTACATGTTTATACACATTCAGAATTCTGGCAAGGTAGTGCTGATCTTCTATATGCATTTGTATTGTATACACGGCGTATAAATATGCAGATATCTGCAGATTATTCTCATGCACTTTGAACGCCAACAGTGTCTGTAAAATAAGAATATATGCATTATTGTCTATAGCACAAGACAGCAAATATAGCTCTTGGTCACATCCCAACTGTTTATAAACATCCCTGAAAATACCTTGCTGAAATACTTCATCCTCACCTTACTTTCACAAGTACTTTGAGCCATGGCTCACATGAACAGGTATAGCCATTCCACAGACAAAGAAAAGAACATTTCATGTAAGTATTAACTTCAGATTTGGCATGGTATGCCGTTCTGGGGCAGAATGTTCCCTCCAGGCATCTGCATCAGTATTCACCAGGCAGATTTCTCTCTTACTAGTCTTAAGTTTCCTGACTTTTTTTTATTATCAAGTTAAACATTGAGAAGTGTGCCAGCAAGCTATAGGGCACGTTATTAAACCAGCCAGGTACTAGCAGCTGGTTTATACTATGATGCAATCCAAGCTCTTATAAAAAAATGAAAATGCTACTCAATTATAAGTTTCATAGCTAGTAAGTTATACCATACATTTAATATATGTTAATTTTTATATTTTTTAACTTCTTAATTACAGAACCTTCTAACAGAAATAACTGGAAGGGACACAAAATGCAAAATCCCTTCATATTAATACACAATTTTCTAATACAGGGTAATGATAAAGAATACTCTTTCAGCATCACTATAATTTCTTCCATTAGTCAGAGGTAACAAAATATTTAAACTTTAAGCCATCTTAGGTTATTTTCCCAATAGAGCATACATGAGTTAGAAAATAAGGTAATCTTTACCAGGTTCTTTCAGAGTCTGGGCATCTCCTACTAATTCTTGATCTTGAGCTACACCGCCATCCAGTAATTCATCACACAAATTGCTGGTGTGAGACTCCGTTGCCATTTTCTTCATTAGATCTGCCTTTAAAAATAAATAAAGCCAAACTAAGAACTCTAGATAATTCTTCCATTGTCTAGATAATTAGGACACTTATAGTGTGCACATCCAATCAACAATCCCACAAACAATAAGCAAAATACCTCTGAATACACTGTAAGTTTAAGGGGCAAGTCTTCAACTTTCACAAAGTCATCTTCATCAGATTTTTGACTTATATTTCCAGAACCAGCTTCCTGTTAATAAAATTTGTGACATAAGAAAATAGCATTACTGTGGTTTATATTCCACCCCAAAACCAGAGTTTTTGACCATTAAGTACCCTGACCAATAATGCTGAAATTAATAGCTGAAAATTGAGCATATCTAGGAACTAGGCATATGACTGATACAGAAAAAAAATCCCTCATTTCTCTGGAATGCATCTTAACGAGTATATACGCACATATTCATTCACTAACACCGGTGACTCTGTATCAGGGCTGCCAGCCATGGAGCTTTCAGAACTTCCAGTAGATGATTTGCTTCCTACACATGCTGGATTTAGTGTTTGAGCTTCATTTACTGGTAAAGATGAGCTTGATTCTTCTGTTTTCATATTGGTTATAACAGTCAATAGCCCTGAGTCCTTTAAAGGTGGCGCATTCTCCAAGACATTGAGGTAATGAGGTAAAACAGAAGCCACATCTTGTTCACCTAAACCCAAAATTACATTTTAATTAGGTAGAAAAAGCTTCTAAGTCAGAAGATTTGTGCTTTTTTTAAATCATAATTGAAAGTTGCAAATCAGCATTAAGAGCATACTCAGATCAGTGAAAGTCGTTCAGATAACATAACTGAGAGAAATCCATCAGCTGCTTACACAGAGTTCCACAAACTTGTAAAGTATCAGTAATTTTTACCGGAAACTATCTGTTTAAATGTCATATTTGATATAGCTTAAAAACAAACACACAAAAAGTCCAGATTCTGGAATTTAGTCGTCTAGTGTGAAATACAAGAGCCACACACAGGAAAAGAAGGTCACAACAGTTATATTAGAAGTAATATTCATAACACCTGATAGTGTTTCTTACTGTAGACAAGAAATGACTTCTCAGTTCTTAGTCTTTTGTATAAGAGTTATGAATCTTCACATTAAAAATAAAATAAAGATTAAAAAAGATAAAAATAAAAAACATCAAGCCAAGTTTCACAGAATAAGTTGCTATATTATCCTACTATGGACATTAGTCATGATTTAATGGATTACTGCTCACATACCTTTAAAAGATCTACTGCCAAAAGGCAGTTGAAAGTAGACAAATCCAAACATTAAAACATAGTCTCAAATAAATTATCTAGCCACAACTATGTTCAAATGGCTGCAACAGTCACACCTGACACTGATGCTCTTATCCAGCATCAAGGGTATAGCACTATATTCTCTTAAAGGAGATGCTATCTCCATATCAATACAGATGTATTAAAATATCAAAGTCAGTACAATAAAATTCTCACAGCATGTAAATTTCTGAAGAAGGGTTTTTTAATTGGGCTTTACCTTTAACAGATGCTTGTTCTGATGACAAAACCTCAGTGTCTTTTGTCTTATTCAGTTCTTGGTTAAAAGTCTATTGGGGAAGAAATAAAGCAGTTAGAGCATACTCTACCGATCAGTTTCACAACCTATTGTCTAGTTTATTCTCAGACTGTAGCCAGAAATACACTGTGCACTTGTCCCATGCTTTTGTTTGTTAATTATTTTGAAATAAAATTGTTTACTTATTAGATAGAAGAGTACTTAATTTGCACTCTAATATAGATATTCCTAGATCCCTCTGATCCCACAAGAAAAAAAAAAAATCAATTGCTTTCTCCTTTAAACCACGAAGTATTCCAGTTACATCCTTGTTTAAATCTTAGTAACTTGAATCAGAATTTCAAGAGTTTCCTGTAATCAATCTTGTTAATTCTTTGCTCTCCAGTTACTAAGTCTCCAAGAGTTTTTAAAAAAAATTAATAGTGAAGTGACAATAAAGAGTAGCATCTCAAATTTATCATCTTTTCTGCAATTTCCCTCTCTGATAGCAAGTTCTCTCTATATAGCTTTTTTTTTTTGGGGGGGGGGGGGGGGGGGGGGGGGGAGGGGAGGCAATGATGCAAGTAAGAATTCAAATTTTTTTTGTGAAGTATCTGTCAATCTCTGTTCTGCTTCATTTCTTTCTTAGAGAATAAAGGTTAAAACAAAAAAGTTTCTAAAAACAAACTAATTGTAGTCTAATAGCAAAATTTGTTTATTATGTAATAATCTCAGCATTAACTACACCAATGATAAATACAGGTGGGGAATGAAGAGAAGTTTTATTTGTAGCAGCTATTGTTTTCCCATGGTTTCTCATATCCTTCCTCTACTTTTTGTTAGTCTGAGAACAGTGCAACAAGGAAAACTGAAGGTTTAGACAAATGCTTGTGTACAAGTTATGCATTGGCTTTTCTTTGTTTTTAAAACCTTGGTGTTACCTGTTGGTTTTCAGTTGCAGTTTCATTACTGGCTTGTAATGATGTCTGCACATCCACAGGTCCTTCTTCAAATTCAATTTCTTCATCTTCATTCTCATCTTCTCCACTTCCATAATTAGTCAGAGCCTGTGTTTCTGCTTTTGATAAACCTGATGCAAATAATGCAAAAAACAACCTTCAGATTAGATTTACCTATTGATGTATTTTGTTGGATTTTTCTAAGAACTCTTCCTGAGGCTCCTGATAGGATAAGAGTCAGACTGCAAATCCAAAACCCTTTTGGAAGATGATGTACTTACAAAGTTATTGCAATGATCAGTTATTACTCTTACTTGAGAGCTTTCTTTTAAAACGAGATGGTGATCACTTGCTCTCAAGGATTCTTTTCTCCCTATGAACTGTACTACTGCCTGGTGATACAAAATAGCTAAGTTACTAAACAAGCCAGTTTGAAGAGCATAAATATACGAGAAACTAATCCAGGAACAGTAGTTGTGAGAAGATAAATAGAATAAAAGAATAAATAGAATAAAAAAGAATTACTAAAAGTACATAAGACTAAGTTAAAACATATTCATAGACCAGCATTAAACTGAAGAACTGCACAAATTTCAGTAGCTTTCACATCAGTCAGTTCAAAGCCTAAGAAACCTAACTTAACTCTGAGATAAGTTATTAACAAACCATGACTCTGAGATCCCAACACAACTTCCTACAGATCTACTGATTAAAATAAAGAGCAAACACACTTCTAGCTGTAATGCTTAAGCCTTAGTAAGATGCTAGTAGATACACTGCTTGTAGCAAGTTTACACTGGAAAAGAACCAGCTACAAAACTTATGAGAAATTATTACCGAGTTGTACTCAAATAAATTGTTATAAAATTAATTGGTCAACTCTCCAATGAAAGTATTAAATAACAAGCTGGAAGAAGAGCTTACTTATTGACACTGGACCTCTTTCACTTTCCTCATCTTCCTCTTGATCAGAAGCATCAGATCTAATATTTTCAGGAACTTCATTACTATCGTGCCTTTCTGTGTCCTGTGCTGGTTTAATTGTTTCAGTCTCATCCTTGTCCTGGCGAAAAAAAAAGAACACAATGCAATTTCCTGTTTGTTTCTCTAAAGATTAAATTTAGCTCCTTCCTCAGAGTCACCTTCCATTCGCAGAATTGGAAATCTACACACAAGCAAGTCATGTTTAAGAAGGAGACATAAGGCCATTAGAGGAACAAGTAGAGGAAGCTATTCCCAAAATAGAGCATCAGGACCAACTACCAGAGATCACACAGTGTTCAGACACAACTGCCAAGTACATAATAAATATTTCATTATCTGAAAAGGTTTTCATTATGCAAAGCCAGCATCAGCATGTGAGCTCTAAAACTTCAAGCTAGCTATGTCATTATCAAGAGGAAGTAAGAAGCATTTGTATTAGTACCTTCTAGTGATTTTATTGCCCATCCTAAATGACCTCTGATATTCCCCAACTGCTTCTTGTAATTTTTTCAGTCAGTTTAACTTCTAAATCCACTAAATGAAAAAAAATCTGCTCAGTCAATCTGAACCCCAAGCAAAGGCTGGAGTTCAACCCCAGATCAAGGGCTCTTCTATACTAAAGGAAACATGGCAAGGCAATACACATACACGTTTCCTTTCTTTCCAAAGCGAGACAGAGGCCCAAGAAGAAATAACTGACTCCTAGTATGTCAATTTAGAAAAAGATTCAACACGCTAGTTAAAACACCAGTTTACTAACTTCCCTTATTAAGAGAAAGCTGAGCAGCAAAACAGAATAAAACCTATTACTTTAAACAGGAGACAACCCTGACCCTTGTACACAATGATGTCTCCATGATTTTTAAAATGAATATAAAGAGGAAGGTGTTTTAGTTCCTAACATGTATTATTCAGAATACACGTGTTGCTCTGCACCTCAACTGCCCTACTTAGAACTTCTAACTCCTTTTCAACAGAAATAACTTACTGATAACATAAAAAAAAAAACAAATATTTGCAGCAAAGAGTGCTTAAGTACTTGAGTTCTCTGTTTAGAGAACTCCCTGTCCTTACTCCTCAAGGACTCACTCCATTTTCAGTACTTTGAGCTGGGAATACAAAGAATATGAGAACAACCTTAATCTTAAAGAAATATTCAAAGGAAAGAAGTACTCCACTTCAGTTACACAGCTTTCAACATAAACTTGATCCTTTTTAGGTTTTTAATTCACCTCTTAAAAAGAAAAAAAAAAGAAAAGGCAAGCTCATTTCACCTTCAGGTCATCCACAATAAGTAAAAAAGAGTCTTTAATTCAATACTATCTATGCTGATCTGAATGTGCTTCTTGAAAGAGATGATGACCTATGTTTTCAGAAATGCAACCTCGGTCTTTTTAACCAAAGTAAACAACAAAAAATATAAAAACACTAAGAAATGGGCTGCTTAGAAATAGCAGATTTATATGATAAAAAGATGCAGTAAGAATAATGGACCTGTGAAATTATTTGAGCAACAGAGACAGTTAAGAAGCATAAACATACTTTGTCCTCATCGACATCTTCAGCAGATGAACATACATCCACCAGGAGACCATTTTTTGCCTAGAAGAAACATAAATTGTCTTCAATTCTAAGCTGAAACAACTTTGAGACACTGCACTAAACTGACACTTCATGCCTGAAACTCCTATTTTAATTAGAACTGCTATCTCAAAACTGCAGTAAGTTACAAGGAATTTTGATATGATGAGAGATCTTTACACAGATGTTTTCACAACTTCAGCGCTGCAGAGAAAAACTGCTAGCCTTCACTGTGTGAAGAGGTCATGTTTGCACACAGGCTGTTTCTCCTGCCTGCGTATGAACCTTGCTCAACACATGGAATTACAAATGCCAGCTTTGTCCAGCACAAGGACAGCCGTGCTTTTCAGTGTGGAACCCAAACCTAGTTAGCTCACCAGCCTCAAAACAGCTGCACAATACAGCTAAATCAGATGTGCCTGCGTCAAGATCACAGATCTGAAAGCTACGAGAAGATCAAGGACAGACATTTGCATGAGTCTGTACAAAAGAAGCAGGACCCACCTGCTCTGGCTCATATCTCTCACCCTGTTGAGTCTGAGTAAGCTGCACTGCAGCAAGGCAAACACTGACCTTGAGCCCAATTCTCTTTCAGGCAAGGAGATGAAGAGCCAGATCCAAGCTGGCCCCAGGCATTCTCAGGATAATGTATATGAAACTGAGGTCCAAGGATTCAAACAGGAATGAAATCAAGCTCAGACCTTTCCAGACTCAGACTACTACTCTGGTCTCTCTACAAGGCACTCCAGAGTGTTATCTCATACTCTTCATATTACTGCTGTATTTAAGTTGAGACATCCTGAAGATGACAATAGAGTTAAAACTGCATAGACTTTCATTCTGTACCAAATGAATGAAGTTCAGCATGAAGCTGAGATATTTTCTGGAATTTGTATCTCAAAAAAAATGCTGATAAAATATTAAGGTCACACACTACACAATAAGAAACATCTACGTAGATACTTCACGACTGTGAATGATTTAGGATAAGAAATCTGTTCTCAGCATTTCTTTTTAAATAACTAAAAAGCCTAAAACTTCCTAAGAGGTCCTATAATATTTCAGTACTACAATTAAAGATGGTATTTTCCATTTTAAAGATGTTGCATCACCAAAAAAAAAAAACACCCCCCACACGTGTTCCAAGAACAGAATATGTACTATAGCTTGAAGCACTGCTTATGAGCTTATTACACTTGAATTCTTGCAAGTCATAATTTTTTTTTACACACCCCAACCAGCCAACTTCTCAGTGACTAGCCAATTAAGAAGTAGTCTCATGAGAAGGATGAGTGACTAGGAAAGGAGATGCAGGAACAGCTGGAGAGATGCTGCACTCGCCGTGACAGAAGAAAACCCTCGATATACCCATTTAAATATTCTGACTACATAATAGCCTCATGCGTAAACATACTGTTTTGTCAATTGACTACTCCTTTCTATACACCCATACAACCATTAAAACACTTTTCTGAAATACTGGAATAACAGCTGAGCAATTTGGCATCTTTAAAAATAAAGGACACCAGCTACTGAGAAAAGCTAAACCAGATCATATTTCTACATAATCAAAACACTGAAATAACACAGATTTAGTACTAATTGATAATTGTATATAAAAACATGAAAAATGTTTACAATGTACTAAGAATCCTATGTTATTTTGTAAACTCAGTAAAAATGTAATTCAGCAAACCTCTTTAGCATTAGACTGCATCACTTCAGTTGGTTCTGTTTTTCTTTTGCACCTCTGCTTTACAGAAATACTGTTGCTGTCCAAGTCTTGCATCAGTTTAAAAAAAGCTAATTCATTAAATAAAACTTCGGAGATTTCCACAAGAAGATCCTCCCCACAATCTTTTAATTTTCTACCAGCAAATTTTGCCAGCGAATCCTGTGAAGAGAAACAATTCTTTAGCTTTTGGAAAAGGCTCTAGAAGTTCAAAGACCAAATACTTGTCATATTCCTAATAAAGGATTAAAGTCTATAAAAAGAACTGTTTACTTAAAAAAATACATTACAGTTTTGTGTCTTAGACATTTTATTTAAGTAGAAATCATATTCATAAAAAGCTTACAGACTAATAATTTGAACTGCACATTTGTACCCCCCAAAATTAGCCTTTTTTAGCAACTTGCACAAGACATCCAGAAAGACCATCCCCAGAAGTCTGCTTGAAGAAAAACACAGGAGACTTCCAGCTTCTAGATAAGCTATTAAAATCCAACTCATGCAAACACATCCACTTCCAACGAACAACACACATAGTATGTGGACCTCAGTATTTCTGAGGTACATTTCATTACATGGCAGCGATGGAGGAGCTGTGTTCATAGTAAAGCTTTAACATTAGGAAACAAGCTTTGTTTAGAAACAGCTCATTACTTGGTGCCAAGCAGAAGAGCAGCTATGGCACTGATACGGTAAAATACAACTTAAAGGAAGGTAGCTTGCCTGTTGTCAGTAATCCAAACCATAATACAGTGTTGCAAAACACCACCAAAAAAAGTACTAACCTGCAATATACTGCCAAGCTGTTTATGAAAGAACTTGACAAATTCTTTACTTTCATCATTTTGCTGTGTGAGAGTCAAGACCATACGTCTTACTGATGTCAGTAACTGAGAAGAGCATATTTCATCCATGTGTTCCTAAACAAATATTAGAGAATACATTCAATTAGTTACCACTTTAAAGAGTCATATTGACCATTATCTCAAATATTGGAACGTATTTATTAAAAAACTCACCTCCTGACACCGAAGGAAAAGCTTGGGAACAACTTGCTCAGGTTCTAACCCACCTCACAGACTAAGCAGAGCCTGATTCCAGCAAGTAGTTAACTACTGACCCTCCAAGGCACACAAAGTCTCACCTCACTTTTCTACAATGTTAGTACTTGACACCTTTTAACATTTGGACAAACTAATAATCTTCATGTTAGTTGTGTATTCCAGTGTTATCAAATACATTATGTTACCTAGTTTTAAAGTCTTTCAAAACAGGAAACCATCAGTACGTCTTCAGACACCAAAACTGTGCCATGTCAACAATATATATATATGACCTTTCAAAAGTTGACCTTTTTTCTTCTTTAACCCTACTCAGAACATGAGGTGTGAGGTCCTCCTATAAAAAATCCCACCCATTCATAGAAGCTTGGAAGCTCACCTCTGCAATAAAGGGATTTGTAAATGGGGTGGGGAACAAAAACCAAAAAAAAAAAAAAAAAAAAAAAAAAAAAAATCAACAATTTACTGAGCTATGTTTCAAAAATACCTCAAGCCACATGTTATGTAACAGTTTTCATTAAAATTCTCTCAGCTGTCCTTGCTAAAAGGAAGCAAATATTTCAGAAGTGCATTCATTAACTTTTTCAAACATTCCTATTTGATTTGGCTAGCTCTAAACAAAGATGCCTCTGTGCTTCAGGAAATCTACATTCATTAACACTATGTCATCTAGATTTGCTATTACCTCCTCCCATTAAACCTTTATTCTGCTGAAGAATTTAACCCTTGTTGCATCCTCAGCAATAGAATCATAGAATCATTATGGTCAGCAAAGATCTTCCAAGATAATCAAGTCCAACCATTAGCCCTTCAATACCCTGCCTGTTAAACCATGTCCCTATGTGCATCATAGCATGTCAGGGGTGGTAACAGTTGCAGTTTAACATATGTAGCAGCTGTAGCTAAGCTGGTTTATCAGCATTAATTACCAGCTTTAAATAAAATGGGAATTTCAAAGATATTTGACTGTACAGACAACTTAAGAAAAAAAGGATTTAAAGACTGCAGAATGTATACTTGTTCATTTGCAAACTCATCAAAAAAAAAAAAAAATCAAATCCAATATTTTCATCCTAGCTTCCAGGGACAGAAACATATCTATGAGGTGCACAAAAGTAAGAGCAAAAAAACTTGCTTTAGCCTGCATTAGACAAAGTTGAGAGCTACTTATTACACGTTTAACAACAAAAAAAAACTATTGCTTTTTCTATGTCAGTATAAACAGTCTTCTAGGCAAGGATGTAGACTCTCCTCTTTTCCTCCTAGTTCTTACACTAGAGAAAGAGCTTTTACCTTCAGAAAAGGAATGACCTCTTTCATAATTGCTTTAATCTGCCTGTCCAGTTGCTGAGTATCTATACGAGGACATGGAACAGCAGAGGCTTCACTCGACTGCGGCCCACAGGGACTTTCACTGGAATTTGGCTCTTCTAAGAGAAAGGTGCAGGAAAAAATACCCAAGTCATTTAATACTTCCATTAAACAAATATCAATTTCAAAATATGCTTTTTTAAATATAAAATATTTACTTCATTGTATAAAGATCCTATGAAACTTTGCTAATAGCAGTTTTCAGCATAAAAACTTTAGAACTTTTAGAATTTAATAATAAGTCAGCCAATTAAACTTTTTTTGATATTTAGACTGATTTTCTAAAAACTAGGCAAAATACGTGTATATGTGCATACCTTCTAATTTAGCAGCAGAAGCACCCTGAAAATTACTAGAGCAGCCCTCAGAGTCAAGGGTACTTTCAGCTTCAATTTTCATACGCTCATATTCCCTCATCCTAGCCAAAGCTTGATCTAAGTGAATCACTGTGTTGCCTATATTTAGAATAAAAACATCTTTTAATCTAAATAAAAAATTTAAAATGAATAAGACAAAGCAAACAATAACAACAATGAAACCATAACAGGTTTTTAAATTTAAAACATTACAGCTCAACTAGAATTCTGTTTATTACACTTTGACCAAGTCAAAGTATTGTCCAAGTGGCTAACTGCCCCAAGTGTTATATCACAACATGTGGTCTTCTTACCAAGGTCATCAGTGGCAAAAGGTTCAAAATTTGATGATGTTGACATGCTCCCATTGTCTGCATCATTTTGTTCACAATCTTCACATGCTCCTATAGGTAGGTTTTTGTCAAAAGTTTCCTAAAAAACACAAACAACTGTATACAATGCGAGAAGGCACCATCCTCTCATAGATAGACAGGACAACAAGATATATCTGTTCAGTCACATACTCTGATTTCCAGTCTTGTCGCCATGCTGCCTGACTGCAGAACAACATTACTTTAAAGACAGAAACCAGACAGTTGATTCTATTTTTCCTTCCAAATACTTCGACAACAAATATATGCAAAACTCTGCAGAGGCATCGGTGATCTTAAATTAGAGAGAGAGAACTCCTTGGAAATTTGGTATTAAGTACATGCCCTGACTGACAGAAAGACCCTGGCTGTTTCTGAATAACAGATTCAGATTTATGCCCATCCTACTGTTTTCCAAGTTGAGTTCTTAACATGTCACAGAATTCCAGTGTAAAGAATCCTGTAATGTTTAATTAATTTGGACTGAAGATGTTTTATATGCTTTCAGAAGTCTCCATAAGCTAATAAGGATTTCTGAAAAATTCAATCACTAGTGTGATAAGTTCAGTGCAAAAGCATGGATAGAAGCCAAAAGACAGAAGTTAACACCGTAGACTAGTTTCTGAACTTGAAGTAGAAACTTACATCATCTGTAGAAGCAAGGCTTTCACTGGGAGTGAGTTCAGAATTTGATGCCATCCATGTGGCAGAATTCAGTGATTTTGCACCTTTCCGTTTTTCACGAGTCTCAGACAAATGCCTGGTCACTATATCCTGGAAAAGACAGTAAATCTACAGTGTAAATAAGGAGCTAAGATGTGTTTTATTCATACACAAGATTCTGATTGTTGTGCATACCTGTAAAGCATACAGTGCCCTCTGCCTCAAGTAATCTGTATTTAGAAGCTGAAGCTCATGAAAAAGTTCAATGAGAAAATGAGGTCGAGACTCATTTTGAGAAATAAGAGTAGCTACTTCAGAATAAATTGTGTCCCGCAAAGCTTCAAACATAGAAAGATCACTACCAGTTTCTGTAGGAAAAGGGGAAAAAAAATCAGTACTTAAATCCTTAACATGCACCTAGCTGAACATGCACCTACATATGCAAACTGGCCCTCAATCAGTACAGCTCAATCAGCTATTAAACAGCTGCAGTCTTAAAGCTTGCTTACTTCCTGAAGGCAAGAGAAATTTCAACATATTTAAGCAATTCTTGATACAAATAAACAAAATATCAAGCATTCATATGATTCATTTTTTTCTTACAGTTGTCAATGATATCTATAAAAAAGAATTACTTAAAGAGAATAGTGCCCACTTGAGAATGTTGCTTTCAGAGTGGTAGTCAGCACTAATGAACACTCTTGTTTCACAAAAGATGTCCAAAGGATTATATTACAAATAGCTCATACTTCTGCCACACAAGCATGACAAAGAATGAGAACTCTAGCCTAAATGCAAGCCACTACTCCTCACACACCCTTCACAAGCTTCTTGTACAATCTGGATTCTTGTACAGTCTTTATTAGTATTCAAAGTACTGAAGTTGTAAGCAGTACAGCAAATGCTACTTCGCAATTTGATTATTTGTAGTTAAATCACTAAAATTCTTAAGCATAGGCAAGCCTTTTCAATCCATAAAAAGCTACCATAAATTCACTCCCCAGGCTGCAATGACTAAAACGTACCAATAGCTTCTAAATATCCCTAACCTGCTTTCTGAAAACAGTTTTACTTTGCGTTCAGTCTCATGCCCGTCTTCTCTTAGTTTTTGTAATTAACAATGAATGTAATCAATATATTATCCACAATTGCAGTTCAAAGCAGTTGTACTGTTGCATGTAATGCAAATTACAAATAACTTTTCTTGCCTTCTTTACAGAGAAGGTACTGCAAAGTTAGTATGTGGAAAGCTAACCACCGGGCTCCTGAGAAACAGTCTGACTTGTAGGACCAAAGCTAAGAGGAAAAAGAAAGCAAGTAAGAGGACACTGTTGAAGCTAAGCAGTGATTGCATTACCTGGCGCTTCAATGCATGCATTTCTGTTAGACTGCTGCAGAATTCTCCTAGCATGCGCTGTAGGAAAGTGGGGATAGACAGTGATAAACACAAAAACGCGCACCAGAAATCAAGACAGGGTCGATACAAAACAGCAGGAGGAAGACTGCTTAATCATCCAAACGCCAAGAGCTGCTTACTGGGAGACCTTTGCTGGTGGAACTGATACGCACACCAGTAAATGCAGCTCGTAGTGTGACCGTAACCATACTGACAAAGCTGTTCATCATGCTACAATGGCTGCATTATCTGCATCTTCCCAACAAAAAATTACTGGCAAAACCTAATGACACAAAAGAGACTATTTTTATGGTCCAGATGCAAGAAAAGCAGTGCAGATGGTAAGAGTTTTCTACATGATGTTTTAAGAGTTAACTTGAATGTCATGTAACAGAGAACCCTCTATGCGAACAGAAAGATAACATGCATGCAGCAAGACATAGTTTAAGTGCTAGAATTTAACAGTGGTAAACACTAAACAAAGCTTGATTTGTTGCGTAATTGCCCTTTTTCACAAAAGGATGAAAAAGTGAGATTTTTGTTACGTTAGGTTGTTCTTTGTTATATTGTAGTTTCTAAATTATTTTAATCAAGTATCTAATCTACTGTGAACCCTGAAGCTATCAATAGCCAATCTTTAGTTTTCAATTCAGTTACAGCATCCTCAGGAATTAAAGCAAATCTGCGTGCTAAAGTAATGCGTTCTGTCTGTCACAATACAAGTGCTTTTAAGTACTGCACTGCCAACCGAGTTTGCTCTACACAAAGCAAGCCACACACACAAAAATTACTGAAATTCATAAAAAATACCTGAAGACATTTCTGTAGATCTACTGTATTTAATTATTTTTTCCAACTGTTCTCGATTTCTTTTGCTGAACACCTTTGCGTGAACCACCTCTTCAGAGTGTCTGCTCTTATTGCTTTTGCAGGGCTCGCACACACTAGAGGCACTTGCACTTTCATAACCTTATGGGAGAGGGGAAGGGTTAGGCTTCAGGGGCCACCTCAAAGATCCAAAACACCAGTGATGTTTCCAAGCCACAATTTTCCCTCTGGGCACCGACGCCATGTGGCATCACTCAATTTTCAGCACCTGCAACAGTGTCATGCATGCTGGCTAGTCCTGTCCCTTTCTCCCCACTCAGTCACTACGTTAGTCTGAGTCTCTATTTTACTGCAGCATATCATTCAGCAAGTCATCCAATTTCAACATAAAGACATAATGAAAAGAAAGACTCCCTTGGCAGTTTGTTCCATGTCTTAATATATCTGCATCCACTGTTTGTTCAGTCACGATGCCCAAATCCCTTACAATTTTTTACAACACAAATACTCAAAAACTTATTTACTTGTGTTATGTAAAATGAATTTGCACTTCAGCAAAAACTTTTTCAAATAAAATTTCATGTCAAAGCTACCATTTATGGAGAGTAAGTTCTATAAAACAAAACTTTCAATTAAAGTTGAGTTTGGCCTGGTATCTAAAGTTGACTTAGAACCTACCAGTACTTTTAATTCTGCCTTTTAGTTGGGAAGAACTCTTCCTTTTATTCTTTGATTTGGGTGTTTTATCTCTTGATGCCAGGCTTGCTTGTGCTGATGCTTTTCTGGATTTAAATGTTTTGGTCACAGTAGTTGGGTCTACTGGATCAGGCATGCTACTAAAACTCTCCAGAGACTCCTCGTCAAACTTTCTTCTCCTGTTCATATCAGACTGATTTTTATGGCCAGGAGGAGTGTTTTGTACTGAAACAGCAAAACCTGCTTTCAGGTAAGACTGATCATCCTTTTTGGCATCCTGGTTGTCATTAAGCCAAACTGCTCTGTTTTCCATTTCCTCTTCAGGTTGTCTATGATTCCTTCTGTTAGAAATACAGAAACAACACAATATAAAATCTAGTCTCCTGGGTAGAAACAGTGAGTGTTACCATGCAAGTAAACAACCTGCATTATGGATGAAGCTATCTGTCCTAACTCATTAGAATCTACTGTAACCCACAGACAAATAGCCTTTATGAAGTTATCTTCAAGACAAACAGTTCATTTTTCAAGAGTTAAAAACAGCTTTCTTCAATTGTAAATGCTATCATAAAATCACTCCAGCTTTACAGTGATTAGAGAGAATATATAAAATTTTATGAGAGGACATTTACATTAGCATACAGAAAAGTATACATTTCACCTGATTAAAAAAATCCAGGAAGCAACAGAATTAAAGCTCATCTTGGGATTAAATTTATCTTCAAGATCAAATCATTATAAAAATGATGAATTCCCCAACCTCCTCCAAAAACAGGAAAAAAAAAGAGCAAAGAGTCAACTAGAAAAAGCTGCAGGACATTAAATACCTTGGTTTTTCTGCACCATTAGAGGAACTGCTTTCAAATGGTTTGGGAAATGCCATGTACTCAGTTTTCCCAGAAGCATTATAATCTACAGGATGTTGCTGCTGCTGCTCACCCTGTGGGGAAGCATTGTGTGCAAAATCTCCGAAACCAGAAGGAAACACTGGATTGTAGTTAATACCTACAAAGTAAATGAGAGAATCAGAAGGTGTTACCTTATTCACCTCACAGTGGCGCTGCAGATAGTGGGAGAGAAAGGAGGAGTCCGAGTCCGCCTCTGCCCGCCACCTCCTGCCCCCTCCCAAAAAAAACCAAACACACACAACAACAAAAAAAACCCACAAGACACGGAGGGAAAGTTATCAAAAAACACTGACATCTTTAAAGTGTTGCAATAATAAGAATTTATCTGAAACATTTTATATTCAAGCATTGCATGTCAGGTTTAAAAAAAGAAAATCACTGGTTATTCTACATGCCACTAAAATCCAGAGGACCAAAAAAAAAAATATTTCTTGCAATTCCAGTGAACAACTCTTACTAATAAAGACAAAAATGTACATGTAAGTTTACCTGCATAGTTTACCTGCATGAAGATTTTATCAATATTTCAACACAATTAAACTGTTAAGAAAATTCAAACAAGTATTCATATAGGCAAACACATAGTAGTTAAATTTGACAGTAGCAAGAAACTGAATGTGAGTATTCCTTTGTGAAGGTTTTGCATTATTTAAAATGCATTCTCAAGCAGAAGACCTGAGAATCTGAAAGCTATAAACTAAGTCTACATCCATTTCCCAGTATCCCTGAAAAAGATGAAATCCATTACTGATTAAGACAACTTCAACCAGGAAATACTATCTTATGGATACAATGAAGCATCTACATTTGTTTCCTTTTCAAATTCATCAGTAGATTTGGCAGAATACAAGTTTGGAATATTGTATCCAAGTCAATAGTTACTCCATATGCCTAACAACAAAAATAGTAATACACAGCTACTTGTAGGTATTTCCAGGCAAAACAAGAGCTGCATTCAATTAAATCAAGTAGGAGAAAAAAAAAGTTAGGTCCCACAGGAACAAGAAGTGGTTTAACCACTTCTTAACAGGAATTTTAGAAATTTGTATCACTTTTCACATTTGTAGTAACACTCACCTGGGGCAAAGGAAGAAAAGTTAGTGAAACCAGGTATGTTGAAGAGGTTCACAGGTTGTGGAGGAAAGCTGAAGGGACAAAATACGGTAGGAGATGGAGGTGGTGGAGCACTACTGCCTCTCTCCTTCTTGGATGACTTCTCTTGACACTGTTGCTCTTCTTGCTGGTGCATTAGATCATTCAACATCTGCTTCAACCTTGAAAACAAACAGAAATAAACACCCTGGGAGAAGGGAGAGAGGAAGGGGGGAAATATGGTCTAGAAACTTAGTGACACAAGAAAACAACTTGATAGAAATAAGATAAACAAAAGAATATCGGTGCTCTGGAAAGACAACAGCATGCTAAAAAGTGAAGTGATTAATGAAGAGTTTAACTGTATTAACACAAAATGTTTGTGAACTGATTTTTTTTGACTTAACTTATAGACTTAGTCAATCAAAGTACTGACTGTGGCTATGATAAACTAAAGAAACGCTCTATTTTTTATTTGTAAATAGTCCTTTGAGACTAGATTATTCCATTTGCCACACACTGTCATCATAAGTTAAGGTATACAAGCTAAGTTTTCAGTTGCTATATGTGAAGAACTGCTTCTTGAATCAGCTAAACACAAACATACTCCACAGGGCAAGCAGCAACTTTTAGGAAATCCTGAATGATAACAGTTTTAAGATAAACTTAAAAAATAAGTAAATAATGCACTTTCTACCTTCTAAACTATAATCTGCATATATACATATAAAATAGTTGAGAAGATATTTCCAATGGCAGATGGGTAAATGTTAGCTCTTACTAACAAGACGAAGAAAGGAAAAAACTTCTCCAACATCTTTCCATAATCATTACAATTAGGAATCTTGCCAGGTAGTCTGGCAAATAACGGCACAATAGCAGTATTCAAGGAAGACAAGTCTACCAAAAAAGCCACCTGAAAACTATCTGAACAGTCTTTAGGTACACATCCCAAGACCAGCCTCTTTTAAAAAGAGGCAAATTGAGAAACTTAAAGAGACTTTTTGAAAGGTTTCAAAATGGTGATTGAAGGTGAAAAAAAGTGGGGAGGGGAGTTCCCCAAGGTTGTATGGAATTCCAAGTTCAAAACCAGCTCATAGGTTTAGTAGAACGTTTAACTATTATCTAATCTATTACTCATATAAATATGTTGTTACTAGAATTACACAGTCTAATTTTAACATAAATAACAAACCTTTGAACATTATTCTGCTGCCAAGTCAGCTGAGTATAACACTGGTTTAATTGATGCATAATAAGATGTACTTGGGGAGATGCAACATTACTGGGCATCATGCTGCACGGGCCTGTAAGCAGAGTTTGCAGTAGACAAGACAGAGTCTGTAAAAAGAAAATACATGATGATGAACTAACTACAGGAAAAAAAAAAAAAAAAAAAAAACACCCACAGAAGTTATTGTTGGAAATATTTAAAATAAAAAAGTAAAAAAAAAAAAAGTTATTCTTTATATATCTACCTGCTGATCCTGCATTAAAGTTTGACAAATGCTGACACTAAACTCAAGTTGTTTCTTCAATTGGTTGATCTGCTCTTGCCATTGTTCCTTTTCCTCCACATAGGAGAGTTCAGACACCCACCGAAGGTTTTCCTGACGTCGCATACTAAGGTTTTGCTGCTGCCTGCTCTTAGACACAGGACGATAATTTCCATCTGCTGAAAGAGGACGGCAATTCTTCCACCTGTGGGAAAGAACAACAATGACAAAAGCTAACGTTTTAAACTTTCTCTTAAGTTGTTTCAGTTAAATGCCATTTCAGGTCAAAGCCAACAACTTACTTGGCTCTCAAATGGCCTCAGCCAACCACCACAAGGTTGTCAACCCAATCATATCCCAAAAATGAAAGCAAAAATTGCACCTATTTTAAACAAAGAGGCACAAAAAAAAAAAAAAAAAGAAAAAGAAAAGATAAAGATGCTTCTGGCTCTTGCCCTCAGGATTGCTCGATACTGATTTTTCATATGAATTCCATGAAAGTCATCCACACAATATAATAAAAATTAACACACAACAACAGAAGGTCACATACGCAAAAAATATATATTGAAAGGATGTATATTATTTTTAAGATGGCACCTAGCTATGTCACAAAAATATCAATAAATAGATCAATCAGGTAAGCAAGAGTGAAATATTTACGTTAATCAGAAATTAACACAAAAGTACTTTTTGATGCTGACAAAGTCAACAAATGCAAAGCAAAAATTTCATGGTTTTGAATATGCTGAATTACTGATTAGCAACACAAAAAAACCTAATCAACATCACGGCTAAAAAATGTTGATGTGTCATCTTCTCTTAAGCTGACTAAAACAGCACGGGAATAAAAGGAGCTGCAGTAACCTAACCAGAGAGCTCAACGGCAAATAATATTTCATGTAGCTGAAAACAGAAGAACCAATATAGGTTAGTTTCACATGACAGGTACAGAGACTCTGACAAAAGTGCCACGGGATACAGCTTACTAAATAGCAGAAAGATCTCACTTTGCTGTAGCAGTTTTTTCTACTTAACACAGAGCTTCTTTCCCCCCACTCCTCCAAATCCACCCTGACTGGCATCAAGCAAGTAGTGCAACTAACCTATCTTTGTTTTCTTTAGCACAAAAGGCACTTTCTGGTATGTTGTTATTGGGATAAACCAAGAAAGCATCATTAGAGCTCGATTCTTCATCTTCTTCCTCTTCTTCTGCATGACCAAGCCCATCGGAGAGATAACCATCTTCCTCTCCATCCTCCTCATCCAGGGCACATTGGGTAGAACCTCCCCAGGTTGCTATTGTCCTAGTTATATTGAAAAGAGGTGTTTAAAGGGGTGAGGCAGTTGTTTTTATTTTTAAATCAGAACAGTAAAACATTAAGTCTATCTTCAACTAATCAAGTGGCACTAAAATCAGGTGGTTAACACACCCTCTCACCAATGCAAAAATCAAACCTACATTTCTAATAGCAGGAGGGTTCATTCACAATAAATCTTGTCTTTATTACCCTATTATTGTTATAAATGCTGTACAGCAGGTTACAAGTTGAGAAACTAATTTATTGTTCTATCATATATCACCTCTTTCAGCACTCCTAGGAAAACTGGAAAATGCTCCAAGACCAGCATTTTACTAAACACAGAAGCACCCACGTGCACAGGGACTCTTGTTCTTACTTCTCTGTCCTGCTCTGCTGCGGAGTGCACTGAGCTTCTGAGCCCTCGCTTTTGACAGATGCAGCAACAGTGGATATTGTTTCTGCCAGCTCCCTCCTCCTCTGATGTTCAGCCATCAGCGCTTCCAGCTGCTTTCGTCTCTGGCGCAGCTCTTCCCTTAAAATCTCATGCCTCCTCATCTCAGACCACAACTATGCAGGAGAATGGAGAGAGAATTAACCAAGAATTGGACTAAGACACAATAAGTTTTCAACATTTCATACTACATTGATAAATTTTTGGTCAGGTAGTGGTATCATACAGTAACTGAAGACACATTGTAGCAAGACATACTATATATGCAGTATTTGGTATTTATTCAAAAAAAAATCTCAGAAAGCAGTTATAGAACACAAGTTTTATATGAAAAGCAATGCATGTTTCATACAACACTTAAATATCTTATAATTAGTTAGCTCTTAGTAGCATGATAAAATTATCCTCTGGAGAAATATGGAAATATTGCAAACTGCTTTATTGATAAGCAAGTTTAGGATACAAGAAAAAAATAATCAAGCATTTGTACAATTGGCATAAACTTCAGGTTGTAGTATATGTTTCAACAGAGCACCTAAAGGGAAAGAGACAAGCAGGGAGAGTCATTATCTACTTTAAACACAGTGAAAGCAACAAACGTTAAGACTCTTCTTAACAGCATAACATATAAGAGAAAACGTGCCAGATAGGAAAACACAGATGTTAAGAAAAGAGACAATGTACTGAAGGATGAAGTTGGGTGAACTAGGCAGGTGTGAGGCAGCTAAGCAGCTTTCCAAGAAAAATCCCATAGCTATCTTTTCATAATAATCCAAGATGATTTTAGGTTTTCTTTCATGTGCATCGGTATGTACCACTACATTTAATTTTGGGACTGGCATTCTTGCCATTTAAACTCAATATTTGTTTCTTCCCAGAAACAAAAGCTACACTAAAATGGCTACCCCTAAAAAATACAGAACACTAAATAAAAGTAAGCTTAAGGTATCTAGAACTTTTCTCTATAAGTCTTTTCTAAGCCACAGAAAATCTCTAGCATGAAACAGTATCAAGTACCTCATTGCCAACTGGCACAGATTCATCAAGTTCAAGTAGGGGCTTGGCAGCCGCATGACACTGGTTCATGGCTGGGGTTGAAGTTGTTGGTGAAATCTCTCTATTTGCTGGGCAGTTACCAAAACTAGCTGACAACTGAAAGAGAAAACACAAAAGCGAAGCAGAGTAACTTCCTAAAACCTAAGCATTGTTAATGCCCAACATTTGAGGCTTACTGAGACAGCAGAGCTGGCATTCAGCAAGAAGGATCTTAAAATTAATATCAAATACTTCTTTTAGAGCTTATATTTTTATAAGCTAGTATTACAGAATGATACAGATGCACACTACTGGCCATTATTTGCAAAGACTGCCAAGAACAATATTGCAGTCATTTTGACTACAATATTATTGTAAAGGAACACACCCTGAACAATTTTCCTTAGACAAGCAACTGATAGCACAGGTTCGCCAGTTACACTGAGAACAAAAAGCATTTTTGTCCCATAAAGCTAACAACTATTGAGGAGCAGTATAAAAGAAAAACTGTGTGAACATAATTTGAACTATTTATATATTTTATAAATATATAACTGTGTTTTATAATGACATGTTCCATAATCATCCATTAGTATAATTTTGAAGAAACATACTTTGGATGAGAGGACATTCTAAGCAATGTGTCTGTATAGTTGTAAGGCAAATGACCAGGACCTTTCTAGCTCGGATGTTACTCAACACGATCCTCAAATGCACATTTCTGGGAAGAAATCCAGACAATGATTAATCCAGATGACAATGAAATGACTAGATATGGACAGAAAAAATTCAAGCTAGAAAATAAGACGGACGGTTCTCCATCTTCGAAGAGTTTAAACCAGGACCATGCAACTCTTGAAGATATGCTATACTAGAACTATGAGCTTGTAAAGAAACCTGAACAGACTTAAGAGGGGAAGACAGACAAAATAATCAGAGTTCTTGTCCAGCCTTGGAAATCCATCATCTCACAGTATGAAAAATAAGAATTATCAATTGTGTACTTTGAACACCAGTTTGTTTTCATAATTAGGAAAAAAAACAAAACATCCTGTTATGAAAGATACTTGACTTTGTACTGCTCATTAGCTTAAGGTGGTAAAGAAATTCTACCTACTTGAAGGTCAGGACAAGCTTTTTGCAATGCTTGAATTTTTTCCTGAATTTCAATCAATCGTTTTCTTTCTTCTTGTAACTGTTTAAGCTCCTGTTGCTGCTGTTGTAGCTTAGCTTCATAAAATTTCTCTCTGTAAAAAAAAAAAAAAAAAAAAAAAAAAGATAATTGCATATCACTTAGCAAGAAATTGCATAAAGTCATGACTTCAAAATTGCTGGATAAGAGCATACCTTGCCTTCTCATTCAGTCCTACATCTTTTCGTAGCTTGTTGACACCTGTCCGGGTATTGTTCGGTTGTTGCTTTGTCTCCTCCGTGTCACCCGAAAACAAGTCACCCCGATTAGCTGTGTTGGCAACTGCTACTTGAGGTTCCAGATCACCATCCTGAAGAGAGGAGAAGTCAGAATATTCTCCAGTTGCCATAGCAGTTTAATTTCTCAAATTAAAGTAATTTTCATGAATATTTATCTGAGCCTGAAGACCTTTATTTCAAATTAATCTCATGATGACTTCTAAATTTATAATTTGAAGTTTACACTACTGAAAACTCTAGTAAAAAATTAGGTCCTCATTCATTCTGAACATGAACCAATTCACTGAATGGAGAGAAACATGGGCATGACAAAAAAAGAAAGGGGGAGAAAAGAGAACATAAGGTGAGTAACAAGACTGTTTTGTTACCTCAGTCTTGGAAATAAAAAATAAAAAATAAAATAAAAAAAACCCACAGACACAGCCAGCATAGAAACCAGATTGCTCTTACAAGCAATTAAGCTTTTTAAAATACAGTTCTATATTTTTTATTAGTTTTGATGGTTTTATATTTTAAATTCTCCATTTAATCGGAAAATAAAGCTGTAGCTGCTGCTTCTGTTGTTTTCAAAAATGATCTTTCTTAATACAGAACCCAGTGAATGGGAAGAATCTTCCCATTCCCAGTGAAGATGTATATAAAAAAACTATATATATCCACCATACTATTGCTATTATGTAAAGCCTCTAACCCATACATGTGAATGAAAGACTGAACGTATAGTATGAATTGAAGGTGGGGGGAAAAAAAAAAGGCATATCCATTATTTCTTTTCTTCTTCATTATTGTACAGACAGCATTTTCACAGTGATCCTTCCTGATCTGACTCAAATGCCAAGAAATTTTTGATAGCAGTATAATCATATACACTATATAACTGTATGAGGCCTATACTGTAGCCATTACAGTAGCCAAGCAAACATTTTAATTGTGATGGATTTGAGAGTTCTTGCATACGAACTTGTCATTTCTGCAGTATCCATATGTACTCGATATACCAAAACCTACATAGATGCTTTCTGTGAGGACATCAAATTCTAGAAAAGCTGTTATTTAAAAACACCATGAAAACTATTGTGAGACATTATGAAAACGCTGCCAGTTCATAACTGACCCCCAAGAATCTTAAGGAAAACTTTAAAACTTTTTTCTCATCAACAGAAACAACAGGAGTACTCATTATAAGCTTTACACACGCCCACACACACACACAAGCCATAGATCAAGATTGTTGAAAAATATTAGGCTTACTGGGAAAGTTTGGTAATTGTGTTGTCTTTTAGTATTAAAATTACTCTTAAGCCAGTAATCTTTACAAAAGGTCAAAATTTCAGTAATAAAAAAAATTAACCTCAACTTCAGACAAATAAAACAGTATTTCCCCTTCCCACTCTCATAATGAGCATTTTGAGGATTAGGCAGAATTTTTTCTCTATTAAAATTACTAAAAAATGATTTCACATTTTCTCATGTGAATTTATTACTACACATACAAAAAATTATACATGTAATAAAGAATAAACGTTATATTTTTGTGCACAGACTTATATTTACAGAATACCTGCACCATGGCAGCCAGGTTTTGTAGCTGTCTAAGTTTCTGTTTCGCAGCTATAAGTCTACTGATCTTCTGCTCAAACTCAGCATCTCCAGCAGCATCCCCTAGGCTACTTCTATGGCTAGATACAGAATCTTCACTAGCTCTATCTTCCTCAACTTCATCATCTTCACCTTGGGGGAGGTCAACACCTTTGTCATCCTCCCTATTATGACAGTCTAGAGGAGAGAAAAAAAAAAAGGGGAAAAAAAATCCCACAAATATTACTAATGTCACACAACACAACTGGCTGAAGTCCCTGAATTAAACATGCCATCTGCAATTACCAGACTCCAAAAAAATATCAAATTCATGTTTATACTACTGAACATTTGAATATTTTGCCTGTCAGAGAAGGTTCTCCCAGACTTTGTGTAGCTATCAGAATTAATTGCAAACATATTAATACTTGAAATTGTAAGATTTTAGAACATACCTAGAGTGGAAGATACTTTGAGAGTCCTAATATTAGTAGCAGATCGGTTATTTATTTCGCAGTCAGTATTAAGATGCCTTCCATCTCTGTTATTAGCTCCACATTGTATATTTGAGTTGCTATTCATTTCACTCCAGCTACTGATTCCTTGAGGGTTTCTAGGGTGAAACATATAACTGATGTTAACCTTTTAAGAATCGATTCCAACGACTTTTACTTCCTTTATTTTCAAATAATTTAAAATCTATTTTAAAAATATTTCACTGGCTTCTACGGAAATGTCTTCACAATGCTTTTTAAAAGCACCTTATAAAATTCTCTTGAAAATGGGTTAAGGCATTCAAAATTTCTCAATATGTATCACTCTAGAATTCTTTTCACTACCACAGAGTACTTCCCTGGTAACTCTACAAACAGTTACCAACTTACAAAAGGCATGTCTGTTACACAAACTTTACATTAGTCACAGCAAAATTACAACTCATTTCTGTGCAGTGAAGATCATGAATGCACAAAGTGGTCTTGTTATAAAACTACACCTCAGCAAGCTGTTCTAAACTGAAGTTTCTTTCATGGCAGTTCTCTAGCCTAAACCTGTTATTCTTTTAATGGAGTTCTATGCACAGTTCACTATTTACATATAAAGCAGTTAAAGATTTAAAAGACCTTTGTAATGATTTTCTATGTGTTCAAGTTAATCTACATTTGTGTACAAGTTACCAAGAACAAGACTACAAATAATCATCCGCATAAAAGAGTTACTTTAAATAAAAGTTTCAGAAAGTTAACAAAATAATCATATTAATTTACTACTGGTTGACTGAAATCACGCTTTTGCTTTAGAAAATCTGTGACAACTTGGCTACCAAAATTTAAGATGACAAAAATAATATAATAACCTAATATTTGTAACAGGTTGTGGATCCTCATGTTCGGAATCACTTTCAGATTCTTCGCTTTCTTCCTCTTCCTTAGTGTTTTCATTCACAGCATCCGTCATCATATCAGATGTTTGCTCATAGTAGTGAACTAACTCGCGCAGTTCGTTCAGCCTCTTACGAACTTCATTTAGTTTCCTGAAGAGAAAAAAAGAACATGCTATATGTTTTGTTCTACTAATTGCATCTCTATAAGTTGAAATGCATATATCATCTATAATGCTTGAAAACTGTTATTTTCCATGCAAAAATCTTATGCTTGAAGCTCTGAACCCATTTTACTGTCTAAAAGAATTTAATAGAACATAATACTAAATAAAGTAGATTAAAATACAAATCAGATCCTTACGACAAACAGAAAAAAAAAGATCAAATAATTAAAACACTTTACTGGAGCTTTTCTGTTGGGTTTAGATTTTCCTCTTCTTCACTCTCATTCTGAGAAGTGAGGCAATCGGGAGGATAGGGAGCCGACGACGCGAGGCTGTTGGATTCACCATTGACAACAGTCACTACGCCTGCAGGAGCAGAAGCAGCTGACGTTGTACTTCTTTGATCAATGCTTCTCTGAGGAGAACCTGATGCAGGAAAAACTGCAAACAAGAAATATAATTGAGAGTAGATAAATAATATTGGTCTTAGCACAGCTTTTTCACCTGCTAAGTAGTTAGCAATAAATCATTAACCAGTCACAAGTTACATTCTTAAAAATATACAATTCTGCTTATATTTACTTACAGGAGGAGTTATTTAGATGCTGGTCACGAAGCGTATGAAGTTCTCCTAACAATTTGTCCAATTCTTGCCTTTTACCCTGCAACATCCGCATCTTGTTAAAAAGCTGTACCTTCTCATCTGACAGATGTTCTGATGTTGAAGAATTCCTGCTTTGTGAAACTTCTCTGGTAAGTGAAAGACTTTCTGCTTGCCTTCTATTATCTGGCACCGACTGTGTCTAAAAAAAGAATAATTTCATTTTTATTCAGAATACTCTAAAAAGTTCCTTAGTTACCTTCTTCTGAAAGCTAAACTAAATGTAAAGAAAAAGGAAACCTCTTCTAGACCTGCTAGGCTCAAAAGTAGAACACAGAATTTCTATAAATTGAAACAGGTGTTTAAAGTATCCTAAGAATATCCCAATTATAACAATAACCTCTAAGAACACAAACATGCTAAACTTTCATGATTTTAAAGAGCCTTAATTACTCCAAAAGCATATTCCTATACATGAGAACATCAACATTTAACTTGTTCAAGAGAGTAAAAACAAAACAAAAAAGGGAAAGAAAAGAAAAAGAACACTGGAGAAAGCTTGTGCAAACATCTTGTACAGTACTAATACTGACCTGAGAATCATGAAGTTGGTTGTGAAAGCGCTGTATTAAGTCATTTAATTCTTCATTCAGTTCTGATGTAAGACTTACTCCAGAAACACTGCCGGTGGTCTCTGTTACAACTGGAAATTAAGAAAAATAGAAAAATAATTTAAACACTTGTTTATGGCAATGAAATTAAGGCTATTAGATGAAAGTAACTGGTTTAAAATCATTAATATATTACAACATATACAATATAAAATGCAACAGCAATTATTTTGGAATGTTGTGTCCTTCCCACCAACTTTAGACTACTAGACTAAATCACCCTCAAATTGATACACTCTTGTTCACTAGAGACAAGCTCAGAACAGCAAAAATAATTTTACTTCCAAAAAAAGAGGAAACAACAACAACAACAAAAAAAAGACCTTCTTTCTTGTTTCTGAGCTTCAGGTCTAAGCTCAGATTCAATGCTTGCCCTGAATTCATTCATTCATTCATTCAATTTTGCAGAATTAATTTCTGTACATTTCCTACCCTCCTAACAAGAGTGACATCATGAAGCTGTGACAAAAAAGAACATCAAAGAAAATGTAAATGAAGTCCTAGTTTACCATAAATGAGCACATTTGCTACCCACTTTATCAAGACAGGAATGTGTTTTCTATATCTGGGGAAAGGGGATGAAGAAGATTCCATCACAGGTCTGCTACTACAGAGAACATAAGAGAAAAACAGTTACTGGAAGCCATATTTAGGAAGAAGCACAGAAGTGCATTTCTCAAAGGCACCAGGTTCCTTTGCATCTCTGGCAGTTTTCTGCAGGTTATCTGCCAACAACTCTGCTTTTTCTCCCACTGTCAATTCTACCATTTTGTTAACTAGTTCCATATTCTTTCCCATCCTTCAGTTCGTACATGGTGTGTGGGGGGGAAATGACTGGAGCAAGGCACACAAGAGAACTTTTTTAAATACCAAAATGTAGAATCAACTGCATGGTTTTAGTCTGCCACAAGTCATTTTGCAATGTTATGTTGTCAACTCTTTACATAAACAGAAGCCTTGTAAGTAAAGAAAAAAAGTGTAATGACTTATTTTAATTGACAATTCCAGCTTTAATCACTTAATCAGCATGCTAACCTATCTATCAAAATATGTTGTCATGCTACCTACCAGAATCATCCATGACAGCAATTGCTTGTTCTGCTTTATGCTGGAGAGCAAGAAGAGCTGCCTGTCTTCCTTGAAGAGCCTTCAATTGCTCCTGCTGTTGTAACATCCTTTTCAATAAATCATGTTGCTTTTTTAAGTTCTCCAACTCCTCTTTTGCTTCCTGTTGAGGATCTCTGGCCTGAAAGAGATGCAAGGAGATTATCATGGCATTTTATTTGATAAGTATTAGTGAAAAAAAAAACAGGATTTAAAGAAAGCACTTTAATAAAGCACAGGCTGCTAAGTGTGAAAACAAAAACAAAATGATATGGTCTGTTATGGCCTGTTACCCTATCATATAAAAATGACAGCCTCATGCACCTCTCTGTCCTCCCAATTGCATATTCACAGAGGAGCACAGTAAACTATAGCACTGCTATAGCTAAACAACATAGCATATGGTATCATGGTGCTACATATTACACAAGCTTTAGACTGACTTACTAATCTAAAGTCTCTAACTTTTCAACAAAGTTTTGGGCAGCTATTCTTTTCTTACCTATAACATAGTGTGCAGATGCAAATGTACATTTTTGCCATGTATGTTAGTACTCCATAGACTTAACAAATCAGTGTCAAAACAAAATCAACCACAGAAACTCACTACACAATATTTGCCAGCATACAAGAGTAAATCTGAAGGAATGAGAACACACTGTATAGTTAAAATATATCAAAACAAAAGCCATCTTCCACATCCTTTCCCTTCACAATTAATGGCTGGAGAGTTGCCTCAAAAAATTATTCAGGTATGGGCAGGAAATTAATTGCAGATATTTCACAGAAATATTTAGGATCCTGATCCAGTTTGAATTACACTACTCTACAGATAAAAATATGAAAAAAATGTGTTTTCAAATAATTAACAATTCCTAACAAAAAGAACACTAACTTAAAAATGTATCATCATCCCTCTGTAAGGTACATTTGCTCCCGAGATACAGAATTCTTTTAAGCCAAACCACATTCCACACTGGACACCAGAAAAGCAGTAGACATCACCTAGCTAGATATTAGGAAACTCTCAGCTTTCCAGTAGAATTTTAAAATTCTCAGAGACAGGGCTTTAAAATATGCACTGCAACTGGCACTATATATTCTGGTTAAATTTTTCATCTTGTATATAGAAAGCAGAGTAGATGCAAAATACTACACAAAATGAAATTATCAAAGGGAGGAATAAGGGGAGGAAAGAGAAAGAGGGATGTATTCCCAAGTCTCTCTCATTTAAGAATCAAACCTTTATCTGACATAACAGATTTACTTAAATTCATCAAACAAACACCAAATTTTTCAAATCTTCTACTTTTGACTAATCAGCTCAACAAAAGATTGAAACATTTGATTTTGCTTTATGAAAATAATGACTCTCACTTTTTTGTCAGAATAAAAAACAAGGCCACAGAAAGTTACATACAGATAACAAGTTTTATACTCAGCAGCGCGATACTCTCCCCGTTTCTAAACGGAGATTTTTTTTTTTTTTTCCAAACAGTTCTACAAAGAAAAATGTAGAACGAGTCAAAGCAATCAAGCAGTTTCCTAATTATTTTCTCCATACTGTACTGGCATAAATTTGCTTTAGAAACTATTAGTGTGAACATGCTATGGGTCCGAAAAACAAATTAAAAAGACATTTTTCCAAAAAGAGGATAGCAAAAAAACAGAAAGGTCATCTGCCACTACATCAAGTCAGACTGCTGTACAGAATCAGATGTAAAACCTTCTCTGTCAATTATAACCCTTCTCTTCTGAAACAGTAACTGCACTTCATTTAGAAATAATCTGCATTCTTCAAAACAACTCTAATTAGACAAGATTCATTCAACAGAAAGAGCTAGATACAGATAAGCAGGCCAGAAGGAAACATTCATTTTATCAAATATTTTAAGCAGGTTAGATCAGAAAAATAAGAGAGAAAAAAATCAAAATGTGTAAAACCTACTTTTGAGGTCAAAATAATATTCTGAAGTGTTCCTTTGAAGGCAACCCGTGCCCTTGCTAGGCCAGATTTCCCCGTCATTCACAGCAGCTCTGTTACTTTTCTTTTTAGGGCTTGCCATTAACGTCTGTAACCTGTCCTTGTGAAGCTGAATTTCCTAGTTTATCCTCAACATGAGGCCGCATGCTCAAATTAAAAGCTCCTTCCTTTATTAAATAGTTTAGTATGTGAGCTTTTCAATGTGTGCTCCAATTCTTAAGCTACAAACCTAACCACTAAGACCTCCTCATATACTGTAAAGTACTATTTCTATCAAATAAACCTATATGAGAAAGGTGTTCTTTCCAGTATTTGTTCTCAGAACTTTGTAACAATGTAACAATAAGGCTGAAATAGCAAGCAACATTTTAAGCAGTCTTAAAAAAAAAAAAAAAAAAAAAAGCAAGATATTAGCTGCAAAATTAAGAGCCAAATAGAAAACAAAAACCATTTTTGGAAAACCATTAAATTAAAAAAAAAAAAAGAAAAATGCAAATTCAAGTTTACAAGGGTACCACTTCAACTCCATACTAGTCTTTACAAAAATTTGAAAAAGTTAGATCTTCCATGTCTACAGTTTTATTTCTTTTCAGGAAGAACAACTTCTTAGAAAAGGAAATATATTCATGATGGTGACTTAATACTGTAAATAGTACTCTACATCCAAGCACCAAAGTTCTTATGATCTGTAAAACATCCACAGCACTAACTGCCAAGCAGAGCATTGGCTCACTAGTATTTTTCCTCATTGCAAAAGTAGGATTGGAAGTTCTAAAAAATAAGTTATGCTTCTATATATTCTACAATAATTGTTTACAACATTATTGTAAAGTATCTCACAGAGAGGAAACAAGTCTGTACATCTAATCCAGAACCTTCCTTCTGAATGGCACCCATTCTCCAAAGAGCAGCAACTTTTGCTTTAGATCACACTTCCACCCTAACACTAGATCAACAGCCCACCAGCAACACGTCCACCATATCACTAGATCAATACTTGATCACTGGCCTACCAGCAACTCATTTCCAATCCTCTCCTCATGCAGTACCAGTAAGTTTTCCCGCTAAGAGAAACAAGCTAGTAAATCAGAAAACTATATAGAAAACTACTCCTTTCTATATTAACCCAGTGCATACATCTGGGAAAGTACACATGTAATTCTCCATTTTGTTTGGAAGAAAAATTGGAAAGAATTTTTTTTTTAAAAATCAAGAAATATTGTTGTTGCTACAGGAGCTTTTTCTCCCCCACTGAAAAAAAAAAAAAAAACAAACAAACAAACAAAAAACAACAAAAAAACCCTGTGCCTGCACACAGCATAAAAGAATTGAAGGTACAGGAATTTACTATTTTTGAACTGAACTGCAGATTACATCAGTGTCACATCAACTGGGAAGGGGGTAAGAAACAAACAGGTCTTCATTTCAGCACCTTAATTACCAAAAGGCAGCTTACCGTATCTGAAGCCTCAGATCGCACATCAACGTTTACCGATGTGCTCTCAGCTATAGAACCAGATCCCACAGCTGAATCTATAGTCCGAACATCCTCCTCCTCATTTTCTCTAGCCTGAAATATTTCAGGGGCATAAATCAAAAGCTATGTAAATGGGGCAGCAAAAACGAATCATGGAAGGTACTGTATCTCAAAAACCAACACCCCCAGTAGCACCACCAACACATCAATGGTCAACTCCTTTAAAAAAAGGAAAACTCATAGTGAGAAACAAATGTATTGTATTCCCAAACTTACAAGCATCTTTTGCAAAAATTTCAGATAGGATTTCTCCTGCTCTTTAAGGTGATCTATAAGATGTGATAAACGCTCAACATTGGCCGATCTTTCATTTTTCTCTACAAGATCATCCCGCATGGAGCTGGCCTTAGCAATATAGTCGCGAATCTGAACTAGTCTGCTCACAATCTGTAAAGACACCGAAATTACTGAATGCATTTAGCTCTAGCATTAATTTAGGCACAAAATATGGTGATAGCAACAGCAAACGATTCATAAAAGGATGACATACTAGTACCTTCCATCCTACACTCATACTTCAGCGAGTGGTTAAAAATCAAGAAGTTTTATAAGGCTAGATTTGTGAATGCATAAAGTTGCTAGGCTGAAGTACGGGACTTCTTGTTCACATGTGATAAAACAGAATTGAGTTCACATTATCAACATACAAAAATATTAAAATATAAAAATATTTTCTGAAACTATATAACAAAATCAACTTGTAAGACCAAATCTTTTACCAGGAAATAGATATCCAGTATTATCAGACCAAGAACAATACATTCCTAACTCCAGTTTTGTATTTTCCTCAAGTAAGACTTGAGGAGAGCAGTGCAAAGATATGTATTTGTAAATAAGAATTATAACAGTCACATTTCCTGAAAATATAGAAAGATGCATTGACAAGTAACAATAAAGGCTCCATTCCAGAGAATAACAGACTACATTAATACCTGGCTACTATCCATAGCTGGTTCCCCTCTTCCGTCTTCTTGATTAGAGATCTGACAATTTTGCAAGAAATCCTTGCTTAGAGCAGCTCCAAATAACTCTTTACATTGCAGTGATCCCCCAGACTCCTTTTTTTGGGAACCTGAGGAGGGATCTTTGCTGTTGTTCGTGTTTATTTGTAGCGACAGGAAGTTAAATGGCTTTCTGTTTTCATTAAGTTGACGTTTGTTGTTAGCAGCCGTTGCCCTGCCTTGAGAATCACTTCCAATGCTTCTCTATAAACAAACAAGGCCAAAAACAATTGTTATAATTTTTTACTCAATATATTCTCAATTCTGATTAGCTTCACTACTAGAATTATCTGTTCTGCTATGCTGCTAGACTGATCACAAAGTTATTTGACTATTCACTGACTAGCCAAAAGCTGGCTAAACTTAGCACTGGTCACCTTTGACATACATCTCTCACTTCACTTAAAAAAAAAAAAAAAAAAACCTTTGAGTAGCCATATTTTTGCCATAATACACATTTCTGAAGGACGCTTTGGAGTATCAGTAAAGGTTCAGTCTTTACTCTGTAAGCCAAAGCAATGGGTCACATTCAAAATATCTTCATCGTCTAAAGCACTTTTAGACAGTTAAAACAGAAAAGCTGGGCAATGATTAACAAGTTCCTATTCTGAAACTTGTTAGCACAAGTTCACTGCTTGTTACCAGAATTAGCCCCTCATACTTTCCATTGATGTGGGCAAGGGAAGGCTGAACAAGCTTTATCACCAGAGAAAGTGCTAGAGCTCAGGGTCCTGAACTTTACATGTTCCCACACCATGCTTTTAGGCTTTTTATCTTAATAGTTTAAGCTCTCTTTAGTGGATTGTGTGTAACTATTTATAATGCATTATTATTTATAACGTGAGCTAGCATTCACACAAACCTGATCGAGATCACTGAAGTTTATTCTTTGTTTCAGCCTCTCTAGTTCAGCCTGTTCCGGAACAGACATCTGGGTCATATATCTAGCATGAGGAAAACTATGTGGAGTTCTGGTCTTTCGTCGACCCATCCCAAGTGAGGACTCTGGAGATATATCATTAGTAAGCCTTGTTTCCCCTTCACAGCCAAGTTTCTTCTTATTTTTTTCTGAAGGCCTGTTTGCTTTCTTCTGTTGACTTCCCCAATCCTTATGCAGAAGGAGAAGGAAGGAAAAAAAAAGTTGTATTTGTTAACCACAGAGAGATTTAAAACAAACAAGCACCCTATATATTCAATTCAGTGAAAGGGAATTTATTTCTATTTTCTAAGTAGAGAGATACAAAAACATGAGCTAAAATCATGACTAAAGTTGTCTAGAGCAAATGTCACATTACAGGATAGCATTTTTCCACTGTATTCATTAAAAACAGCTAGTTAGGGAATACTTAACCCACTTTATCTTATGAAGCATTTCATCAATTTCAAATTCAGCTTAAATTGTATTTTTCTGCCTTGCGGGAGACTAAGTAGTTTAGAACTTTGTTTTCAATTCTACACCTACGGTGCCTCTATATCTACATCCCAAAACACTTCTCCACAAACACACTTACAGACTTAATCACCTCCAAGTTCTACATGTCCTTGTTTATCTCTACTTATTCTCTATTTTCTATTCTACTTGTTCTTTATCTCTATTTTGTCTTTTTGGACACTATCATGCAAGGTTGTGCAGACAGAACTGACTCGTTCTGATTTTTACACTGTTGTCCACAACTAACACAAACCACCTGTATACCATAGTATAACATGGCAATTGGAAGTTGTACCGTGTTGTTCAGACGGTCATCAAGGCTCTCATTGCTCCAGCTAGGCAAGACCTGATCATTCATGCCTTCCTCAAAGGGGTCACCTCCTGTAGCCATGACAAGCTGTCAGTAAAGGGTATCTAAAAGAAACAGGTTAAAAAATAAAAGGTACCTGAAAATCAGTTTGTGTACAACAACTCTGAGATAATAATGACACACTCCTTATAACATAAGACTACAAGTCTGTTTTAGGAAACTAAGCCCCAAATGTAACAATAAGAACACAGACTTATTTATTTATTTTTAAAGTCACTGCAGGCCCATGGATTCATCTCTGTGATACTAGAAATGTAAGGCTACATATCATAAGCCAAAAACTTCACATTTATTTCAGTATTAAAATGGGGGATATTTGCAGATACAATACAGGAAGGAGACACCTCAGTAAGAGTATTTTTACTTTCTTTACTAAAAGTTAAAATATTTAAGTAAGAAGAACATGCCATACATTATAGTTTCTAGGAGAAAAAAAAAAAGGAAAAGTGTTTGGCCTTTAATTTTGCTACTCTCTACTCCACAGAATGACACACTGTTAAAAAAAATAATAATAAAAAAAGACTTTTAAAGTATAGGTTAATTGTTCACTTTTATTTCTACCTTTGGCGTAAGTATCATTAACAATGTTGTTAGGAATAGTTATTTCTTATTTTTGTTATCTCTTTCAAGAAGTACAAGTAGCTTAGCTCGTTTAATAATATACATAACTGTACATATATTTACATATATATACAGATACATAATTGCATATGCAATTAGATTGCAAGAAAAGCTAGGCAATCTAACTGCTGCTGGTACAGATCCACTGTACAAAGCTACAAATTAGTTCCTTTTAACAGCTACAAAGCTTTGGTACAAACAACACAGTCTTGCAGGGAATTAATTTTCCCAATAGTTTTAGTTGCAGTGTTAAGACACCAGCCTAACTTTTAATTAAAAATAATAAAAAAGGACATGTCAAACCATTTATTTCTAAAAGACATCATTGCAATTTGTCTACTATTATTTTTTGCATCAACATTTCAAACAGTACAGGCAAAGAAATGATGTAATACTTAAGATTTTGCCTTTATCTCGTAAGTATTTTTATAATCTGTTCCAAGGAAGAAGACAGAAAAAAAAAAAAGAGAGAATTAGAACATCTTTGAAACTTAACTGCCTTGTTTAGGAGTATGGTTTCATCAAAGTCACACAATACAACTCATTCAGCAGGAGCACATGTTCTAAAGAGTATTTTAATGCAAACACCACCTATTACTGCAACATTAGGGAAACAGGAGCCGTAGGTATGACAATTCTGCTGTAAACATGCCTACATTTGGCACAGATGTGATTGATGTCAACAGAGATGGCACCCTTCAGCTTTTGCACCTAACAACTAGAACTGCACTACAGGAACATGAAAGTAACAGGCAGACCTGCATCCTAGCACTCTTCTTGCCTCTTCCTTCCCCCCCTTCTCTGCCCCTGCATCAACTCCCTTAGGCCTCACCATCGGAGGTACCACAACCTAGCAGAGCCAACAGAAAAGTAATACTAAAAGGTCAGGTGAGTTTTTAACTGGATCTCCTCCTTGATCTGGCTCTCTGTCCAACTGCATAAGCCCTACTGTGGGTTCAAGGAAGGTGAATAAATGTCCTGTAATGAGAGGAGGCAGCAACACCCACACAGACTTGCTTGGAGTAACTGTAAAAAAATGCAACTTTTGTGTAATACTCACTAGGATGAGCTGTGGGATTGATTTACAGAATAAAAACAAATACAACTTCCATGTAACACTAAGCCTTTCCACGTTCTGTTTTTATGCGCAAGTAGAAGAATCCTGTGAAAAATTCAGAGAAGCTTTCTTAACAACTCAAATCCCACAACTTTTCAAAATAAATGCATAGATATCAATTTAGCTTACTTTAGGAAGCAGCTATAAATATTTTCTGAGAGCCATTACAGTGCGCCACTGTACAGATGTGCATGATACTGCATTTTGAGTGGTGTGACACCCTGACCTGTGCCACTAAGCGCATCGAGTTCTTCTTGACCAGATTAAAAACCATCTGGGTTTACAGTCAAACTCTGTAAGCTGTTTCCTCTATCATCATGTTACATAACTGGACTAAAACTGTCAGAAAATAATTTTTTCCCCTTTCCCCTGAAAAAAGGGGGGTGACACTTATCATTGCATCTGTTATACAAACAGCTTTTGTGTGAGTTTTAAACAAAATGCATGCAAAGAATTACCTTCAACAATCTTTGCTTTAGGAGTCTCTAGTGAACTCTGAGGCAAATTCACCACCGCAGAAGTATTACTCTCAATAATATTCTCAAAGACATCCGGCATGTGTCAATGTAGCCTATCAAATTCAGCCCCAAAACACCAGTATCCTGATTGCTTTCTGCAACTCCATCTTAGGGAATCTTTTCACTTTAAAGCAAGCCTTTCGTACAGATCTAGGGAAAGCTGTTCTAACAGAAGTAAGTCCTTCTCACAGTGACTGACATAGTGACACTCACATGCCAATCTTTAATAATTTTAATCCATTTTTTCACTCCCTCCCCTTAATCTTTTTTTTTCCTTATTTTTCATTTTATCAGCAATTTTCAGAATAAATCCTCTTACAAAAACTTTGGTATCATCCTACTGTACTGCTTTGCTCCTGCCAGGGCATCAGCAATCTCAGCTTCCTTACCCATTAGCATACCTAAAAGCTCGGTGCTTCTGCACAAGCTTTAAAAAAAAAAAAAAAAAAAAGCATAAGGAACTAGGAAAAGCTTTTCCAGCATATTTAATGGACTAGCATTAATCAGGTATAATAGATAAGATTACAGTAAAAATATGTATGATTATGGTTACATATATTACGGCAAGCAACTGCAACATACTAATTGCTCGGAAATACAAATAGCAAACAGCTCTACAAGCCTAAGATACATATACTTTTCTTAATGGCTCTGTTATAGCGGAGCTGTGCTTTGGTCGTTCATTTTCCTTTGGCACCCCAAGAGCAAGACCTCAGGAAAAGCACTCCAGGTCACACATGCGGACACTCTTGAAAGCGACACGCTACGCGGGAAGACGAAGCCGCGGAGCAGCCATAAGAGACCGGACAAGGCATTTAAAAAAAAAAAAAAAAAAAAAAAACGGAATGTTTTGGATGCGCGCCGCAAGGATCGAGGGAAGCGCCGTCCCACCACAGGGCCGCCGCGCTGGAGCCCCTTCCCGCCGCCGCTACCGGGCCTCCCCCTCGGCAGCGGCGCGCAGGCCCCTCGGCTCGCCCCCCGCCCCCGCCGGCTGCAGAGGCCACCAGGCCCGCGTGCCTCCCTCTCGGAGGCCACCGGTCCCCCTCGGGCCTCACCTCCGAGCGCGGGCCTAGGCGGCGCTCAGCTCAGCACCGCGCCTCAACGGCCGCCATCGCCGCCGCCATCTTGGGGCCGCTTCGCGGGAGGAGGGGGCCGGGGGGACACGCACGGTTACCTAGTAACGCCGGCCCGCCGTGCCCTACCGCGCAGGCGCCCTACGCGTCGCGCCACGTGACGCAGCGACGCTTGCCGCGCTTCTCTGCGAGGCGGGGGCGGGAAGCTTGCGCGCCGCCGCAGGCAGTCGCGAGGCGGCTGGAACTACATGTCCCAGCTTGCAGCGCGCGAGGAGCGGATTGGCTCCTGGTCTGCCTCGGAGCAGTGCCTGCTGGGACTTGTAGTATTCCAGTCATGCCGAGTGACAGTGGCAGCGCTGCCCGTAGAGACCCGCGAGTCCGGGGCAGCGCGCTCGTCGCGGTGGTTAAACAAACACGGACGCGGCCCCACCTGATAAACCTGAGAATGACCTTACACCTCAGAGAAGTGCTAGTGCATGAGGTCAGAGCCACGAGCGCCGGAGGGGGTCGGAGCCCTTCTTTATTTAAAGCTGTATCGGGTTACGGAGAGCCGTTCTGCCTACCGTTATTTTAACTCCTGGTCGCAACTAAAAATACAGGAGTGGAGAGTGAGTGCGGGTCCGGTGCTCTCGTGATCCTTCTTTCCTTCTTTCCTTTTTGTTTTTGAAAAAGATTAGACATTTTAAAGCATAATTGCTTTTTCTTTGTGGGTGGCAGTCATACATTCACAGCCCGATCACCCTGCTCAGACCCATAAACTTGCTCTTAGATCTCAGATGGCTCCACCGGCACAGTACGCTCACCATTTTCAGCGTCCTTTCCCATAAAGCTCATGTAGCTTATATTTCACTCCTTAGGAAGTCCCACTGTAGGAACGGGAAAAACAAGTTAATTTTTTAAAGATTTAAATTACACTGAGCATCTAAGATGTAAGCGATAAATATTTACATATGTTCATATTGGGTTGGATACTTCTTCCGATACTACACAAAAATATAGTCCAACTCCCTGCACTGTTGTTAATGCCCATTTCTTTTGTCCAAGAAAAAAAAAATGACACAAGTTGTTTTCAACAACACATTCATCCCTCTCTCTTTTAGAGGAGGGAGGGACAAAATGTTCAGAAAACCTGTGAAAGAGGAAGGTTTCAGTAAAACTGTCTTTTGTTGTCTCCAGCAGATGCTCCCAGCAACAAGGGAGTCATTCTGGATGGTGTCCAGCATGTGAGAGGACTGGGTTAGAGGCTGACTGTGAGAGTGGCGTTTTTCTCCTATTTCTACCATGGGCATTTGCATAGCTGAAACCGCTTTGAAAAGAATCTGCAAGAATCTCTATGGACATTCTATGTGTAGTGAGTCGGTATGATTCTAGAGCTAATAGTTAGTTTATTAGCCTTTTTTAAAAAAATTTTACCTTTAACTGATATCCTTTCCTCTTGGCCTCAGATACCTGCTCTGTCCATCAGTGTATTCACAATGTTGTCGAGTTGCTATGTATTATCATAGTGCCATACCACCCACTGCCCAGTAGGTGGAGGCAGAATTTAAGAAAATTAATGCCTTAATACAATTGCTATTTTTTTGCTCTTACTGTGATTTATTCCTAAAACACAACTACTTCTATCACTTATTGAACAAAAAAAAAAGTTTTCTTCTGAAAAAAAAAAAAAAAAAGGATCTCCTCGTAGTGTGAAGCATCCTTATTCTGATTCTTGCTTGACATTTGCAGTGTGACTTACTTTTTCCCCTTCTTTTCATTTCTCTATCCCTTCTGGTATTGTCTTGAAAAAAAAAGGATCAAATTAGTGCTTCAGGAAAAAGGGATCACTAACAGTTCCTCAAAGCTGTTTTTATTTTCACTGTGGGATAGGGAACTCCCCTGGGGTATCATAAGCATGAAAGAAGCTTAGAGTGTACCGCAAGAAGCATTATTTTCTTGAAGGTGCTTCTGCACTGTTATTACGAAGATCAGGATTTTGGAATGATTCTGTGAGCCAAACCAAATATGAGTTAGACAATGCCTTGTCAGTTAAATAAACACATATTTGGAGGAGGAAGTTCTAGATAAACCCCAAGGAGCCTCTATACTATCCGTAACTATTGAATGAGCTTTGGTGTTTTGTCAATATTTTATAGGATAATTCCTATTACAAAGAGCTCTGTTATAAATGCTGCCTCAGCAGACATACTGCTCATGCATGCTCACAGAAACTGAACTGAAACCGTCGAGGGAGCCAATTTTAATTAGACTGAAAGCTATGTCAGAGGCATGTCATATTTTTTTCCTTGTACATCTACTAATCAAGAAGTTAATTTTAATTTATTATTCCAGGGAATAATAAAAGGCAAAGGGAAATAAGCAAACAAAATACAGGACCATGAGGACTATAAACAATAAAAAAAGGGATAAAAGTTTAATCAAGAATGAAAAAGGCTAAAGGAGGAGTTCATGAGAGAGATATTTTAAAGGTCCTGAAACAAAGGCACTGTTGAATAGGACATTCAGTTCAAATAGTCATTGTTCACTTTTTTTTTTTTCTGATTTCATCACATCTAAGCAATTTTTTTTCTGAAAAAAATGGCTAAAAATGATTGGTTTACCAAAATATGGCCATGTAGTGCCTAGTAGGCTACAAAGTTAAAGCTAGTATTTATTCCTTATTGTAACATTAGATTGAAAAGACACCTTCCTCTCAAGGCCATAGCAAAGAGCTTTGAGTTGATTTGTTCAGCAAGATAAACATCAGTCCAGCCCTGTTTCATCTAATAATAAATTACATGCGTAATGCTGAGGTACAGGCATTTAACAACCCCAAATCAAGCAATAAGCACATTCTAGTAAAAAAGTAGTGGGTCATATCAAACCCTCTAGTGATAAGAAAAATGAGGTGGATGTGGGAAGTGAAGTATTCTCCATGAAGTATTCAGAATAACTTCATCAGGAAATAAAATACCCTTCAACTGCGAGGCGTAAGCAGTTTGAGTTTATTAAGTATGCTCATTTCACAAAGTCAAAACATTGGGAAGTCCACTATTGTTCTGTCTCCCTAGGCCCCAATATTCTTACTGTGCCCTTCTAAGTCAGGTTCCATTGGAGCTTCCTTTGAAAACCATTTTAAAGGACCCCTATAGCAAAGAGGTTAGTGCACGAATGCACAAACACTACTTCATTCTTAATATCAGATCCATTTTCACAAACAACCTAGAAAAATGGTGCCTAAATGAAGCTTGTTTGTTGCTTAGTTCAGCATTATATTTGATACACTGTACTCTTAGCTATCTAGTCTCATCTATTTATTTATTTTTCTTTCCAGTCCAGTAACATCTTCACTTTATTCCTTTTGTTTCCAAGAAGAAATAAAATACTTCAGTTCTTCTGAAATAACAAATTTGAGTTAAACAGACATTTGCATGTTCCTTAGAAAAGTGAGCAGCATCAGCCTTTAATTCCTTTTTTTCTTTTTTTGTATTTCATAAATAGATATTTTTTTCCCTGGGTTGTGAATCTAAGAAGGAAAGATATTGTGCCACCTTTTGAGATTCCAATCTAAGAAGAAGGGTTTTTAGGTCCTTTGTGCTTTTTTATTCTGTGACTGGAAAATGAAAAAGTACGTGATAGTAATCGTTTCTGCACATTTGTAACACTGCTTTCTCTTCACCTTATGGCTTCAATTTTGTTCGAAAATGTAAACACTGGAATCGTTAGCACATAAAAACTGCAATGAAGTCTTCAAAACAACCTCATTATTTTTCCATATGTGTTCATACTTCTAAAATTGAAGCAATCTGATGAAACTGTAGATCATTTTATATGCATTGTGGACTCTGCCAACATCTGATCCAGAAAAACTGAACTTTCCTAAAAATTACATGATGTTACTGTCACATCCTTGTACGTGCTGACTTTCTGTAACAAAAGTCATTATGACTAGTTCTATAGCAACACAGTTAATTAATTTTATGCTGTGATACTATATTTCATCCTCTGGCAATAAAGCATGTTGTACTGAGTTCATTGTAATTATACTAATGTAACATGAAGTCTAATGCAAACATTTCACTAAAATTCACTTTTTAAAAATAAACTATCAGATGAAATTGTGCTTGTTGTTTGATTTAACATTCCCAGCTTTTATTCACATTTACTTGCAGAATTGTCAAAGAACTCCAAACATCAGATATTTGCAAAATTGGTTACATTTTTTGGAAGACAGATTTCAGATTTAAGCAGCTGTAGACAAAACATGAAAATACAACTTAAATTCTGGTTTCAAAATAGATGTTTGCTTTTCTTAAATAGTCATATATGTATTTTGAGTAAAAGTATTATGACCTGATACATCCTATGACCATACAAGGATTTAAATTAGAGTACCTTTGAAGAGTTTTAAATAATTTTATCATCTACACCTTTCTGTCACATTTCTAATAAAATTATACTGGTAATTCTGTTTTTGCTGAAGACAAATGGATGGTAGTAGAAATTTGATATTTCCAAATATAAAATATGGAATATGATAAAGCAGTCTAAGGATGTTGAATTTGCTGGTCTTTTCATCCATTTTAATTAATGCTTCTATTGATTTCTCTGTCATATGTCTTAATTATATATCTGGTTTTAGAATACTACGCAAAATGGAAGTGAATTATTTAAAGTCTGGATTTTATTGTTACACCTTTATATCCTGGAGCAATACGTTAAAAAGATCGAGCTCCTTTATTCTGTCCTTTCCGAATAAATAGGAGGTCCTTTTTTGCTAGTTATTTGACATCATCAGGACATTTATTGTCCTGAGTAACCCTGAGAAAATTAAGAGAACCCGGGGTAGACTGCTGAGTAAGCAGAGAGTTGCAGCAGTGAACAACAGTACTGCTAACGTGTGTGGATTTTCCTTATGCTCCTTATGAACAGGTGTTTTATGTGCTTTCCTGTGAATAACCAGAATAACCAGAATTGCATCAAGGAGGTCTATCATCAACATCTCATTAACTCTTGGAATTTGTACCATCAAGACTGTTTCACTTCAGCTTAATCTTGTTCCGTAGCTATTTCAATACTTTGATGCAAGCCTCGTACAAAGGAGACAGTCCAGGATCTTACCTGAGGTGCAGTCATTTAATTAAACTGTACTCCTGTTAAGTTGGTATAGATTATGCCAAATAAATCCTGAAAAGGCAAGTGGCTTTAGAGAGAGAGAGGGAACACTGAGAACATGTTAATACAAAATTAAGTACAACATACTGCATTTTCTTATGTGCGACTAAATTATTATCTATACGTAATCTTCAAAAACTTTGTGAAGTATTTTTTTATAGTAGTACAAGTTGCTAGCCAAATCCCCTGTCATTTTTCGATCACTTTACTCTCCTGAACCTGTGGACTGTCTCTTAACAAATACAGGCAAACTGGTGAACAACCTAAGCTATCTCCACTCAGGCTGACAGAGCTGCACTCACTTTCATCAGCTGTCTCCCTTGCAAAATTGGGAGCCTTTTAATGTGTCAATTAGCTATGCAAACACCCATAGCAGATGTGTGTGAACCTCTTAGGCAATTGTCAGTGGAATACACTTACAATGTGAAGATACAGTATTATTTTGGTACCTGCCACATTGTCAATTAACTACTTAAGAAGAGCTTCTTGTAAACTTAGCCAGGCATTTTTAAGCTGGTCTGTAAAAAATTCTACATATTGTTTTGGAAAGGAAGCTCCCTTTAAAACTATGGACATAAAAGAGAAGAAAGCATAAATCTGAGGTTGGTTTACATTTGATTATAGCTGTGTTCTGTCAGTTTTCAGACTTGGAAAAAGACTTGGTTACTAAGCTATGAAACCAAGAAACATTTTCCTTTTAAAGATAAGGTCTTTTTATTGTAATTACTTATTAAGCATATGTAAAAGACTCATTAATATTCCCTCATGCTGAAAGAATATTTTCAAAAATCCTACTTCCGACAGTCCTAAAAAAAGTCCATTACTTGTTTTCTATTTATCCTTTGCATTCCACAAATTAAAACAATGCAGAGAAGAGTGTAAACAAATTAATTCATAACAGATGGAATCAAAATACATTTTGGCAAGCACAGAGTTACCATTTTGTGGTTATACAATCTTTGACCTCTCTATATCTCTACACAGAAACAAACATGATTTAAAACTTTCCTGGACAAGAATCATACACATGTGAAAATATAAAGCTTCACATTTTATAAATGGTGCTTTGTACCTGGATTGCAGCTTACCAGAGAAAAACTCTTGATAGTTCAGTGTACCATTAAATTTTTTTTGTGCTTGCAACTTCTTTTGCATCTTAATGATGAAAGGGTATTAGGAACACATTAACTTGTGTTTACTATTTTTAAAAGCTCTTAAATGTTTGTGAGATAAGAAGCTCCTAGGAGACACTCACCTGAAAGTACCAATAATGAGAACAAAGACCTTTGCTTTAAACATCCACAGGAGATATAAGATGCATTTAATGCTACTGACTGATCTGGCCTTGCTTATGGAAAGATGTAAACAGATACTTGGTCTAGCGTAGAAGTGAGGAACAGCGTCTTATTCTTTATACATAGTTCTGTCAAAAATGATGAGAGTAGTTCATGATCCTTGACATATTTTGCTTCACTTCTGCGAAAACTGTCAAGAGTAACAGGTATGACCAAGATCCATGTGAACAGACAGGTCTTTAGCTAGCCACATTGATGTCTATGGCATTTGCCAATTTTCAGTGTTTGCTTCATCCAGTAGTTAGGAGAAAAAGCTTTTCTCTTTTAGTTTTTTGCTTATATGGTTTTCATTTGTATGCTCCTTGAGGATCTTATATTTAATATGTTTATTCTTGCAAAATCCTTGTAATGATGTATAACCTATAGACATGCTGCATAACAGGTCTCCGTAATTCTTGCTCTGAGGTTAGTAATCTTTATTTGATTAGCCATCTAGTCTTCTTTTAAATGCTTCAAATGATAGAAAACCGACTTGTAACCTTTAATTAATTGTTTAATTAATCTGAGTTAAAAATGCTGGCTTTTTTTCCACTTTCTAGATTCACAGTCCACTTACTGGGTCACAATTTACCTGCATGAGAGCCATCCTATGAACAGCTATCTCTCTTCCTGTGAACTATATCAATCATTGCAGATTTCTCTGTAAAAATGACTTTTCGAATATGCCTTTGAATTATTCCTGGTATAGGCTATTCATGAGTAAATTATTGCATTGAGTATTTGAAATTGAGCATTTGAAGTTTTTTAGTTGGTCTTGAGTATTTAGCGTAGAGAAAGACTGACATGCAAAAGTAATCAAAGAAAATGTTCATCAAGTGTTTGTTTTTAAAATGTGCTGACAGTGGCAGTATTTATATTTGTGATATATTATACTTCTGTTATTGCTTTTGGTTGATACTTCCTTCGAGTTCACTCCTCGCAGAAGCATTCCTATAAGTGTGCTCATTTTTTTAAACCATTTGATGAGCCAACATAGAAAGAAGGCAAGCAATCTAAACATTACATTTTAAATAAGTCTTGGATGCATTCATCTGACTCTAAAAAACTTATAAATAGAATAAATTCATTCTAATCACTGAGAATACGTGCTTCTGGGCGCCTTCCAATTTGGCTAAAATGTACTGGCTTACATCAAGCAGGATTCTTTGCTCTTTTTTATATTCCCTTCGGCTCTGTCCGCACTTTTTTTTGTGTGGTTTTCTTCTTATTCTATCAGCATTCTATCTATAACTTCTGGTATATTGTGTGAATGTGTTTAATTTCTAAGTAAGTCACTTGAGTCAGTTAATCTCTCTGTTTATACCTGAAGCCTCTGATTTAGTCTCTGATTCCAGAAAGTACTGAAGTATACAGCTGAAAGATATGCTGAAGGCATATCCTGGATCACAACAACAAAAAAGAATGGCTGATCCTCTATTATTTTGGTCTATTTTTGATTCAGAAGTGCTGTGTTGGACACGGCATCACCATCTTCTCCGTCTTATGTTGCAATTTAGAGTCTCGATAACTGCAGCTCCTTTTAACATTCCTGCTCACTGACTCATAGCAGATGTAACCTCAACGCTACAGAATTTAATAGAAAAAACAATCACAGTCTGGGAAGGGCTCTGGAATTCTTTGCATCAGCTTAAGAAGATTTAACTACTTTGAGTTCTGTCCAGAGGGTAAAGGTAAACATTGAAGGTACCTATGAGGGAGGAAGAAGGAATTTGGGGTAAAGTACTGGGTTAAAAGTACTGTTTATTTGAAGGCCACAGAACTGGCACAATGTTAGACTAAGATCTACGAATGTTGCTTCAGAAAGATCTAGCTATTTTGCTACGATACTGTGTTAGTCTGTTAATAAACCTTAAACTGAAATCTGCAGTTTCTAAATCTATAAAACTGTCTGGCCATATGAACAAAGCTGTTCTTGAAGCCTAAGAGTGGATCAATTCTTAAATGACTTACTCAGAAGAGAAAATTAGGTGTTGATTTATGTACTATCATTGGATTTAAACAAGCAAAGTTTGGGCATGAATGTGATCTTTAAAACCTGTTCGAATTTTAAGAAAGCAAATAGGAGAAAAAGTCTTTTCAAGTAATTAGCTGGTCTTTTGGCAGACAAATTCTCTCATTATTGTTGTACGTATAAGGACTGCAATTCTTACTGCCACTCTGCAAGCAGAAATCAACATCTGAATTCTATCTGGTTTACCGTCTCCAGAAATAACAAGAAAACATGTTAAGAGCTCGGTATGTTTGTAGCATAGAGGGGTTTTTTTAGTATTGTGAAATCTATTTAGTAGCTTGTTATTGAAAGACTCAAAAAAACATGATATTTAGGAGAAATTTGAACACTGGATTGCCTGCGTAGCCTGTAACGAAAGCCCAGGAACAGACAGAGTGCAAAAGAAAAATGCTCAAAGCTACTTCTTGAGAATTGCCATTAAGCAGCTATAGGAGAAGACTTTTCTGCACAGCATTACAAGTGCACATTCCAAGTGTAATCTTGGAAGAGTATATGAGTAACCTCATATGGATAAAGTGTCCAGGTTTCACAAGAACTGCCTATAAACTTCAATATTACTAAAATAAAGGGTGATCCTTTATTTTCAGCTGTTAAAAGCTTGCACCTTCAGCTTGAAAATGCTACAGCGGTTTTATCATTCTAAAATGGTGTGTGATAATCAATTACATGTCTATTATTTGAGATTAAGGTTTCTCTGGGGAGAGGAATCCCTGCACAAGTTTGCTTGTTTTATTAGCTAATGCTGGTATTATCGGAAAAGTCTTGGAAGCATCTCAGCACATATTATCTCTTTGGATCTGCTAGTATCAGCAACTCAAAAATGTTTGCTAATTATATGATTGTTTTGATCTGTGACATAGACTAAGATTTGTAATTTGTAAGATTTTAAATGCAGAATGTTTTCACTTTGTTATGTATGAATGATTATCAGCAGCCGTGGTCTCTCTCTTCACTTTTAATTATTTTGCCTAAAAGTACATATCTGAATAATGCATTTAAATAGCTATATAACAACCAGGGTAAATACTTTAACAGGTGGAGAAATCAGTATGAGAAATGACTTTCAAAGCAGTCCTCCAAGAATGAGATTTTTGAGCTTTGCTTGAACACAGCTCTAACTTCACATATTAGCAGAGAGGACGGACGTATGTTTTCAAAGAACGATTGCTAAAACAAACTTTTTAAAACCTTGTGCAGAAGTGTGGAAAACTAAGAGATCAGTTTTCAATGTTAATTCCAAGACTGAATCTGAGAGTTTAATCAGTGTATATGAAGCAATTTGACATATTCTATCATATGAAAATATGCCACTTCTTAAATCCCTGTGAGTTTTGATTGCTCAGTGAACAAACAGTTGCCAAATCTGATGTGACTGGAATTATGGGATCAGATAAACTACAGGAATCTGCACCTGCTGAGAAACTGGCTGAGTTATAGGTAATTATACAAGTTGCAAGACCAGGGATTGCAAGACACGGGATTCAAGACCAGTGACTTTGTTCTTTTTCACCTGAGTTATGTTTGGGCAGTCACACTTTGCTCACAATTACAATTTCATGTTATTATTAACTGTTGATTTAATATTATTAACCAGATGTCACTAAGCCCACTGATCTCAGCACACTCCCATATGGCGACACGCAAGTTGTTGCTGTCTGGTGGTTAGGGCAACCGTTTCCTTCCACAGCCTGAGTTTTCATGCATCCTCCTAGACTTCTGCATCTTTCTCCCCATTTTGGACCAACAGCACAGACTGCTTGCCTGGACACTTGTTCATGCTCGCGGCATTTTGGGAGGCTGTACAATGTGTTAATGCACACACAAAAGCCTGATGCTTCCTGGAAACTTCCATTTTATTTCACAATTACTGTGCAGCAGAATTTCATGTGCACTGGAGAAACATACGAGATTTCTGGACATAGAATAGGGTTGATCAGAGCTACTTAAAATATCAAGTGTTGCGAAGCCTTAAGCAAAAGTTAGTGAATCTTCCTGATCCTTTGTAACATATAGTGAAATAATCAAGTATGTGGGAACCACAAGGCACGTATTTCACAGACTTGAGAGAGGAAAATGGGATCTGCTCACAGGAGAGAACTTGCAGGAGCTCCCCAGGTCCTCATGGAAGTGCAGCCCTTGGCCTTACAGTGCAGCTGGATCTCAGAGCGGCCTTGCTAAACTCAGGCTTTGCTGACAAGTCCTTTCCTCTTCCTCTGTCTTTCTGCACTGAATCCTCTGTTTCTGCAGAGGTGTGTGCGATTGCCTCTCTGGCTTTGCTTCTTTCCATGGGTGGTTGGAGTTCACAAGCACCTTGCTCGGTGACATGACTGGCCTGCAAGCCTTCCACATGAGAACTGCATGCTTTGTATCGATCAGAATATACACAAATTGCACTTCCAGATTTTTTACATAACTTCAGAAATCTCTGTTAAAGAGCTTTTTTTGTTTAAGACTGCTTGAAGAAATTTAATTAAAGAATATTTTCACCTCACAGCCCTCCCCAGAGGTTTATGTTTTGCTTAGTGTTTGGCAAAAATTCCTATAGTAATAATATGTGAAAGATTCACCGAAAACAAATATAACACTGTCAAACCAGCAGAACTCAGAACTAAAAACAGTAGTTGGTGCTTTCTTACACAGAGTAACTGTACTTTTAAAAATCATCCTAGGTGATAGCAAGGTGATGAAAACTGCAATTTGGTAGGACTGTAATTTCTATTCTTGCAGGTTTTTTCAGAGATAGGATTTAAATGAAGTTTGATTTGCCTGAATTTGCAAGAATGTAAGAAACATGCTTCAAACCACCACCTTGGTTATCTTTAAACAGTAAGAAGTGCAGCCTGCCAAAGTTCCACTGGAGATTTGTATTAATTCCTTTAGAGACAGAATGGAATTTTCCATAGAGGTGATGATTCAATAAGCACATGCTGAAGTGCTTTCTGAAATGGAATCATTAATCTATATGTGTGTTACGCTTTGTCTGACCAGAAATGTGATGGGGTTTAACATGCAATGAAATGATTTAGTTCAGTCAGAAGGAAAAACAGAGTGGACACATATTTTGGTTTCAACAGAAGTTAGCATATGTATGCCAGATCAAAATACTTTGAGAAAAAAAAAAAAAGATACATTCCTCACTTGAGAGCTTGTAGCAGTTTAACTAATCAGTAAAAATTCGGCTTACTGAAGTGAAAGGATTTCAAATGCTTAGGGTTCAATGATTGTACTGTACAGCTATACTGTACTGCCAGCGATTGACAGGTGTCATCCTTGTCACCATTGGAATAAAAGTTAAATGTCACACAACAGTGATTAAGCATTTTTTTCCCAAAATTACTCTGTAACAAAAAAAAGATATCTCCATGTTTCATGACACACAGAAATCATAAGATACTCAGTTCAAAGACAATTATCCAAACTCAGATTTTAATTGCTTCAATGTAACAGAGAACTTTCTACTAAATTTTAAGGACTGACAAGGAATATTATTCTGCTTTTCAGAGCATTTTGAAAGGGTATTTTGATGTTACCTTGCTTCATAATGGATTGTGTGATTTTTTAACCTCAAATGACTGTCCTAAAATGCATGGAGGCCCAAAGTGGTCTAGAAGAATAAATCTTAGTCTCACAGAGGTTTGGAATTCTGTTTGATCAGACATATTAAAAAAAAATCTTCTATGTTTACAATGTACAGGGACATCACTATAAGTGAAGTATATTTTTTCAAATAATATTTTAAAGATGTCAGATGCAAAAACTAATGTTTAACTAATTTTCTTTTTTGCTCTACTTTGCAGTTTCTAAAGAATGAAGATTTGGATATTGATTGATTTTATCCTTGCAGCTAGTTTGGTGGATGGCACTGACAGCTCTGTAAGTCCTGCTATTTACGTCTGTATTTAGAGTTTTTTCAAAATCTTTATACCTTCCCTCGACAGTGCTTACAGCTGGACTTTTTGAAGGGAAAGCTTGGAGTTCAGAATAAATGAAAAACTGGGATTTACCAGGCATCAAAAGATGCCTAGTGGAAATGAATTTCTGGTAAGGAAGGAGAAAACAGATGCATAAATACACAATGGAGGATAACTTACTGGGCCTTAGTGCTGGAGAAAGTAATCTTAAACTCCCTGGATCAGACATCAGAAAGGAAGCAATAGGATCTCTTTGCCCAAAGGTATCATGCATTAATAGGAACATTATATAAAAGGCATGCAAGATAATTATGCTATCATTCAGTGTTAATGATAACACTGACACCATACTTCCAGAAGGTGAAACCCAAGAACATCTAAAGCGTAAGTGAGTTGGTGGCTGCAACAGTAGGATTTCTGGTCATGCATACACGGGAGAAAAGATGCCATCCACTGGTTCATCACTCATTTACCTACAAGTTACGCTCAAATTAACCCCCCAGTCTCATGTTCTCAGTTGTTGGCATTTTGCTATTTTATAATCCACACTCTGATCACAGTCCCTTAGCTCCCAGCTCCCAAAACATTCATCCTCATATCCTACCTCTCAACAACCCCATACTCATGTGAACACTTACGCTATTACTTAAAATATTTCTAATCTCAGCAGTCCTGTACTGCCCGTCTTGGCTCTACTTCATTCCTAATCTGCTTGTGCATGCACATTAATTGCAGCGGCTGGGTTAAATATGGGGCCACACGTCCAGGAGCAGAGCTGTCGGCAGCTGTTAGATAATTGCTTCTCAGTGTGCAAGCACTTGCTGCAGGAAAGCAGACACAACAGGTTATTTTTAGTCTGGTTTCTGTCAGCGGCTACAGTGTCCGCTGGAGATTGTCACAATCAAAATCATATTTCACTTTGATCAGTATCTAAGAAAAGGAATAGCAATATCTTACAGTTCCTAGCTCCTACATTATATTTCTAGGATATATTTTGCTACTATATTACTCTATCTATGCGATTGCTTAACTCCAGTGCTTCTAATGGAGTTATCTTGTGAAAAAGTGGAGTAATATTTTAAAAAAGCAGTCCTGTCCTTGAAGTTAAGCAGCTGACTTGGGACTGTCCCATAGGAAAAATAGGTTTGGAATTCCATATATGAGAAAGGTATTGTTGCTGTTCAGCAATAAAACATTATGGGACTTGTCTGAAGTTCATAGAAAGAGATGTCAATGAGGAAGCTAGAATAGTGGGGGAAAGAATGAAATAAGAGATATTAGCGCTGTTCACGTATAGGTTACTTTCAAACTCTATTTCTGCTCAGTCATTTCTTTCATATGCTACATTTATTCAGTATAAATATCTTAATTATCACCTACTATTTACCAGTGTTGTCAGCTTAAATGCTCCTCAATGGGAAATTTGTGTATTATGTGGATGTACGAAGTTCCCTCTGTGATGTGTACACACTTGGAAGAGAAAAAGCTTTAAGTAAGAAAAAAAAAATGTAAACTTTAAATGTAAAGTTAAAAATAATATTTTAGATGGGTATTGTTTAGTTTTGATTCCAAACTTTTGGAATTACTTTATATACCACCACTTTTGTTGAATATGTATTAGTGTGGTTTGTATTTCTTTAAAATTCACAAAATTTTAGAGCCTTCACAATACTAATTATCTTCCACTGTATAGTACATCTCTAACCACGATGAGATGACAAAGAATAAGGAATCTATGATGTGGCCTGAGCCATAGCCCCTAGTAGTGAGTGTTAGTAGTGAGAACTTTTAGTCACTAAAGAGAAGGTCCCATCACAAAGCAGATATACTCTGGACTGTACACTGTAATTTAATAAATATTTTTAGGTAGAGATAGCAATTGAGGTGGGAATCAACATAATATTTGTAGGAAATTGTGACAGAAATGTTTTAGCATGTTAAATTTTCTTCTTTTTTGCCACATTTGACAAAAAAAAAGTAAAAAAATGATTCTACAATCTGGTGTATTTTACTCTGCAGGATCTACAGAACTGTTTTCAAGAGCAGTTGCAACTTCAGGCCCAGGTGAGACTTCTGGAACATCGTGTGAAACAGCAGCAGTTGAAAATTATACAGCTTTTAGAGAAGAAAGAGATTCAGTACAATGATGGAGGAGATGAAAACAATGTCATTGACTTGGGAGGAAAAAGACAGTATTCAGGTTAGAAGTGAAGCCATTCTTTTCATTTCCATTCATTGTAGGGATACCCAGAAGCTTTAACACAATTAGCCCTATTGACATTGTTTTAAAAGCTCATAGAAAATTGTTTGTTTAAAGTACAGTGCTCAGCTGTTACACTGTCACAGGGTAAAACTGTTTAGCTCATATGGGATAAATCACATCAGGATCAAAGCAATTTATTCATTTATTAATTGCAAATAATTAAATGTTGGTGAACAATAGAATCAGAATCAGTATCAGCAATACAACAAATAAAACACTACTGGACATTTGCAAAATGTTAATAAACAGTTAAAATTTCTAAACACTCTTCTGCAATTAATCTCAGAAACTTTTAATGCCTCATACGAACATTCACAAGGTTACACTCACACATGCCCCCTGTCAGAGGAAGCATGGGTTACACAAATGTCCATGTCTCTTTTACATTTCTTTTCAAGATGACTTCTTTGCTCAGAAAACTCTTGGTAATCCCCTGGTTCTGTTTAACCTGGCTCATGACCACCTTGACACAACTTCAGCATTGTTAAATTTCTATGTAGCACTATCAGCTTAGGGGCAACCATTTTCTCAGAAAGGACAGTTTCAGATACTGTATTAACACACACTCACATTCCTATAATTCCAGCAGATACTATCACAGTCAAAACACAGAGAGTACTTCTCCTCAGTGAAGACTAGACATAGAAATCTCATATACTAATCACAATATATGAGATATCTGAAAATTAGACAGTGCTTGCTACAAAGAGCTTTATCCTTACAGTGATCTGGAAAATCCAAGTGGATTAGAATGTGATAAAATGCTTGTCTTTTATCTTTCTTTTCCCTTTAAATAAGACATCATAATGGGAACATATTACACAGAAGCTGTATGATCTGCATTGCTTGTCTATCAGTCTTTAGCTAGATTCTAAAGTCATGTTTTTGGCTGATAAAGCCCAAAAAGATTTGGGGAAATTACCCATCCCCCAGTCTTTTTCTCAGCTGCCAACAGTAATAATGTTTAAGATGGTGTTTCTCCCAGTATCAGAGAGAACTGTTTATAGGGATAATATAAAAAAAAACAATACCTATCTGTATACATAATAATACCAAAAAGAGTAGTATTAGAGAGTTCTAGTGGTCTTTTCATCATAACAGGAAACTTTTTGCAGACTAAACTGATTGTGGGGAAAAATGTGGTTTTTGTGGTTTGGCACAATGAAAGAACGGATTTCCATTACAAAAGACAGATAATGCTCAAGAGTTATCAGATATAGGACACCTACTGGGATCCTTAGGCTTTGAAATATTTCCATCTAAGAAATTTCTAATATTCTATTTTCAATAATCTATCAAATGTGATTACAGAAGATGCTGCTGTGATGGAAAATATATTGGGCCTCATAAATTTGCTCACCTTCAGAAAGATTTGACTGAAAATATGATAAAGCAGCTGAATAAATTGACTGTGAAGGCCTCAGATGAAGCAGAGGATTTTATGTGCAAGTACCATAAACCTGCTGTGCTCTTCAAACAGAAACATTTTGAAAATGGTCAAGGTTAAACATTTGTAGGAGTGAAATATGTACAGTGTACACTAACTCACTGTTTACCTTTTAATGTGCTTACATGCCACATGTTGGCTGCCTATGACACAGTCTTATATCAAACGGCTAATAGCTCAAGGGTCTTTTGTTATCCCTTTTATCACCAATGAAGATAAAGATATCCTCCTGTCATAACATTAATTTTGTACCGATAGTGCTGGAATATAATGTTTTATAAATATAAGCTGACAGTGAAATCTTGAACCTAGATTGCAAGCTGGAACTTGATTCCACTGCAGAATTATTTAAAGAAAGAATTTTAGGAATTCTTTGAAAGACAATAAAGGAATATGCTACAGATTTAAAAAAGAAATATGTTAGAGACTTTTCTTTATTGTACAAGAGACAGCATAATCCCAACATATACTGAGTTCTCCAGATTTTACTCACTAAGTAGCTCACTGAGAAATATAAGGTCTCTGCATAATAGGGAGGATAATGAAGTGAATCAAGTGTGACTCACGGTCGCCCCTCCAGTGACGTCAGTGGAAGTGAAGATACTCAACATCTAAACCCCAAACTGCATTTAGCTGACACACACAATTCTCTCTTTTAATATAAAAGAAATATATGTTTCTATCTGTAAAGTTCCCATGACACCCATATTGACATATATAAACAAGCATATATTACCTGCCTCTCCTTTTAATAATACTCTTAATGTTGCACCATTTTGGCTGAGTTTGGTTCAACTCGGGACTTGAGAGTTTCCAGTTTCTTAGTGGATTCAAAATACAACCTAGCAGTTCTATCTGTCCACTGCTAGAGTCTAAACTTTTATAATTTTGAATCATATTGTTTCAATTTACTTGCGGTGTTTATGCTTCTGGAATAAATCACAACATATAACAGGGCACCACATATAATAAAGCATCATTAAAATAGAATTAAAAGCAGTTCTGCGTCCAACTTTAAATTTGAGTTTTATTTATAGTTTATTTATGTATTCAGTGTTCTGGAAAACTGTTCTTTAGTATTATGGCTGATTCATCCCTTACTGAAAATATTATTAAAACCACATTTAGCTGAAAGGTCTTTGTACTTTCTGTGCAAACTGCCTGTGCCTGAAGTTGTTTTTTTAAACATGGTTCTAAATGACAGATCTAAGTTGTTGTTTCTCTTTTCTATTATTTTTCTTTTATTTTTCTTTTTTCCCCTCTTCCATTATTTGTATCAATTTCCTTGAAAATGTTTTTCTCTGCTGCTATTACACTATTTCATCTTCCACTGCTGTAGCATTTTAATGTCAACAGAGCTGGATAATTTGGGTCTAGAGGGAGGGTCTAGTGAGGGAGGGATTCCACAGTATGGACACCTGCTAAAAATCAGAACATGTTTCGGGATTTTGTTAACTTTCCAGGCAATCTATAGTCATAAGAAAAGCTCTTTCCTATAAGCCAATCAAGCATTCCCCAAGAAAACTGGTTAGGTGTTCATTAGATCTTTTTTTTTTTTTTCTGCTATGGCTAGCTCAAATCCTGGCATAGTTACTTGTTTTCAGTATAAATTGTTTCTTTTCTATATCTAATCTTTGCTGAGGCTTTCACTGAGGAGAAATAAAAGAGTTCAGGAAGTTCCAAACCGGCCTGGAAGTTCAGCCAATATAATGTCCATAAAGGATTCAGGAAAATCTTACAGTTAATCAGTCCTACCTTTGCCAGGAAAAACAAAAATACTGAAAATTATACGTGTTTCCTATATGACTGCTTGATGGTAGATAAACAAAGAACTCCTCTCATTTCTTAGTTAAATCCTAGAGGAGAAAGATTATACAGTTGCATTGCTGCTCACAAGCTCTGAATTTTCTCATTGCTCTGAGTGATAATTACTCATTAACACCGATTCAGACAGACTGAAAAACAGTATCAAACGAAAATGTTAACATTTTAGTCATAGATTTTACTTTTTGGAGGGGTAGCCTTCTATTTATAATTTCCCCTGTTTGGTACAAGGGGCAGCAGAGTCTCAGATCCATTGTTTCCTTTCTCTAACTTGATGATTCCAAGCTCTCATTCGTGGCAGTTCTATGAGCTGGTCATCGCAAGAGTCCATGTATATTTGCGTAGGTTCTGGGTGTTTCATATGTAGAGAAACTGTTTAATCATAACAGGATTTTTATGTGGTTTATACCATTGTAAATTAGAAGTGACTCCATTTAAACCAGGGGAATTATTTTATTTTTCTAAATGAAAACAGAAATAATACTATTTAAAAGATAGAAAAAAAGTTTCTTTTAAAGGAATTTCAAAATAACTGCAGTTTAAGAAAGTTTTAAAGTAATAGGTATGCAAGAGAATGCCAAAAAGTCATAAAAATACATTTGCAAAAGTATTTCCTTTTATTAGCCTGGTTCATATGTGACTATTATATGGCATGATGTGATTTCTGTTATTGCCAGTAAGTGTAGGACTAAAAGAACTGTGTCCAATGGATGTTTTGTGAACAGATTGTGCAGAAATCTACAATGATGGATACAAGCAAAGTGGATTTTATAAGATGAAACCTGTCCAGAGTCCTAATGAATTCTTTGCTTTCTGTGATATGTCTGAAGGAGGTGGCTGGACTGTTTTTCAAAGACGTTCGGATGGCAGCCAGAATTTCAATAGGTAGGTACTATACTTGGTCAGGAAAACTGGAAACAAAGTAGAGAAACCGGAAACTAGGTGGAGCTAAGTTAAATATTAACTTTAGAATCATAGGAGCAAGTGATTATCTCAGATAAAAGGTAGTAAAAATACAGACTGGTTGCTTCTGGTTCTACTAAAGACTGCTTGTATGGTCCAAATCAAGTCTGTAGGTTGAGTTAAGGTACTTAAATAAGATCTAATTTTCAACTCTTTTTAGCATCCACTTTGTTGATGCTGCTCCAGTGTGTGCACTTCAGGACAGAAAGACAGGTCAATACGATATCCCTGAAGCAGGGAGGCATCACTGCCAGTCTTTGGTTGCTGCTGCATTTTACAAGAGAACACTTTAATGTCAAATGCATTAATGGTCTTTGGAGAAACACCTCTTTACGACAAGTAAAGAACCACACTGTCTTTCACAAACAGTAAAAATGTAAAAATGTAAGAATGTAAGCAAGGTACTTGAAATAAAACACCATCAGCAACTGAGTCTGAGAACCCCATCACAGAGTGGGTTGTAGCTCATGGTAAGACGACTCCAGGGGCACTCGCTCCGTGTGCCTCCGAAGTGCCTGGCTGACCACTCACCTTTGCCGAGGCTCTGGACATCTGGAGGAATGTCCAGAAGTGAAACTTGGGTCCTCTCAGACTTCAACATAAAAATCAAAAATATTTACAGATGCAGCAAAGAGGTTTTTAGAACCTAAGTTTTTCCCACTTTGCTTTTTAGGTATCTCCATTCTTATGTGGGTCTTTATCTTAGCAGTGTTTATAACTACTAAAAATAAATTTACAATGCCCTTATGAAATAGAGAGAGAATTGTTCCCTAGGGAGGATGATGAGCAGCTGCAATCTGCCCAAGAGAAGGCTTTGCTAATCTTACTTTATAAACGGAGGAAGTTAGGAGTATGATCAGACAAACTCTTGGGAATCTTCTCTAGCAGTTTATAGCTGCTACCACACCATTCTGCCCAGTCCTCAGCCCCAGTAGGGCTGCCAGCTACATAAGTCAGAGAGGCTGCTTTCTGTTATGACTGCCTGTCCACAGCCTAGTGCTTTCACCCACTGGTTAAAGCATGGTTGATTCTCTCCAAGGAAACAGAGGATGTTTTTGTTCCCAGTCGGACATGTCATGAAGCCAAAACCACTCAAAGCCATGGAGACAGATAAAACATTTGAGGCTTTTCAGTATACACATAATTTTGAATTATATTCACAAGTCTGTGTTCAACGGAGCCTAGTCTCAACCAATAATTAAAGACTGGGAAAGTTTGTTAGTACTTCAATTAACAAATCATATATCCAGCTGCAAGAATTCATCACAATTCATCATTTCATCCTAAGAACAGTGAAGCAGTGCAGCAGGTTGCCCAAGAGGTTTTGCAGTCCCCATCCTTGGAGATTTTTGGGCCCCAATCGGATATAGCCCTGAGCAAGCTCATCTGACCTCACAATTGGTCCTGCTTGAGCAGGAGGTTAGACTAGACCTTTCGAGGTCCCTTCCAAGCTGAGTTCTCCTATGACCTATGATCCTATGGTTGGACAAACATTGCAGCAAACTTACCTTCTTGATAAATCAGTAATTTACGCTCTCTTTCAGAGTCTGGGCTGACTATGAAGAAGGCTTTGGAAATTTTGTTTCGGCAAATGGTGAATTTTGGCTTGGAAATAAAAAACTTCATTATTTGACCAGTCAAGGTAAGATTTGTATTGTAACGACAGTTCTTCTCAGCTACGTTATCCTACAGATCTATACACTGTATCACATAGATTATATAGACCATAGACCTGAAGGCCAGTGATCTAGAAGCTGTAGTCCATTTCTTTTTCTTTGCTCTTTCTTTTAATCCTTTCCATCAGCGTAAAATCTGTTTCATTAGCAACAATCCCCAGCAGCAACAACAACTAACAACTACTCTGTTGTTAGTCTGTATGGGCCTTTCCAAGGGTTGCAAGAGAAGAAAAAAAATCTTTTTTTTTTTTTTCTTTTTTTCAAGAAAAGGTTCAAAACCCTTCCTGGGCTGTTGGCTTGCAGGGAGTCCCTGCTTAACGGGCACTAGCAGACAGCAGCGTACCTTGAAAGAGTTGTCTGCACCCTTGCAGTCAGCTCAGAGGGTACGATGCATCATTTCTTTAGCCAGGGCTTCACACGGCTGCCTCAGGTCTAATGTGAAGGTAAATCCAGGCCTGTCCTCTTGATTAGGCTATTTACATCTTTCTTGTAGCCACTCATTCTAAGATAGCTTCTGCTTCACTGTGAATTACTATGTATTAAAATCTACCAATCAATGTAGCCAGCTAACCTTTGTGGAAATCAATGCCATGACCTCTTTATTATTACTTCTACATAAAGATGATTAAAAGCCTACACTGGTCTACACTGGAAAATGCGTATTGGAATAATACTAACATTTACTAAGATGAATTAGGTCCATGAAATGAAAGGATAGATATACTTTAATAAGCATAAAGGAAGTAGATTAGAACATGTAAAATATGCAGTGACAATAGAGAAAATATTCATTATAAAGACATATAATTAGCATTTTAATCTTTTATTATAATACTCTGCTGCAAATTAGTGAGATGAGCTAGTTTAACAAAAATATTTTTTGCTGTTATTTCTTAAGGGAACTATACTTTAAGAATTGATCTAACTGATTTTGAAGGAGAACGACGTTATGCACAATATACAAGATTCAGAGTGGCAGGTGAAGAGGTAATAAAATGTTCAATATTGACTAGAAGTTTTAGTTAAAATTTGCATTTTGTAGACAGTCCATATGTGTGTATGCAGATTCTCTAATTTTACAAAGCAGATTTTTTTTGATAATAGCACTGATAATCGTACATGACATTTAACATGTCTGCATTATATTGCAGCATTTTGCAAATGCTGCAAAATAATCTGCCATATTGTTTTTTAATGTTTTAATACATTAAGTTTATCTCTGGAAAACATCTTGGCACCCTTTCATTATCTGGTATACAGTATTGAAGTGGTATGACATTACTGAGTATGTAAATAGCAGCAAATGGAAGAGTTTAGTTTCATTCTTGCAGTTTCACTCTCTGACATTTTAAGAGTTAAAGCAATATATTGACTCTTTGTTGTTGTTGTTTTCCTTCACCTTCCTCATTAGCATTCATATGAGATGAGTTGCGGTGAATATTCGGGCACAGCTGGGGATTCCCTTACAGGGGGTTTTCACCCTGAAGTAAAATGGTGGGCTGATCATCGAGGAATGAAATTCAGCACTCGAGACAGGGACAATGACAACTATGAAGGGAACTGTGCTGAAGAGGAAAAGGCTGGCTGGTGGTTTAACAGGTATTTTGAGTTTATAACAATATTAATAACTGTTCTATTTCATATATATTCATACAGAAATTACATATGGTATAAAATGGGATTGGCATCCTTTATTGGATTTCCAGTTTGCCCTTGACACCTACCAGACATCTCACTGCTGGTGTAACTGAGTCTTACCGTAAAACAGACAGCACCTACTACTCCTTTCAAGCTGATTTGTGATACTTGCCACAGGCTTTGGCTTCATTAGAGTCCCTCTTTATTATCAGACTGTGGAGAGGACTTAGTTCTGCCTCTTTAAGGTAACCAGTCCTTACACAAGTAGGTCAGAGAGAGTTTGCAGATATACCCCTGTTGTACCTCATTCTTGCATTCTCCTGCATTGTACTAGACCAGATATGACAGGACTGCAGAAGAACTGACAAGTTAAGCCTGAAGTGCTATGGACATTTTTTTTTACCTCAGTTCACAGCATTTCATTCTTGTTATTCCTTCTATATCAAGATGGGAATACATCTACTCGCTTTCTGCCAGTGACCATGACTGGGGTGGGGAGGTTTCTTTGAATAGATTGCAACAAAAAGGATTTTAAATTCCTACTTACAAGCCTGATAGCCTTAGCATCACCACAGGCAGCAAGGTTGGTCTTCCTGTTTAATTAGATAAATACAAGCCATGAAGAGAAGCTGTGCAATATAGCTGATAAGAGATAGAGATAAAAAATGCAACTCAGAGGCTCATATTACTCTCTCATCGTGATCTCAGTTGACTTGGCAAGAGCTGCCAGGCTGCATCAGCTCCGTTGCTTCTCTATTGTGTCATCCATTCTTTCTGCTTTTAAACAATCCATTCCCTAAATTCAGTTTCCATAAGCTGTCTTTGAGTAGCTTAGCTGATGTGATGTGGCTAGTATCTCAGTTAGTTTTACAATTAATTTATTATTTTTAATATATGCTAAGAATGGTTGGTCAGCAGAATCTTTGAAATATACAGAAAAAATGCAAGTAGACTAAGGTTTTTGCAATCCTCATGACAGCTAAAGCACAAAAGGAAAAGGTTAACAGCGTTGAGAGCCTTTTAGTCCCATGAAATCACCGCTTTTATGGATTTAGAGGAGTATCCAAGTAGTATGAAACTGTGACACCTTGCCGGCAAGTTCATGAACAGTGAATTATCAATCACTTTTAATCAACTACATACTTTTTCTCTTTATATATACATATGTATATATATATTTGCTTTTGGAGATTGGCCAAGACAAAAGAATGCATCCCTTTGCAAAAGCAGATTTATGGGAGACTTCATAGTTATTAATACCTTGTAGCTGGGCTCTGTCCCTACTAAAGATAGCCGGCTGCCACTGAGCTCCTTCCTATTATGGCTGGGAGTTGTTGCTCTTAAAGCGACAGTTATCTAGACAGTCTATTTAGATAATGAAAACAGGTTGCTAAAGGGGTTATTCCACTGACTTTCTTTTAGTGTTAAGCCTACTACAAAACTGAATATTGCAAAATACTAGGAAAATTCAGTATTCTGAAATGCTACAAGAAGAGTACTGGCAGGCGCAGTGAGAAGAAAGCACTCAGAACATGTATTTGTCATGCACAGATTAGCAAACATAAAGGGAGTTAGTGCTCTTGGCTGGTTTGTATAGGAGCTCCCAGCTATGAAGGGTTTTTTACAGGCTGCTCCATGCTATTTGGACTAATGAAATATGCAGATAATACGATTACCAGGGAACGTGATACAAGCAAAGCCACATAGAAACAGCTCAGGCCTACTTGCTACAACTCAGCACTTGATCGACGAACTTCTGCAGAAAAAATGCCCTCCCTTTGCATTCTGCTGTATGGAAAGCTCTGTGAGAGATTTTCATCTTGGATGCAAATCACAGAGTTCACTGTATCCAGGGCACTGTGAAGACCATTCAATTCAAATCCAAGCTAACGAATGTAGCTGGACACAAGCTTAACCTTTCCCCAGGTTTTAGTAACAGAGAGCAGGGATGTTCCAAGCAATTTGCTGTTCCTCAAGCTGGGGCCGTAGCTGGAGTTTGGAGGGTCAGTGCTGCAGAGTGTTGCGCGGTCAGTAAGCACAGACAGGATTCAAATGGCTCTTGGGGAGCTCCATGTCCCCGTGCCCATCACACAGTTAATATGCAACTAAGTCACACAAACTGCCCTCCCATCCACAGCAGAGAGGGACTGCACTGTTTAAACTACTGCAATGCAGCTTTTATCTTCACACATCAGCTGATCGAAAAGAAAGGAAACCCAAACACCTGGGCTTAATTTAAGGTGTTTATTGCCTTGTCAGTAATGACTGCTGCTTCAAAATACTGTGCTGTAATTACATGCCAGTTGTTTCTTTTGCATGTCCTGAAACTGCATTCAGTCTATTACAGAATACTGTGTGTTTTTGCTATTAGTGTTTCTAATTTAAGAGTTGTTACCAGTTCATTTTGCTGCTGACAAAAACGACTTTGCCTTGCTGTCAGAAGAAGGTAAAAAGGGGATTTAGTTTATCTAGATAACTCTTACCAATTACGATTTGTCTAAGCAAGTCTGTTTTTACTCAAACTGAACGGTATGCCTGCTCAATAGAAAGTATGATTGGCTAAAAAGATTGAGCTCTGACACAAGAGGATCATTCTCAAAATGAAAATCACTTTTCATATCTGCAGACTTAACCATTCAACTAACTCATAACCAAAACTCAGCTTAAAAACTGCAAACAACAAACTAGTCAATATATACGAGGATTTTCCTATGAGGCTTTTGTCAGTTTCTCTGTTTCTGTTTCTTGTCTTCAATTCTTCGTAGCAAGTGTAAGCAAAGCCAAAGAGACTAAGATTTGCCAGTAATAATATCCATAAGTTTAATTTGGAATATTTTCTGTTTGAATGTTTTCTGAAGTCTGCGTTTGAAATCCATTGCTGTGCTTGACAGCTAGGTAATAACAGCGCTAAAAACAAAATACTCAGTTGGCAGATAAGCTGATTCATTACAAGATGCTGCAAAAGAAACAGCTGTTTCGCTCTCCATATGGTCACATATAAACTTCCTTCTTTCTCATAAAAAAAAACAAATGAGTATCAAGGCTCTACTGATACCTTGTCAAACTTTTGCACAGTGTTTGTTTGTTTTTTACAATTACTGCTGTGTTTAATTCACTGTAATGGTATTTCTGCTTCCCTACATTAAAGAGCCAAAAAAGAATGTGCTTTATGTAGTCAAATAAACGCCAGCTCTGGTGATTCAGTGAATTGGAATATGTATGCTTAAAGAGCTGTGAGATGAACTCTTGGCTGCTATCTACAAAGAGATTTAAACAGGCAACCTGCTGGTGGTGTTCAGGCTTTGTCATGGGAAACACCAAGAGGGAATTACTGCCCTTATGCCCTCATGGTCCCTTTCTTTCCCAGGACACTTTCTTTCCCAGAGTTTTGCTGCTCACATGCCACACTGCTACGCGTGGCCCAAACAACTCGGGAATCATTCTCTACTGAGAGAGATCAGCCGGCGAGACACAGAGACCTACATATGCCAGGGAAAGAGCGCAAAGAACGAAAAGAGCTTGTGCTTCCCTTGCAGCTGCGCCCTAGGTCAGCGGTTATTGTGCTGCGGCACTGCAGCCGTCGGATGGGCACTTACCCATCCGCTGACCCCCTGCCTCGCACGGGCACTGCAGGGGTTTGCACCTTCCACCCTGCTCTCCTTTACGGCTTCCTTTCTCGTCCCGCCAGGTGTCACTCTGCCAACCTGAACGGCCTGTACTACCGAGGGCCCTACACGGCGGGCACGGACAACGGCGTCGTGTGGTACACGTGGCACGGCTGGTGGTACTCCCTCAAGTCCGTCGCCATGAAGGTCAGGCCTGCAGGCTTTGAGCCTAACGTTGTTTGAGTGTTTTAAGCTGCTTCCTCTCATTAGCCTTTCAGCAAATCTATGCAGATTTAAGCAGATGGACAGACTCGCGCTTCTCATCTACACCTCTATAAATCTGGAATAATTCCCTGACAAACGATAGTTTTTTCAGGTGTAAATGAGAAGAAAATCTGGCCTAGGGCTATGTAGATATGAATAGTAGTACTGATATATGTACAGGATTTTTTTTTAAAGGCAGGAGTTCACCTAGGAGTAAGGGCTTCTTTGTTGACATATAGAATTTTTCACTTGTACAGTAACTACAAGACCTTTTACTTCTTAACAAAAGAAGCCTTGTTTATTTTTTCCTTTTCTTTCCCATCGTTCTCTTTTCAGCCCCTTGTATCTGCAGTGGAAGCAGCCAAATAGCTCATACTACTCTGTATTTTTTCCATCAATATATTATTTTTATATAAGCTTTTGCTCACTAATGGGAGTCACTGTCCCACCTTAAAAATTGCGGTGAATTGTATGAATAGACCCAAAACCACTATGAAGAGAGCCTTAAGGTTGCTGTGCTCAGTGCTTGGAATATCCTTTTTTGTTTCTAAATCAGTGCTTTAGAAGTGCTTTAGAAGAAATGAGTTGCCTAACAAACACCTCTGATTTATCTGATGCATGCAACATGTACATCACATTCATATGCTATACAAAGCATGAGGCAGGGAACTGAAGGAGCAGAGATGTTACCAGATTAGAATCAGCTGAATCCCACACCTGAAAATCCGTGGTCTCTGTCTTTGCTGAACATTCTTGAAGCTGTCACGTCATTTCCATCAAACATTTTTAGATAGTCACTAATTATGTCTTCCATTTTTTTGGCAATGAGCCAGGTATCCTGGACTTTAAGATGTTCACATTTGGATTTTTCAAAAATGCCAGATACCAAAAGTTGCAACCGCTTTTCATGGGAGCTGTGCTTTGAACACAGACTATCATGATGCATATGAAGATGGTCCTGTGTTTCACTGCTTGGAGGAAGCCCTTCAGCTTCAGTATTTCCCAAGGAAAAGTTCAAATTCTTTTGCTACTCTGAGAAGCGAAACATTTAGCTCTCTGCAAAAACACGGATGACATTATGCAGAAATCGTAAAAACACCCTTGTTTTTTTACAGGAAAATGGAAAGATTAGCTCATATATTTGGAGAGTATCAAGACAGATCATATTGCACTTAATGTAAATACGGGATCTCTAGCACATAAGAAAGACTCTTACTAAACCTATACAGGTTGTGCTGAAAAAATCTGCAATGTTTATTTTGTTAGCTGCAGTATAAATCCATCCTCTTTCTTGTGAGAATGCTAACGAAACCTTTCAACTGAATTAGGACACTTTTCTCGTATTCTAATGTAAAATTTGCAAGGAATAAAGGTTGACTCCCTTTCTCTCTTGGAAATCACACCAAGAAAGAGGAACAAATCTTTCTTTGTACATGTTAAAGTGCATTTATATTTTGTTTATTTGGACTGCATGCTCTTCAGAGCAAGGACTTGTCATCCTACCTGTCTGAAGAGCATCTAACATACTGCTAGCAATATACAAATACAATATTAATTCTCATCATGTTTCTATAGCCTCTCTTTATATAATAATTCTTTTTGGTTACATGAAAAATATAAGAAAAGTCTTGTAATTCAAAATGGTAATATAATTGTTCTTAAATAAACAAAAATTTTATTTTCAAAGAGCAAGTTTAAATAGCTACTGGAAAAGAGCTTGGAAGAGAAACCACAGGATTCTTTTCTCTGCCTGGCGTGGTCTGCTAGTATTAATTTATTTCCTCAGCAGGTATGAACACATTCTCGAGGAACCTTTACTTTTACAGGACAGCAGAACAAAGGCTAAAAGTTTATGTGTTCAAGCATGGGGTAGAACTACATAATAACTCCAAAATAACTGAATATCAATATATATTCCACTCGATATAAATCACATAACCTAACAGAAGAACAATCAAGGAAATAACTAGGAACATGGGTTTCCAGTCATTGTTAATAAGCAACATAGTCATAGCTACCAGTAATGTGTAACAAAAATCTCTTGGTGAAAGGGCCTTAGAAGCCACAGCATTTGTCTTCTCCAGAAGGTCCAGCGTGTTGTGACAAAGAAATCGTACCACAAACTGGTCTACACCTTTCTAGGTAGTTTCCAGTTAGAAACTACCGCAGACTGTTATTCCTTACACCAGCTCTGGAACCTCCTCTCAAAATACCCCATGCTGTTCTGTCACTGCCACTTGTTTACCCTCGCTCCTGGCAGAATGGGTCCTCCCAGCAAGGAGACTCTAAACCATGGCTTCCCAGATCTTTGAGTATTCCTATCGCGTGCCTTTAATTTACTCCTGATGAGCTCAAAGGCAAAAAGAGTGAAAAAAAATGTAGCTTTTTATACCCTCTTTTTTTTTTTCCCTTTAGTAGTTTTAAGTGCTCTTTGGCAACTGTGGAAGAGTAGAAAGGGTAAAAAAGGTATCCAGGAAAGTTTCCAGCAACTAGATTTTCAAAAGCATGAGCATAGAAATGGCCTGTTTTGTTTTTTAAACTATTAAGAGATTGACTTAGAAAACAAAAAGTAGAGCTGCTCAAAACTAGGAGTACGTTTGTTGTTTCCTCTGAGTATACCTGAGAAGTGGGAAAGCAGTGAAGTTTCAAACATTCAGGCAAAATCCATCTGTTTAAATGCCGAGAGAGAGAAAGAAATAACATAAAAAAGTAATACTTTACAGTAATAGTTGCCCTGTGGTGTTTCATTATCATTTTGCTGAAAATAGTGTTATCCAAAATCACCTTTTTTCTTTCTCTGAGGTTTGTCTTAACCTTAGTTTGAAATCCAGCTAATCTAAGACAGTCCTTCTTGAGCCTACCCTAATGTTAAATATATTTCATCAAAACCATAGCGTTGTTATCCAAATATTGATTACACAAGCCCAGGACCAAGTTCTTTTATTCATTTGCTTATGAAAGAAGAAAAGTATAGTCCTAGCAATAAACAAACAAACTGTAGCTTACTATTTTCTCCCCCTTTCCTCAGCAACTCATAAATATGGATGTTTATGTTCCTTCTACGTGCTGCCTATGGAATCGCATATTCCTTCCTTCCCTGCTTTCTTCCCATCTCAGTGGCAGTCGGATCTTTAATCCCTGCCCTTGGCTGTGGTTTGCACATGCAGCTGGTGAACTCGAGGCTCTAGGAACCTCGTGGGTAGATCTGAGGCTCTGCAGATGCTGAGCAAATCCCTTAGGAAGCTAAATGTTGAGTTAAGACACCTAAAATAGCCCTTAAGTCTCTGAATCCATCGTGGGAATCAGTGTCCAGGCAATCTTATAGCCAGATTGGACTGAATTATTGCACTGGGTGAATCACCTGACACGCAGGCAGGCGGGTGAGCAGTTTCCCTTCGAAGTGCACAGGTCTCACCAGTGTCAGTGCCTCCAGTTTTGCTGGCCAGAGTTCAAGGTTACAGTTTTCAATCCATGGTGTGCTGTGCAAATGATGTAAAACTGTATTTCCATGGGAGCTGCTGGGCTGGCACTTGCTAAAACACGGCAGTTCATATGAAGTTACAAACACACATGGCCACATGTGGGAGCAAAAGCCTTCCCTGCTAGTGTTACCCTGCACTAGATGGTGCTCTGCACATGCTCTAACTTCTTAGGCAATACCACAGTCATAAACTAGAACAAACATCTCTTGCCGTCAAGTTACATAACTCACAAGATTATGGGAAATAATGTCCAAGACGCTTCAGTGTCTTAACTCACTTTTGAAATGAAACAGGAATACCTAAGGATACCTAAAGGCTATGAAATTTATAGCATCTGATTATGTATGTCACATTGAGACAGCTAAATTGTGATCTCTTAATTTAAAAATCCTTGCACTTATGAGCTACACAAGTAATTCCTGTCTTCTGCTGATTAGCAAACAGAAGCCAAACTGTGAAACTTCCCACAGTACCTGAACTAATACATATATATAGTAGTCCCCTATTAGCACTACTATATTCCTGCTTTCGTTCCTCCACTCCTCTTTCCCGACATGGTCTCCTTCTATTTGTTCATATCTCAACTGTACTGAAGTTTGAGGGACCTATACTGGGGTTAGACACATCTTTATATCATAATACAAAAAATAAAGCATTTCAGTGTACACCATGGCTAGGGAATTAAGTCCTTGTGAACACTTGTGGCATGATAAAGTAAGTGCCTGTACCATAGTGGGTTCTACAGTCTGAATTCATGGCAGGGGGAACAGGAAATCCTTCTCTTGCCAAAATGCCATCTGGGAAAAGCTCCTTCCCTGAAACCGGGCAGTCATTCCTGTGGGACTCAGCAAACAAAATTCCTGCTGTGCGTAATCGTTAGAAAGCCTCCAAGTCTCACTCGGTAGGCTAGTGCCTAAGTTTGCATCATTAACGCTTACAAGACGTAGAAACATTGTCTTGTGATAAAATGGATTTTATCGATTTTAATGCATTTTATTTACTCATTTCTAATAACTTCTCATGACTCATTTTAAGCATCCAGTAGAAGTTTTTTAAATAATGCTCACTGAAATTGTTCGTCACCTTCTCTCTGTCACTTTCAGTTAGTATGCTTAAGTAAAGGCCTCAGCAGATAGTTCTCAGCTATTTCTCCCATGGCCTCTTGCTAGTAAGGGCTTTAACTGCTTCTGAGGTGGTTTCACTACCCCCAAAAGCCAATAAATTGAAAAATGAAACCAGTCTTATAGAATACAATCATTATTAACCTGAGATTTCTAAGTAAAAAGTTCTGGAGTGAAGGAAGGGAAGGGCTTCCTTTTTATGTTTACACAGCCTGGGGAAAAAAAGAAAAAAGAGTCATTAATATTTGCAGTCCAGGACAATAAGTTTCAAATTCTACTTTAGTTTTCTCTTGAACTTTCCAATGAAAGCCCTAGAATCTCCCCACCTGACTTAGAAGTCTCATATATATGACACTAACAAGAAAATATACATTAAACCATTACATACTGGGCACCTTCCCACTTACATAGTCTTCGACTTGATTTTGTTTTTCAAAAGAATGAACACGATCAACTTCTGATGCAAATCAACCAAGTCCAGTAATGCTACAGTGCGGATGAATTTGTCCTGTCATCTGTTTCTCAAGCAGATCACCTACCTGGTATCTCAAAGAAAACCACAGCTTTAACAACAAATCCTTTCTAATATTGTAATTTCTCATTAAAAATGTATCAGTCACGAACATTATATAGCATTCTAGTTTGTAGCTTGGATGCTCAGACCTGAATTGGTTCCAGTCAGAGCAGCTTCATTGCACTTGGGAACACAGCGCTGTAATCTGGATATGTTCTGGAACTGGTAAAACACTGATGATCCGCAACCTTCTCCCATGTCACAAGAGAAAGAAAAAAATCTTTGCTTGTGCTTAGCTGAGCTAGGAAGAAACAAGGAGAGTGCACATGACATCTCTAACTTACCTGTTGATTTATGTGACAACAGGCTATAAATTCTCTTTGTATATTCATTAGCCCTCAAAAACAACATTCCAGAAAAAAATGAAGATACCCTGCAGCTTTTCAAAGTAAAACATCACTGCAGATGATGAATGAGCATCAGGCTGTCCAGCATATAAAGAGTGCCAAATAGAAAAAAATAGCAACTGTGCTTTGGAGGTCTTTTAGTACTAGCATGTTCATCAAAAAAAAAGTGATTGGAGGGAAAATAAAAGCTTCCATAGGAAATAGCACTACTACAATATTTCCAGCAGGTGAAATGTAATTTATATGGATTTTTATCTGTGTTTCTTACTCGATGAGCTTCATCATCCCAAACAGCTTAAAACCAAACCAAATCAAATCAAAACAAACTGTTCCATAGACTTTGCTCATGAAAAGCTCTTCTTAGAGAATACAAAAGACTACCTGTTTCACAACACCAGCAACAAAAAACAGTCTGTACTATGTTTTTTTTTCTCCTATCAGTGAGAATACAGATATTTCTGGAGAACTCAGTGGAAGTGAGTGCCTGGCAGCTGCCTTGTTTCTGTTATTCACCTCCTTTATTTTACCTGCAGTATCTCCTTTCAGTTGAGCAGTGCTGGAACCAAAATGTAAAATGAGACACGAGAGAAGGTAGCTGCTAATAAAAGGTTCCACTGTCCTTTCTTGCTGACCTACTAATTTAAATGCAAGCAACTCTGAAGCCAGAGGAAGCCTTCATTGGGGTGTATTTATATTTAATGATTAAAACATAGAGGTTTTAGCAGACTGCTTCTTGGAAATGTTGTGGCATAAATCCTCGACTACAGATATGCTTCTTAGCATAATTCTTAGATCATATTTTAAGCAAACCCTTTATTATTATCTGAGATAAAAAATACTGCAGTACTGGTTACTTTATGATTGAAGACTCTAACCAGAGTGAGAAGAAAACAAGAGATGAACACTAAAATCCCCTTTTTTTAAGACCTACATGTTTTGAAAGACGGGGGGCAGATGGACCCACTGAGATGCCTGGGTCTCATTTCCTGGCTAAAGGCGGACGGTGCACATGGATATGAGCGGGAAGGGCTGTTCCCCTCCTAGCCCCGATCACCCCTGTGCCGCACTGACTCACAGCTGAGCTTTCCTGTGGACAGAACTTTACGAGCAGCAGCTCCTGGACTGCCGTAGGTGCGGGCACAGAAAGGCGGGGGCTGTGCATGGCCCGCGCCCGGCTAAGGCAGCCGGGAGCCTCGTGCCCCACAGCGGCGAGCGCGGCCCGCGGCAGGGAGCTCCGCGCGAGCGCTTCAGAGCGCGTCCACGGGCCTGGAGCCTCCCCTAAGAGTTACCCCGCGAATCCACAGCCAGGGAAAGAAGTGCTGCCTGTAGCACAGGGTGCTGCGCTCCTTAGCCCCCCTTCTCTTCAGTTTCTGGCCCAGCGTGATTCATTACGGAGGGCTGCGACTCGCACCGAGACCAGCAGCTCTGCAGCGCAGGAAGCGATGGGCTCCCCTGGGCATCCACTATATCCATATTGCCACAGAGAGGCAGGATCGGGACCTCCTAATAAGAGCATGCCTGTTAAAGCCATTTAAAACACACTGCGAGCCGTCCATGGCATCTGGCAAAGGAAACCAAGAGCCGCAAGCCGAGTGCGCAGGATTTCGGAGCCAGTCTCCTACGGCACACGTGACCGACCTCGGTAGAAGCCAGGCGTGCAAGGACGCCTCAGAGAATTCAAGTATGCTCACAGGCTCAGAAAATGCTATTTGTGATTGCAGTTTTCATTTCGGCCTGTGGAAAATTGCAAAAACTGACAGATGCCACAAATGGGAGGCTGAGCAAGAGGTTGTGGTTAAGAAGGGCGCCGTGTGGGAGAGCAGGGACAAGCTCTTTGGAAGCTCCCGCTCAGCAGCTCGGCACGCTCAGAAACATACGTGTCCTTATAACCCCTTGTACAGACAAACTGACTGCCGCCTTCCCCAGGCCCTGACACTGCGTCTTGGTGGATAACCTCCACCAGGTAATCAGCAAGGAAGAAATGAACACGCTCGCTCCCACTCCAGTGCAGATTTTCCTCCTACTTCCCAGGATTACTGGGATATCTGAAAAACCAACTGGAGAGAAAACGAAGAAACAAACACAGATTGCCAAGACAACATTAATGATGATTTCATAACTTCATATGCTTGTTTTAATATTTTTGCTAGATCACTACACTTCCAATTAAGCCGTAAAACAATAGCAAAAATCACATACGGCTAAAATATGAACTTTTTTTTAGTTTATTAATAACTTCATTTATTTACAATGTGCTTAGTATGTTCAATATCACAAACACATTTTGTCATCCTACTGCATTGCAAGGGAAAAGTGCTGTATACAGATAATACATGAGGAACAAGTATCAAAATGTGGAGTAGGAATTATTACTTCAGCAGACATATTCTGTGGAAAATTAGGATTGGTTCAGACATGAATTCATGTAAGGCCCCTAAAAGACCTATCCTGCAAAGGAAAACATGGACTTAGACATATTATATGCTAATAAAAAAATCTGATTTTTCTCCTGTCGGATTGATTTTCACTCCAAATTCCATCAAGTTTTCTCATCTTCTTTCCTTTAGGTTGCATTAGCACTTAGGAGGGAAAAATCCCCAAACTCACATTTCTCTTCTTGCTGCCACTGGATGTATACTGTTTCTTAGCTGTGACACCCTCCTGAAGAGGCTTATTTTGCATTTTTGGTACTCGTTTCCCCCTGTTCTTTCCCTGTGCCTTCAGTCACGTTTTGCGCCTACAGAACAGCCCCCAGTTCCAGGCACCAGAAGCAACTGCTGCCTCTTCATTAATGCTGGAGTCCTCTGCCCCTGCGAGGGAGAATGGAGGGAAGGCAGGGGAAGGGGCTTCCTCCCCAGCTCCCCCAGGCCGCTGTGCGCCCAGCACAAGCCCCGGAGCCGTTGCTGCGCCCCCAGAGCTCTGTGCAGGTGAGCAGGCCGCAGTGCATGAGCCGCGCTGCAGCTCCCGTCAGCAGGTTTCGGTCCGCGTTTGCGGACCTGCGAGAGATGAAGGGGCAATTGGTTTCAGTAGGATTTTATTTCCTTACAACATTATGTCCACAGTGAGAACCACTGAAATGTTAGAGCCATGAACTTGTGGGTAACTTTCCCCTTCTGTCAGTTTGTCCCACGTAGTAGTAGTTCTGGCGCAGCCCGTTAACTGCGTCAGCTACCGCACAGGGAAGGACGTCTCGGGGGGCTGGCGGCAGCGCAGCCGCTGCTCTCGCCTGCTTCCTGGCAATAAACGCTCCAAAGTGCATCTGTGCAAGTGGCTTCTCGGGGTTTTATCTTCATCATGGTCTCACTTGCTTTCATCCAGGTGGGTTCTTTGAAAAAAAAAACTGTACAGAGCGCTTTTAAGACAAGAAAGGTGTTTTTCTTTAAAAGAGTAAAAAACGATACAACGAATAGTAATAATAATAATTAAAAAACCCTGGCAGGGTACGTGTTGCTGACTGCTTTTCATCTTGCACTCAAAAATCCCTTGTTCCTTGTCACTGCCTCCTATAGTCAAGCCAGTCTTCCCACTCCTCCTACCTCTCTGATTCCTCCACCGGCCTTTAGTTTGGAGAGCTCCTCCATTTCTCATTTAACAGGATGCCAGAGAAAATTGTCATCAACCCTCTTCTCTTTATCACATCAGATATAGACCCATCTGCAAAGAGATCCACCTGGCATCTCTAGCCACTTCTCTCACAGCTCTGTGGACACCTTATTCTATCAAGGTAGGGTTGGATGTTTGCTTAACCATCAGCTCCAGCTAAGCAGGACTAAACACCAAAAGAAGCAGGGGAAAAAAAGTAGGGAAGACTTTTCTACCGAGGTGCAGTAAATCTCATTTTACTAACTACCTTCCACAGCAATCATAGAAAAGTAGATAGAAGCTAGAAGAAGAATATATCTCAATAATTAATATCAGGAATGAAAAAACTCTGGATTTCTCAAAATAGTAATACATTAAGCTGTTATCTTAACTCCATAGAAGATGAGACTTCCTGTTTTCTTTATTACTTTATTTTCTGTAAGGAAATGCTTGCAAAAAGGTATTGAACAGACTAGTTCTTAAGAATTGTGCTAGCAGCCATGATGCAGTTCTTTAATGTGCATTTAAAAGTAATCAAGGAATAAATATTTAATGATACATACAATATAGGGGTTTGTCTAACAGATAATGGCTCAGGAAAGAAAGAGTTTTATTACATCAGGGAATCAAGTGAAATACAATTAGTCTAATGGTTAATCTTTATTTTTTAGTTCTCTACCAATGCTGTTTATAAGAAGAGGACCCTAAAAACACATGAAAAAAATGTTTACTTTGGGGATTAATTTAGCGCAAAGGTGAGCTCTTTTTATGCTCTGTTTACTTTTTATGGGCATATACACAGTCTTTCTCATTCTTTTCTGAAGGGTGCAGGAGGAATACAAAGTAGAGAAGACTAGGTAGCCATTAGAGGTAAAAATCATGTAGAGCCCAAGCCACCATCCAACATTTTTAACATTACAGCAAGGCTACTCATACCGGTCTCTCCAACGCACGTCATCGGTGCGTTGTCACAGCAGGATATATGCAATTTTATTCACACGCGCCTCGGGCAGGAAAGCAGTCACATGCGTGTGAAGTGTGTGGTAACCAAAATCAAAGAATATTCATTAGCAATTGAGCCTCAGAAGATGATGAAGACTTTCAGCTGCGCTGCTGTGCTCTTAGCCCGACCACGGCTGGCGCTGCGCTCCGGCAGGGCTGGCTTTTGGCGCTGGATTCCTGACGTGTCCGCGCGGCGCTCTGTGCGCCCCACACAAACCCCGAGCAGGGCACGGCACAGCACGGCACAGCACGGCAAGGCACGGCACGGCAGTCCTCGGCCTCACAGAAGCTGCCCTGCGAGGCTGAGAACCAGCCGAGCCCGTGGGTGTGAACCAGCCCTCAGCGCTGTTTCCCCGATGACGACTACAGGACAAATGTCCTCGGAGCCTCAAGCCACCACAGCGGGAGAAGCTGCGGTGTTAAGGGCTGCAACCCCCCTGTTCGGCATCAGTTTCTTGCGTGCGACTGGACGCTGCTGCAGCAGCAGCACCGGGTAGCTTGGGCCGAACTGGGACGCGTGGACAGCATGAGGGGGCTCTCCGGCTGCCAGCCTTCTTGGCGGATTTAACTTAATTCGGGCCTTCTGCGGGCTCAGGGGCTGCCCTTAGGCTCCCGTGTCCCTCAAAGGCAGTGCGGGGGGAGCGAGAGGGGCCCCCTTAGCAGCTCTGCAGTTAGGGCGCTCAGCCGAGGACACCACCGAATCCCAGGAGAGCCCCTCCGTGCCCAGGCCGAGGCCAGGCGGCGGGAATCCCTCTCCTCGTGCCCCTGCAGGCTGTTACTGCGAGCACCACTCGGCATGCAGCAAATACGGGATGTGGCCGCCAGCGCAGCGGGGAAGCCTGCATCTCCGTCCCTGCTACAGGACTGCTTTCCTGGCCAGTTACCGTGTCCTATTCAATGCCCAGGCAGTCTTTAAGAGCGAGTTCCCTCCCCACTACCCAGGATACCAACCAAACACAGACTTGGCCATCCTGTGCCGCCGCATTTTTACTGCTATTAATAAGCGAGTTACCTGGGACTCATTCAGTGTATTTACACCTGCTGCAGTCACATATACTATTACAGACAGCCGCACACCTATCGCAAGGTAACTTTTCTTTATAGGCCCCTTCATTACTGCTTGGAGCGTAATCCTCAGTACCATTAATTCTTATTGACAAGAAATAAGATTAAAGAGTAGAGAAAACTGCTGCTCCATTCCTTCCCCTTCCCCACTTATCCTAATATTTGACTTGTGCCTTTACTTACCCCTTGGTCTGCTGTCTCTAATTCTCTCCCCTGCTTTATTCCTCCTTGCACTGCTGGGTTCCTTCCCTCACGTATCTTCTGTCCATTTCTCTTCCTTCCTAAGATCCTTTACCTTTCTTCTTCAACTCTCTTCTCCCTTTCTCCTTTCTTTCTCTCCCTTTTCAGCATTATGAGACAGGACACGTCACTCTTGCTCCGACATTTATGAGAAACAGAATGCACTGAGCAGAACCAAGGAGGAAAAAATAAGATAGAGAAACAAGAGTCATTTCATGGCTACTTAGCAACAGAGGAAAAGGCTGTCACCAGGGTTTGATCAGAATTCTAAGAAAGTGACCTCTAGGAGCAAATGATGTAAAAAAAAAAAAAAAAAAAAGTAGATTATAGAGACTTCAGTGGCCTCTACAGCCCCTTCTCCTCCATGGTTTGGGAGTCCTCGGCCATCTCTTTGAAACTCTCCTCGATGGAACGTGGTGAACGTTTCCCCCATGTCATGATTTCAAATGTCATTGTCAACCTGATTTCCAGCCAAGCTGAAGGTGGGAAGGTTTTAAAGGAATGCCAGTACCCGTGCTCCCAAATTCCCTCATTGACATCTCATTTGCAAAGAATCCAATTACCATCTTTGCTTTTACAGTTTTGTTTCCTCTTGACTACTGCTGCATGAGAGGCAAACCAACACAAGCAGGGAAAACAAGCGAGCCCTCCAAGCGGGATGGCTGCAGGCTGCCCCGAGTGAACTGTGATCTTTAGCAGGATAAAGATTAACGTGACAAGCTCTCAGCTGCAGCCATCAGTCGGTATTTTCCAGACCATCCCTGCAGCGACAAAGAAGGAGGCATTTTTAAGCTGTAATTGAGATTAGCCTTGATATATACAGTTGGAGCCATGCCTGTGAACTTTACTACAAGGCTGACTATGTAAACTATTGCTCAGTTGCGCCTGAGCAGTGATCCGGTGACACCACAAAAATCTCACTGTGTTCCTCCCTCCACACGTCCAGCCGCACGTCCAGCCACAGTAGGGAGGCCAAATCCCGAAGGATTTGCCTCCCAGGATGTGCGGCACTGACGGCCGGGGCTGCAGACGGGCGTTATTCCCCACGGAGGTGTCCAGGCCTTGTAAGAGGTTGGCTCTGGCAGCGCGAGCGCGCTCACGTGCACATCCAGCCCACTGGATTGGCAGTCGGATCCTAATTGGCAGCCCATGCGGAGCAGCACGGACTCCAGCACACGCTGGATGAGGCCCATAAAGATGGGCAAGATTGCTTTTCATGGAGAGGGATAAGATACTTTGTTTGTGACTATTAAGTTAACCACAATAAAAATAAACAGTGCTCTTTCATGTGGTGACCAAACCAAGCAATCATGCCATATTCCTTTTTTTAATTATTAGGTTGAAAGATGCGGTGTCCTCCCAGCACGTTCAATTCCGAACCACGTTCATCACGTGTATAAATAGCCGGGGCCTGCACCTAGGAGCGGGGTGCGGGCAGGGGATCGATGTCACTAGCGCCAGGGAAGCATCCCGCGCCTCCGAGGGACACGGGCACAGCGTGAGCCCGCGGGCAGCACGCGGCGTGCGTTTCCCCAGCGCTGCCGGCGCTCGGGAGCTTCGGCTCCGCGAGGCTGTTTTAGGAGGGGAAGGGCTCACGGGGACACTCAGGGGCCGCCTGCACGTCCGCGCTCGGCTTCAGCGAGCGCACAGCGGCGGGCAGAGCAGTGGAAGGCAGGGCCCGAGCTGCAAGAGGCGCCACTGAACTCAACGCCACGTTGCACACACACAGTTTTTGCAGCCTTGCTCCTACGCATTACCGCAAGGTCAGTGCAGGCCCAACACCGCACACAGCCACAGGGAGCCAAAACGGGGGCAAACCCCCTCCCTGCGGCCCCGCACACCTGCCCCAAAAGCACAGCAGCCCGTGGGCACCTCGACCGCCGTGCAGCAAGGAAGAGCCGTTCGCACCGTCCCTCGTGCCGCTCCCGGCCCTGCCCGGTGCGCTGGCCGCGGCCCGGCGGGGACGCTGCGCACGGATAAGCGCACTGACGGTGACACCAGTGACACCGCACGGCGGCGGCTGCACGAGGGC
>JAWLRI010000756.1:2030056-2047655 GCA_034781795.1 Crypturellus tataupa | reverse complement strand
GGTGCCGAGCGGGCGGGAAGCGCGTGCCCAGCGCCGCCGCGCCTGCCGGCGCCCGGCCGCGGGGCCTCTGGAGCGCGCGAAGCCAGGCGCGCAGAGAGGAAGCAAATGCCGCGGCGGGAGCGGAGCGCGGCATGCGGTCAGGCCAGCCAGGCACTGGGCTGCAAGGTGACGGGCAGCCCTGGTGACCCAGCACAGGCTCTGTGAGTCCAGGCGCGGTTTTGTCTCTGTGCCGATGGCGGTGTGCGCTGCTGTGCTGCGCACTGAGAAATCAGACCTTTCTGGGAAAGGGCCTGCTTCTGGCATGGCCGTTGCTGAGCTCCGAGGCCTTCCCTGCCCATCCTGCCACGACTCCTGAATTGGCGTGTGCTGCACCTGCGCACACGCAAACGTTGCCTAAAGGAAAAAGATGCCAAGGTAGCAAAATATTCATAGCCTTATGGTCTCTTGTGCTCTGTAAAACTGCTATGAAGCTCAAGACGTGGTTTCACAAAGACTAAAATCCAGTGATCCTCAATTCAGACAGAGAGCACCTCAGTAAGCAACACAGGCAATGCCACCAAGGAAAATAGGGATTTATGGATGACATATGTGCTAACATGCCTCATCTGGTGATCCTTAATCAGAAGTTTTCTGTGCATTCAAAGTGTCATTCTGCCAATTGTTGAGCTATAGCAAGCAAGTACATGACCCATTTGCAAGTAGTATATCACAGAAATGGGGGCAGATGTGGAAAAATAGCAAGCTATGTGAGTGAGTACCATTTAAGCACTGCCCATCAAGCATGCCCTTACAGCTGGCACGCTGACACACTCAGCATGGTACAGCAAAAGGTATATTGACTTTTCCACTGAGGCTGTGGTGATACATCTCTGCAGATGTGACTGTTCCACAGCTGCTCTGCGAAATACCCCTCACTTGTGGAGCAATGAACTGACATTCACTAACGCTTTCTTCTGCAAAAAGAGTCTTAAATAAACGTTTGACCAGTGAGTTCCCCTTTCACTGAACTTTTTATTACACTGAAATCCATTAACTTTTGTGGGTTTGCAGAGCACAGAAAGGGGTTTTAGAAAAAAGAAAATTAGAACTCTAAGCAGAGGCTACATTTCTCTGTACAGCACAGCACATGATCTCTGCTGTCTCTGGGGACAAGTGACTGTTGTTCCAGCTGTCCTTGTCACATCTTGGTTGGCTTGGTGCTTCTCAGGTTCCTCCCCTTCCTGCCCACCTGGCCGGCATACCTGTTGTTTCCACCTAGATCTGTCAATACAGCCGATCTCGTGCTTGGAGCACCTGGCCCCTGGCTTCTTGGCACTCTCTCTGGGTGTCCATGGGGAAGCGCACCTCGGGTTGGCAATAGCCCCAGCATCTGGGGAAAATCAGGGAGGTGGAAGCTGTTACCAAGATATCTGGGGGTGCAGACACTCTTCAGCCCATGTTGCTCCTCTTCAAGGTGAGTGCTCACAGCAAGGGCAATGCCACGACTGCATCATGGTCTTTAGCTCTTACAGAAACTGTCCTACACTTCACATGCTGTGGGCTCTGGAGTTTGGTTCTCCGAAAGTAGCTAAGCTGCTGAAAAACTGCTCAGAAGGATTAATGTTTCTGTTGCTTCTTACTGAAATCTTGATGTTAGCTGTATGCTTTCCAAATGTGCTCAAGAGTGAGCGTGGATGAGCTCCTCTGGCTAGCTGGCTTAATGTAGACTCAGTCACAAGAATGAGCTGAAGAACTGTGTGACTAAAAGAGACACCCACAGCTTAGCAACTTCGCCTGCAGTGATACCTCTTGAGACCGTTTTCTTGGCTCCCATGATCACAGTTCAAAGGCTTCCTGATTCCAGGCCCTGAGCTGGATCCCAAGGGCAGGATTTCAACAGTGGACCTGAAGGCAGCCTGGGGAAGGCATGATCACATGTAGCCAAGTCGCAGCAAGAGCTCACCTGGGGGAAGGCTGGCCTGTGGCAATGTGTCCCTCTCCTCCTGTGCTTTTCTCCCATGTGCATCTTTCCTGGCATCCCCTAGTCCCTCCCCAGGCTGTAGCCAGGACTGGGACAGCCTCTCCAGGAATGTCAGCTGCTCCTTCCTCCTCATCTCATCCCAAGGACCAGCCCAGGACACAAAGGCAGAGGCTGACACAATGCAGGCTGTGGTTTGACAGTGCAGTTAAACCACTTCCAGAGCTCTTAATACCGAATGGGCAAAGTTTAGCTACGTAACACAGAGAAGCAAGACACCTTGATAGTTCAAACAGGTCAAAATTTTTATGCCAGAGCAGGTACTGCTTGTCCTCTTTCTAACATAACATAAAGTTTGCAGGAACCTCTAAAACCAGCCTAAAACTAGACCTCATGCACTAATTGGTTCAAAAGACACACAGCTATGTGTCTGCATCTGCTCCAGACCATGCTGGACACAAAAATTGTCGCTGGGGAGCCCAGAAAGGACTGGGATAAGAACCAATGGATGTGCTGTGTTGTTAACTGCTACCTACCATCTCTTCCCAACTGCAGCTCTGCTAACTTCCTCTCACAGGCTTCTGGTTAAGGATTTCAGAAATAAAAGACTATTATTTTCTCCTTATAAGTATCTAATAAATCTCACCAACTTCAGTATGAGACTCACTCACATTGTTCACTGCATGGTTTGATTTTGAATTTTTCCAAATGCCAGAGTTCATTTAAATATTAAATGGCTTGGAAAAAATAGAGGTTCTTTAAACCTTTGAAATAGAAACTTTTGTCATAACTGCGAAGGGGTCAACATGGTTTTGTACAGTATAATGGATTTACTGACGAATGAAACATTTCAAGCTTTCTAATGGGTTTTATCTACTTTATATTCCAGATGTTAATATAGGTAAATTCTCTAAACTCCCAGGTAATTTATCCAATATGACCATGCAGCTTATGGTGGCCATTGTCACTCTTACATGGATTTTTGAAGTAAAGCTGTTAAATTCTGTAATTTCCTTAAATCCTTCAAGCAAATTAAGAAATACAAGAAAGGGCTTTTCCAATACTGGCTACAAAGTGAACCGAGAGAAATTGGAATTCAAAACATGAAAGTATATTAGAGAATGCTGAATAAAACTGAAATGAAACAATTAATTTTGCTCCTTTTTCTTCCATGTATAATGACAAAAGGACATTAAAGATCATCCCACATTAGCAGCCCCTATTCCCCAAGAGTTGATATGTATCATATAATCTCTTCTAATGGCCAAAGCAAAATATATATACATGGGCTCAGAAAGAGAGAATCAAAAAGCAATGGAGAAGATCTATTAAAAAAGGTCACCTGGAGCATTCCCTGGCACCAGAGGGTGGTTTTCTGCAGTACCTCCACTAATGCATTTGTCAGTTTAATTTTTTTCTGTCTCAAGTGAATTCTGCCATTTCTTCACAGAATAAAATCTGACTATTAAAAAGCCCCCCCTTTGGTATCGAGTCAGAATCTTTCCTTTTCTGTTGCATTCTATTACTAAGTTTAGCTTCATTTATGCTCCTAATGTGATAGCCTGATCTTCTCCCCAGCTTGCTTGCATGAACAATATTTATCTCCAATAATCCTGAAGGTTATTAAGGTTATTAACGTTAGCACCCTTCTAAAACATAAGCCTAATTTTGTTCATTTAAATCACTCTGATCTTTCTTAGTTTATGACCTTTCTGCTTGGTTAGCACTTTAAAAGAGGTGCTTGATCTTTTCTGGCCATGAGCTTCATATAATCATTTACTGCAAAATAAGCTCAAAGCAGGCCAAAACAAAACAACAACAACAAGCTTTGAAAATGTATAGACAGCCCAAATTTGGCCTCCCACAGTAGCTCCAACAAACTGTGCAGGGGTCCCTGCTGCGGTGGAGACACTTGTCTGGGTGTGATTAAGTCTCAAATGAATTCAGGTTTATAAAATTTAACTATAAAAGGAGCAAAAGGGCCTCTGGCATGCAGCAGGGTTTGGCAGCAGGAAAGGCCCTTCTGCTGAAACAGAGGAAGATTATGGGAACTCCTGAAGAAAATCCCTAGCAAATTTGCAAGCAAAAGTGATCGAGGGCATAACAATGGCTATATAGAACAACTCAGCAGACAGGATAAAAATGAAGAGGAATGGCCTGACTCAAAGTACGTGATTGAGACAGCTTCCTAGCACCTTGAAGTGGGCTGAAAAAGAGCTGTCAAGAGAAAGACTGACTAACTAGAAAAATACACACTTCATGTTTTGTTTTTAACTTAACTGGGCCTCTCTTTGCCTGCAATAAAGATAGTATTTTATTTTTTGACAGCAGCAGCCTGTGAAAGAACTTTGTGTGTGTGTGTGTGTGTGCATGTAAGATTGTAATTATATCAGAGCCGTTGCTTGGTGATGACCTCACTTTTGTTTTCTATAACTAATTTAACCTAACTACAAATCAGATAAAGTTTGTCCAGGTTAAAGACTCAAAAAGGTCTAAGCAAAGCTAGGCTTCAAATATATATTCTAATGTTTTAGGGAAGGGAGTAGTAAATTAGGATCCTCGTCTTGCACTAATTTAAAGTTTCTAGTAAAATTACATGAATAATTCACTCTCTTTGCTAGTTGTCCTCAAGCAGAGCAAGTTTTCTTCATATATGTTAGTTTTTTAATATTATTTATTAAATTGCTCATTTAATCCTGGCTAAGAGATAGGAGGCCAGAAGAGCATATGTTTTCCTGACTGGGATCTCTTGTTTACTAACTGCCTTAATCTTCATACGGGGTTGCTGGAGTGAAGTAGGATCCCTACTGGCTTGTGTGCCTGCAGTTTCTCCCCAGAATAATCAGGCGTGGGGAGGAAAAAGGTAAAGCATTATGCACCTAAAAGTCAGCCTGTCAGCCTACCAAGGCACTGACATTCCACAACATAAATGTTGTCACTGACTATTAGAATAAAATTTCTATTATGAAAAGTAACAATTGAGAATTCAATGGCTATTTCTAGTGTATATGTCAGAATAGTGTTTGCATTGCTTACCACTGAATTAAGCTTGGAAAGAAAATGCAAGATTTAAAAACATAGTCAAAGAGTGCTTGGACATCTAAGGACACAGAGATTTTTAAAAGTGTCCTGAGATGTTTGTGAAAATCCTAGGGAGAAACTATTTATATTTTTGGTCATCTAAATAGTCTTTGAATCTGCTTAAAAGTGAAATGAAGTGATATGAACAATCATCCTTTTATTTTTCCTGCTGTTTTTCCAAGCCCTAGCTATCTGAATTTCTGTATGAGTGAACCAGACCCTTCCTGAAAGCTACATTATAATGCTTGGACAAGAAGAAAGGACTAAAGAACAAATCTTTAATAATTTAAACTACAGTGAAAGCTAAAAATCACATAATTCACTGCTGGATTGAAAAACCAATAAAATGTAATGCAGCAGAGACGTGTTGTGATCACAGGCTATGTTTTAACTAAATGGCAAGACTTAATTAACACTGCCTCAGCCTGGGTTCAGAATAAACTAAAGGCTATACTGTATGATTAACTGCTCTGTGCTCTAGTGAGGTGAGAGAAAGAGAGACTGCAAACGTAAATTGCAAAAAAGCATAGGCTCTTTCCAGAATTTAATTAAAGAAATGCAAAGAAGTTACTATTGCGGTGACAGTTTCTCCTTTGGGCAACAAAAGACAAATATAGTACCTGGGTAAAGAGAAATTTAGAAATATGAAAGGAAAAAAACTCCCAAACAAATTCCAAATAACTGACTTGTTCCTGTTTGTCAAGTTTTCTGCTCCTCATCTCCTGAGCAAATTGGCTTAGATAGCATCTATTAAGATGTTGAGACTATTGCATGAATTCTCTTTTGAAACTTCTACTGTCTTTTTTTTTTTTTTTCCTTCCACATCAGTGTTGGAGATCTAATGTAAAAGATTATAGACTTGCACTAGAGAAACAGCTATTAAGTCTTTAAGAGTCACTCAGGGAACATGATTCAGCATCAGTTCATGTTGTACTTAGACACAATGAAAAGGGTTACCATGATCTGATAACTTATATTCTAATTATGCAGAGCTGGCATAGTTCATAAAAAAATAACAGAATTCTTTTAACTTGTAAAATATTCCAGATACCCCAGAATTGTTTGACTTTTCAGATTTTTTTTTGTACTCCATGTTCAGGAAAGACATCTAATTAGAATTTAACAAATCTGTGGACTTCAAAGAATGACATATCTGCTCCAGCAGTATACGTCTGTTATTAAAAGAGAAATAGAAAAAAAAAAAGAGGAGAGCTATATGAAAAAAACAGTAATTCTGAGGGGGAAAAATAGAAAATGGAAGTTAATAAAAACCTTTTCTAAAAGTTAAGCTTCACATTCTTTTCCATGCCCTCATTTCTCCCTTTTTAATTATTCCTACTATGTAGGTCTTTAATTCAAAAAAATTATCAAAATGTAAGAGTACTTGATTAAAGCTACTATATTTATTTTTAGTAGGCCACTCCGGGCATCCTAGAAACACTAATAGTCCGACAGCTTATTCCAGCCAGCTTCTTTGGAGGCAAGCCCTCCAGACCAGCTTTGCTGGTCTAACAGGTGCTGAAATATCTATTCAAATTAGAGCAACTCAAGCACTCATTTTAAAATACAGAAGCAAGATACCTTCTCAAGGGGGAGGTAAGCTCTCAAACCCATGACCTGGGTTTTAATCTGAGGTTTTGTTTAAACAGTAAGAAGACCTTGGATGCATTTTGCACTCTGTAGCCTTTCCTTCTGGACCTGTAAGCCTGCTGGTAAGGTTCGCCATGGCCAAAGGAATGGGAATTGAAGGAGTATTAGGCAACAGCACTGATATTTTGAAGTCTGAAGGAAATTTTTCTGTGTGGGATTGCTAGCCAGGAGAACCGGCACTAAAAGCTACAGATGTGACCCAAGTCTAATGTGAAATTACAGTGCCTTTTATACTGCAATCGATTATTCAGAAAATACTACATTACCTGCAGTGCTACCTATGGAACCTCACCCTGACCTCACCAATACAGAAATTCCCAGTCACCTTCACCGCTGCCATAACTGTTAAGGTTACAACCAAACCATACCAGAGAACTTGTGTTGCTGCTAGACAGAAAGCAGCCAAGCCTGACACTGTCTAACCCAAAAAAAAAAAAAAAAAAAAAAAATCCTTTATTCTGTAAGTATTCTTACAGGCAGAAAATGTCAGAAATTTTAAGAAGGGGTTTTGCTGAAATGTTCCTAAATGTTGCCGAATAAAGCTTCTGATCTTTACATTTCAAAAGGCAAGTACTGTGACATTAAACTAAACCCAATTTAAATTCAAATTACTTGCTCAAATAAATTTGACTCCTTTTCTTCACTGTTTCTTTTGAATTTGCTATCAAGTTAAATGATTCTTGGTTTTTCAATTAGACTTCACAGTCCTTCCCATTTGATTGCCTTTTTCTCTCGATGTCAGCTAAGAAATTTTGTGACTACACTAACTTTAGAAATAGACACACAATTCTGCAAACCACAGTAGAAAACTAAGAGGCTGAGTGCTAAAAAGCTACCATGAACTTTTATTCTGTTTTCTCATTTTTTTGTGCAATCATTTAGTTATGACTGCAGTATGTGTGTCACTTTATGAACATCACCGAATCCATGAAAGTAGCAAACAAATAGTGCATAGCATTATAAGAAACCCTCTGCTGGTTAAAGCAATGAAATGTGAATCACGGCCAAAAAGTATAGGCAATGTGAGACTTACTAGTGTAGCAAGTTCCCAGCCCACGTGTTCTGACTTACCTGTGGTTAGAGTAGAAGCGTGTGTGGGCATAAGCTTTCTGCCTACTGTCCTTGTGCTGAGGTGCAGGATGTGAACACAGACATTGTCACTCATCTGCATGGCTCCAGGAGTGAAGGGGGAACCTGGTGTTCACTGCTACCATTCTTTTGGGCTGGAGCCTGAAAAGGAATAACAGGGATATTGGTCTCTGACTCCTTAGCACTGGAGTTCCTCTGCAATTGGATTCGGAGCATGGCACCAGGCAACATTAGCAGCTGTTGCAAAATATTAGGAGGACTGTCTGCTTCTGCATGAATTTAAAATGTTTCTGCATGCCTCTGCCTTAGCCTTGTCCTTGCACTCTTTTATGTCACCTGCTTGTCTTTTCCCAGTGAGAGCATCTACTTATCCCTGCCTTTTTTTTTTTTTTTTTTTTTTTTTCCTTTTTTCCCACTTGGGGATGCAATCCCTGAAAGATTTGTTTTCCTTGACATGACTCAGAGAATACGCAGGGTGTTCTGCAATAATTCAAACTCCTGTCCAGGGACCAAGTACTTTGACATATCAGAATTAGAAGCTAAGGGAGCTAAAAAACAAAAAAATAGTTACTGTCCTAGTTTCAGTCTCCATGACAACAATGATGAAACGCAGGTTCAGCCTCAGTTTCAGAGTGCCCATTCACCAGCTGAGACAACACGAGAGACCTGTCCTAGCAACAGGGCCTTGGCAGATCTGCTCTGTAACCTCAAGCATCTTCTGGGAAAGGCTCTACGGCCAGAGTGCCGGCACGGAGAGAGAGGAGGACTGAAAAGATCTGGGGTAACTCCTGAGGGCGTCTGGCACTGACCGGGTGCACTGGGATGCTCCCATTGCTGCTGCCTGAGCCAACTGCAAAAATGAGTTTCAAATTCCATCAATATATTGTGTATCAGCTGCACCTCACAATCCTACAATCACTTAAATATACTCATTCATAGTATGTATGATGCAAGGAAAAAAACCTTTTTGAATGAGATCCAACTGTTTTTTTTTTATCCATAGGTGACTTAAAGATATATTTTCCTAGATAAATTTACACTGTCATCACCAGAAATTCATTTTTATCCCTCATTTACCTCAGTTTTTTACTATACTGATGTCTGTAGCCTAACTTCCACCTGATTTGGTGGAAGAGGAATATTGGAGGCTATTTATGCTGTACTAGAAGTGCATCAAAATAGAAGCGTATGAGTTTTTTGTTAGGAAGCTTCCCACAAATGCAGGAGGCTCTTGAAAAATGAAAATGAAATGAAATGAAATGAAATGAAATGAAATGAAATGAAATGAAATGAAATGAAATGAAAGCCTGTTGGGCTTATTCCTCCATTGCCTGTTGGGCTTATTCCTCTATTGCCTGTTGAGTTTATACCTCATCCACAGCTCTCAGCAAGCACTGCTTGGTGACTCTCTGCTTTTCCATTCTCCTTTTCTCTTGCACTATATGTAAATCACACACTCATATAAATGTTCCAGCAAATCAATGAAAGAGTAGTAGTCTGTCCTGCCTACTGAAATTAGATTTTGTTTCCCTAAGCATTCATGTAATTGAGGCCAAGAGCAAAAGATTAAAATATTCCCCCCAGAAGAGAGCTGTTGAGATTACATTTCCAGAACCAGACAGATGCTGGCTCAATAAGTTTATGCCTGATATAATGATGATCTAAAACAAGAGTATTTTGTCTTCCATGTACCTTTAAATATAAAAGCTCAATGACAAAGTGCCATCTGCTGGAGAAAACTGTACTTTTTTTCTCCCCTCTTGTTCCAGGCTTGACTTGACATATTAAAATTTCTCCTTCATTCCTGAACAGTGCTTATTGAACAGAATTTTATCTTGCATTTCTTTCCTTGGCAAAACCTCTTACTTTCCACTCTAGGAAGATAAGTGCTACAAAATCCTCTGGGGAAGACAGCTACACCAATTACTTTTAATTCTATTCATCTATACCTCCCTCTCTACATAGATATTTTAAAATTTTATTTTTAGAAGTAGCCCAGCCCACACCTATTGTTCTTTGCTCGCCTTGCCCTTGTGGGCACAAAGAACACCGAGGGCTGCAGCAGGAGCATTGGATGTGGCAAGTGGGAGAGCGTCAGGAATCAGAAGCCCTGCAGCATGATGAGCTGGAAACTCATCTTCTGAGTAGGACATCTTGACTCCAAGGAGCTGTTGTCACTGCTATTTTCTTCTAAGGCTTCTGCAAGAGTCAGATTTTTCTGCTAAATTGTATATTACTGCTAGAATCTGCCTCATGGGATTTGGAGAAACTGGGGGAACCACCAGTTCAGGGGATCCTGACTGATTTATGCTTTTTCAAGCACAGTGCACACACAGCCTTGATTTTGTGATCTCTGCATCAATGTGAAGGAGATGTCTGAGGCTTTGCTGGATCTGAATTGCCTGGCTGAATGACAGAAACTCTATTCACCACCATCCCTATGAATTTTGTACTACAAAAGATTTGAAGGAAGCTGCAAGAAACATCTCACATCCGTGACATCTTCTACCCCAGGGATGTTTCTTTTTAACCATGAGAACTGATGTATGTCTCAAACATGATAGCTGAAGTCCTTTGCTATGGCTAATTTTATAAATAATTTTACCTCAAACAATCACCTGTTAGAATTAAGTTCCTGTTGACATTAAGACCGCATTAGATTGCTATCAGAGCTCAACATCAATTTTAGAGCTTTCTACATCAAAATTTCTCTGGTCTTCATTATGGCAACACTGTTACTGTGTGTTATATGTATAATATGTATAATATTTCTAGAAATGAATGAATAAAATATACATATATACATATATAACTATTAAATGTCTATATTCATATGTAAGTATAGTAAAGTATAGCAACCCATTTAGATTTTATCCACTAGGCGGTAGTATAGGATTAAGTCATGTAAAAATAATTGGTAGTTTTGTATTCATTTTGTAGCAAGCTTCAAAGACATATCTCTAAGAAATTCTATAAAACATTTTCATGCACATTTATCACTTCAGTGAGATATTTGGGGAAAAAATCCTTCTCACGAGATTCCACAAAGAGTTAAATGCATTTTTTGAAATCTCCCTTCTCACTGATGTTTTCCCCAACTGCTAATAAGGCTAATTCTTAAAATGAGGATTTTCTCTATCTTCTGGACATTTTTCTCTGGTCTGGGACTGATATTACTGCACTCATTTTGCAACAGCTAGCAGAAATTTTCAACCTCATGGAATTATGCTAAAAGTAGTTACAGTCTACATGTGCCTCATCCAAAGTGCACAATCTAATATCTTTGCAGCTAATTGACATTCACTCTTTAAAATGGAGGGGGAAAAAAGCCCTCAATACTGCAAAGTCCGCTCACAAGATAGTAGATTGTTTGAGAGCAGAAAGAACTAACTGCAACATAAATAAAATATTATGGGAGTCTCTCACTTATATCCTTGCTAGTATTTCAGATGAATATGGGAATTTTAGTCTGGATCTAATATGCAAAATTAATTTTACAGGTTAGAAGCATGAAAGGAAAGAAGCTATAACATCACTGGAGGTTTTAATAGCAGCATATGGTATTGAGTGAATTTTGGGAAGCTCCCAGCTGCAGCGGTGCAAATCAACCTGGTGCAAATCAACCTGGTTCACTTCCTCCGCAGTGTTTGACTTCTGCACGCTCAGGTGATAACATAGTTGATTGTTTCTATGGGCTACTATAAACGTTGTGCCAAGGTGAATTTGAATAAACAATGAAAAGGCTGCGTACGCAGCATTTTGGCTCTTTCCCTGAGATGAAAACAGCAACTCTTTCTGCAGCAATGCCTGGCCCAAAACAATTTCAAATGTGTGGTTACTAATCAGATGTTACATATGCAGCTGTGAGTTCTGTGCTATTTTACCAGCAGATTCTCAGCAGAGCTTCAGTGTGGGCCACAGTCAGTGAAAAATCTAGCTAATAGAAAAAGAGTATGACAGGCAAAGCCACAAGTATGCTGTATTGCTCCATTCTTTTTTTAATGGAGTTAGAGATCCCTTTCTGTATTTGAACCACTCCCTGTTACTACTCTTGACAACTTATGACAGCAGTGTAAATATTTGCGTCAGAGAAACAGACTAATTTACATTAAAATGACAATAGATATATGTACACTTTAATCTTCCTTTTATAGACTATTGTATATAACAGGAGGCTATTTTATGCCTAGGTATGTGTAAATACACCTTAACAAAGGTTCTGCAAAAGCCGGAGGGCAAGGAATAATTCTACCACTCAGATGATTCAGAATTCATGCTTTTCTGAGATCTGCAGCTAATGTTGTTTCTAATCTATCCAGTATGTAAAGAGCTCCTTCTGAAATACATGTGGCTATTGTTTATTATGGCAGTAAACTGCAGTACTCATGCTGCATTTAGTTTGTACTGATGGGAGAGTGCAACAAGATCACTCTGCAGAAAGACTTGTCTAGATTTTCATCACTTTTAAATATCTTCTCTGGTGGAAGCAGAGGGTAATACATTACTATAATATATATAAAAATATGCTCAATTTATAGCTATGTTGCTAAGAAAAGACTACAACTCTCATTTGCAATACATTTCATTGTAGCTTTCTTTTTGCTGGTTGCCAACATCCTTATCAGTGTGTATTTTGTAGAGTGCCTTATGGATTCAGAATATCTCAGAATGTGAAATAAATTTTAACCTAGGACTTAACATAAATCACAAAGTCCAAAGCTAAACAGCAAGGTGTTTTTACCCTGGTGTTTGATTCAGCCTGTTACAAAGACGGAAGCCAAATGCTACATGAGAATATGGAATTGCCCCCTTTGAGGAACGAATTCTATATATATTCTAATTTGACTCAAGTTATGTTCTTTAAATACAAACAAACCCATGAAAAGTTGATGCTCTCCAATTCTGAAGCCTGTATCTTGGTATGCACAACCAAGCAAGCATGAAAAGGATAATTATATTCCAACTAAAACTGCCTCACACTCACAATTTTTTTCCCACAGATGCCCATTTTTACTAACTTATTTTCAGCCTAAATTGGGACCATCCTTGATGTATGTTTTAAAACCAACCACAGTCTTGCCCAGTTTTATTTTAGTGCCTTTTTTTTTTATTGGACCTGATCCCTGAAGGAAACTGGAAAGACTCCCAGCACCTCTAATAATGCAGGATCAGATCATATAGACCTAATATGGAAAAGACTTTTTCTCCATCTCCTTTCATCCATTTTAAGCCTGATGTAAGTCATGAATCCCATCATTCATGAATCTAGACCCATTTCCTTTTTCTTTTCTATTAATCTTGGAGGAACTTCATACCACCTATTCCTCTCTCTCTTTGTTGAACTGTAACATGAAGCTTGATACTGCAGTAAGTACTGGGGGAGGAGAAAAGTCTCAAAAAAACCACTGTAGCATGATTCCCTGGTTTTCTCATGAAGAATGCCAATTAGCACAAGTCATAATGTGGACAACAAATATGTGATGATGTAGTTGCTTTTGCCATGTGATAATATAACTATTTTCTTCTTCTGCAGATACTGATATATTACATAAAAACTCCCAATATTTTTTCCCATAAAATAACAATATGAAACTCTTACATCTTAATATATTACTTGAAACTGAAGGAGTCAATAGTTATTTTAGGAGGCTATCCAGAGGTTAACCAGATAAATCTAAAATTATGGTCATAAATAATCTAAACAATGACCAGCCGTAGAAACAGATGGTGCTTCTGGAAGGGCCCAAAACACTTCCACTGTTAGTTCAATGTAAATCTTCTGTCTGGAGTGCTGCAGTTATGGTCTTTGTCCTTGCCTTTAAGCGCATGCTTTCTTCAAAGGTGAAATTTGTGACATTTTATCTGAAGGTTCCTTGAGCAGAAACCTAATTCTGCTTCAGAATTCTAAGCCTCTCTACACAGTCTTAGCAGAAGAATTCAGAGAGTTCTCCTGAAATCAAAGGACCTGTTTATGTAATCACAGTTACACAAAGTCCAGATGAAAATAAGAAGCCCCATCAGCTTTACTTTCTATTTTTGTTTTCTTCTGTCATTATTAATGACATTTTATTTATCATATTATTACAGATGACTCCTTGTCTGAAAGCAAACAAATTTTGACATCCACTTCTGTTCTTTCATGAGTTTTATTTTAATACAGCTTCATTTGCTTTAGCTATTAGGTTTGTTAGAAGCAGAGGTTTGGTGCTTGAAAGCACCAAATTACTTAGAGGAATGCTCTGAAATAGTCACCAGAGTCAAATAACTTACATGGCACAACACCATAGCGGTTAATTTCTTATACAGCATGCATTTTATCTAAATGAGGATGAACCCAAAGAAGCAGTATGTAGATCAGATAGTAGTGTTTGCCCTCTAGCAGACCTGCTCCCAGGTATAGGGTTCTTTTTCATCCGATTCCTGCCAGAACAAAAATGTGTGTGTGTGTACATTTAATGCTAGGATGTGTTACTGGGCAAATTCTTGTCAAAAGCCCTCTTAATGGAAAAAAAAAATCACTACATCATAATAATTTTAAAGAATTATGTGAAATAAGGGCAGGATATCCTTGCTCCATGTAATTTATTAGTTCCTGTGCTTCATCAATCTTTCAGTCTCTTCTGCAACAGGCTATTTTTTACTTCCGTGGTACTGAGGTCTGCCATTCCAAATGGAGGTAATGTAATCCAAAGTGGGAAAAAGTGTCTGGGCATTTATGAACCAGATAGTTGCAGACATAAAAACTCATGAAAAAAATAGTAGTAGTACAATAACTACAATTTTAATGCAGCATAACGTAGGAAATAAAAGCATTTCCTCCCCTTCTAAAATATATTGGAATAAAAATTTAGGAGTTGCTTGCTTAAAACTAGCTCTTACTGCAAAGTGGTTGATTATGGCAGTCTTTGATCTCTCTCAAGAACCAGGAATCAGCTACATTCGCTTACTTGATTGGAGGGTTCAGTTTCTTTATAGCCATTGACAAAATATGTAAGTCAGTGGATGGGGGTACAGACATAAAAATGCCTCCCCTGAAAAGGAGGGGGAAGGTTTTTTTAGAAACCCCATATTACTGAAGTCGAGGTAACATAGTGACATTTGCAGCTCTAAAGACTAGATAATGTTTAATTCATGCAGCTATGGAGTTTCTGGACCATCTCTTGAATAAGTTAAAAGTAAATACCTTTCAGTGCAAAGGAATAAATATGCTCTCCAGGACATGGGCTGGGGGAGGAGCAGAGAGAGACGGAAAGCATATGTGGAGGGAATAAATCTGTCTAGATCCCTGGAGTACTCCAAAGAAGCCTGCACAAAAGCAGCTTCCAAATAGTTGTGTAAAAAGCCTCTGTCACTAAGCTATGTGAACATTGGAACAATATTAATAAATATTCTCTCCCAATAGCTTAAAGAGTGGGGATGGAACTGCAGGGATGCTTAAAACCTGACTTCCCTTTTCCTTGAGTGGGTTTCAAGCATTGCAGATCCACTTTGTGCTCACAGCAGGACAAGCTGGAGAGGCAAGAAGCCCCCAGACTGTGTCTGGTACTTACAGAGAGCAGATGACAAAGGCAGAAATGGGATGCAGGGTCGTGTACTGGAGACATAGTTTGCCTCTCCGAGTTGAACTGTCGAGCAGAGCTCCTCAGCTGCCCTGCACATCTTTATCAGCCTGCCGTGGCCAAGTACTGTGCACCACCCCTGTAGGTCTTGTCACTGACAATACTGTTCAGTATTATATATTCAGGGGGTTAGTGAAACAGAACTACAATCTAGCGTGTAACATGAAATACTTGTCCCTCTGAAGCAACAGGGCAAGAGGAAAAGGAGAAGTAATAGGAAGGAGAAAGGAAGGAAGAAGCACAAATATGTCAGAAAATGATGAAAGGTCAGTTTCTGCTTTACTGAAGGTCAATTCTGTCTTGATGACAATAAAGCCTTTGCAGTAGCAGGAAACATCAGACTTCTTTTCTAGAATGAATGATTACAGTCCAGATATTTTAAACAGTCTATTTTCCTAGATATTCTTCCAACACTTAGGTATGTCTGACAAATCAGGACAGTAGGAAAAGTGCTAGAATTTTTATACAAAAAGAAAAATGTGTTACTTTTGGCATAATCTTTCCACTGACCTGTCCAAGCAGAAGCCTAAGGAGTTTTCAGGATCAGCATATCACTCTGTCTCTCCTTTGCACTGGCATTAGTAAAAATACTTAAAATTGTTACTGCTATAGCCACATGAACCTCCAACACAACTGGCTGGATTTTCATTAAGACAGAAAACCTGAAAAAATGAATAAGCCTGAACAGTTTCTGCCAAGTAGGAGAACTTAAAATGTTTTAAGTAGACTTGTTTGCAAACATTGGTCTCAGCTTTAATCCTGAACCTAGTTTCAGTGATGCTCTCTATAAGCAGTTGTGTGAGCACTCTCACAGCCAACCTCATGTGACAGTTTTATCTTCTGGCAAATAATGATCACTATATCAAAGTTGTTTCTGAGTTCTTCTGCTTACAATATTGCTATCATCTCAACAAGGAGGAATGCTGCAAGTATCCAGTAAGCAAGAGCTTTTACAGATGTAATCACTACAGCTATCTTGCAAATAATATCTTTAGTTAAATCAAATCACAAAAATAAAAGCACTCAATAGACTAAAAAAAACCCTTTCTTCTACTGTAACTTCATTAATTCAGTAGAATTTCATTTGAATTAATAAATTTAGCCCATCCAGCAAACTGTGAGAATAGAAACTGTAATTCCCACACCCTTCTTTGCATGTTCTGTGCCTGCCAGTGTCAGACTTGTAGCTGTAACAATTACTGCATGAGATGATTTTTAACTTCTGAAAAAGCTATGCTTACGATTCAGCCCAACATTTTAAGTTTACAAATCCAGTGTCAGAAATCAATGGCATAATGTTCTTTTGGTAATCTAGGGAAAAGCCTTTTCTAAACCTAAAGTACATTGTATTTATTCCTAAAATCTCATCAGCTAATCCCTTTAGAAATAAACTCTCATGCTATAAATGTCAGGTATTTTCCTGTCTGTGTGTTCAATTCAGATGAATGCTTCTGTTTCTGAACTTCTCCCACAGAATCTCTTTTACCTTTCTGGAGCCAATGAAAAAGTGTTAATCTTCCAGAAAGATGGAACACAGCTAAAATAATGCTGTGCCAATTTCATAACCAAATAGTTCTATCTTGGTATTAACATCTTTAGCTGTCTATACATGTTGGTCAAGACCTTCAGGTCATGTAAACTGTAATCAGCAGAATTATACTGGGGAGCTGCTCTACTATGGCGAGTCCAATGATGTATGATGTTCACAAGCAAGTTAACCATGCAAAATTCACCTGGCATGGATTCTGTTTGTGTAGTTCAGTGGAGTTTGGGTTTGTTTATACAAGATTCAAGTGAAAAGCACAACTAAGAATAGATATTTCTTCTTTATTGCACTGTTTCTGAAAACAGAATGGGTAGGCATTAACTCAGCTATCATTTTAACCCAAACCATTATCTTTTGTGTTTGTGTATTTCTATTGCAAATACTTGCCAATTATTTTTGTGCTGAAGACCTCTGAAAACCTCTTTTCCCTAGTGCAATTTCTTCTCCTAAGTCATCTACTTATTTCATGGATAAGTCTGGGACATTAAAATTGCTTTGCTCAGAAAAGGGACACAATTATAGATAACTATACAGAATTGTCTGGGACAACTCAAATTACTTTGCTTAGAAAAGGGACACGATTATAGATAACTATACAGAAATTATCTGAAGGCATTTTAAAAAACAGGTATGGCTGACCCCCCTACATCATGCAAA
>JAWLRI010000756.1:1953353-2029956 GCA_034781795.1 Crypturellus tataupa | reverse complement strand
ATTATAGATAACTATACAGAAATTATCTGAAGGCATTTTAAAAAACAGGTATGGCTGACCCCCCTACATCATGCAAATCTTTTCATTTTGGACTCTGCAATGAAACTGTCAGGAATCCCTCAAAAACATCCCTGTTATCCTCTTCTCCACTTGCTTCTTACTGCTCAGGCATTAGAATCATAGAATCATTATGGTTGGAAAAGACATTTGAGATCCTCAAGTTCAGTCGCAAGCCCCTCAACACCATGCCAACTAAACCATGTCCCTAAGCACCTCATCTACACGTTTCTTGAATACTGCCAGGGATGGTGACTCCACCACTTCCCTAGGCAGCCTGTTCCAATGCTTAACCACGCTTTCTGTGTGGATTTTTTTTCCTAATATCTAACCTGAATCTCACCTGGTGCAACCTGAGGCCATTTCCTCTTGTCCTCTTGTCTTCTGGAGAACAGACAGACCCCTCCTCACTACAGCCTCCTTTCAGATAGTTATAGAGCGTGATATGTTCTCCCCTGAGCCTTCTCTTCTCCACACTAAATAACCCCAGCTCCCTCACAAGGTCTGGGCTCCAGCCCCTGCACCATCTTCATTGCCCTCCTTTGGACACACTCCATGTCCTTCGTGTAGCGAGGGACCCAAACCTGAACACAGTATTTGAGGTGCAGCCTCAACAGCACTGAGTACAGGAGGACAATCACTTCCCTGGTCCTGCTGGCTACACTGCTCCTCATATAAACCAGGCTACCCTCAGGCTGGTCTGCAGCTTACCAGTAGTGCAGTCACTAGCTAGCTGTTAAAAATATCTCCCTGGAAAGCAGGACTGGCCATTTTTCCATCAAGGCTGCTATTTTTCACTAGTAAGCACTCAATATTCATTGCCCCAGAGGAAAACACAAAATCACATCTTACTAATATAGCGTAGAAATAGAAGAAAACATTGGGTTGATGCCTGAGAAAAGATTAGCTTGCTCAAGACGCTAAATTCTGTGATTACAGGCAATTGGGCTGGTCACTGCTTTTTTAAATATAGTTATACAGCTAAGCCAATACACTCCACATGAAAACAACCTCACCAACCTCTTCTCACAAATGGCAAAGACAGAAGATGAAGATGCCTCACTGAGCATTGTGTTTCCACTACCAAGCAAAAGTGTTAGAGAGAAGCATGAGAACACAACCTGGAGTTTGGAGACTTCAGATATAAAGGACTTTAGATTAAGATCTCTGGTTTAACATACTATGAAGACTGGGCCTTGACAAAGTATGTGCTGTTTCTTTAGGAGGAGAGGGCTGGGCAAGCTGTGGAAGGAGTCCTGTCTGCTTCCCTGTCGCACAGGAATTGGCTGTTTGGCGATGGAGGATCTGTGTTTCCATTTGCTCCCTCTCAACTGCAAGAAACAAATTCAGATTTAGATGCCAAATCTTCTATTCTTGATTAATGGGCATTCAAATGCAGAGATTTGGTTTGGACACATCTCTAAACAGAAAGTTTAATCAAACAGCTTGTACCTTTCGGAAGAGACATCAGTGCAATAACTGTTGATTAATGGTGCTTCCCAGAATTCACCAAGCATGAAAGCCCACCTTCACAAATGTCTTTATGTCACTAATAGAGGCTGTTTGCAGGAACCAAAGGGAATTGAAAATTCAGTGTAAAAAAATTAATCTTCATTGTTTGACAGCAGGAGGACTGTTGGCTCTAATAACTTTCCACTAGCATTAGTTAGGCATTAGAAAACGAAACTAACTAGGCAGTGATTGCCAAAATTAACAAACTATGAGAACTTTCTAAGAGTGAATTGATACTGTGCTTGCAGCAGAAGTTCAGACAATTAAAATGTACTTTCCAGAAAGGACACCAACATCAGCCTCACTCACTTGAGCTAGCTTAGAAGCCTATCTTTTAAAATAAATTATGTATCCATCAAGAGCAGCCGGTTCTGAGCCTAGTTCCACTTTTGAATTCCTCTCTATCAGACAGCTCGGAAGCCTGAATGCTCTCATTTCAGATTTAGCCAAAAATAATGAAAATACAACAGATAAAATTAAGCTCAATGGTATATATGAGTATAAGATGGCTTCATATAAAATGAGGTCAGCTTGGCTTATGTTGTACTCGGAGCACAAAAGAACATGCTAATTTTTTTCAGTTGTTCTTTTTGCGTGCTGTACTTTATTTAGCATGAAAGGTATTTATGATATATATTGTCATTTCAGCTATTCTTGCCAACAGTTTCTTAGTCTTTTCATAAATTTAAGAAACAATATAACAGTTCAGCACATTTAATAAACATACTTTATATGGAAATACTTTTTTGGATATCAGCAAGCTACAGTTTATCTTTAAAAGTTCTGCTTTATTTTTGCACAAGCAAGCTAACTGTAATCTGATTTAAGACCTTATGCTAATGATGACTTAAATTCAAATGCAAACACAAATTATCTGCATTGATAGTCCTTTACTGGATTTTAAAGACTGCAGATTAATCCGGAATGTGCTCAGAGACAATGTTTTAGTGAGAGCTGAGAAATACGAAAAAATATTTAAGTTTGTAACATTAATGGGCTAAAAGTGCATCATGCTGCCCTGAAAGCCCATGTAAGTTGTTTTAGACAAAGAAGTGAAATACGACACAGCGTTACAGCAGAGGAAAAAGAAATAAGTATCCTCGCTTCCACTCCAGCTTGCACCAGATCTCTTGTGCATTCTTTGGATCAGGATTGCAAAGATATTTAAATATCTATTTGAAACAGAATTTTATGGAAATGAGAGGTTTAGTGATTTAGGTACATACTGTCAGATGCACTTGGCAGTTCTGATTTCTCTTCTGTAGCACTTGAGAACATACAAACGCACATCCAAAAAGTGACAACCCAGAAACCGGCAAGGCTCAATCATACAGTTAATGTTAAGCACTGTGTCTAAGAGTCTTTTTGAACGAAAATCTATGTGAAACGCGACATTTGATTTTCAGATCTGTGAATAGCCATAAACCAGACATTCTTCAGACCTTTAAGAAAACTTTTTCAGGTTAAGACAAAACACACCTTGACTTTGTCCATCTTACAGCTTTCTTATTAGTTCTCTCTGTAGGCACCCTTCCTCTTAGCTTAAGCTAATTTAACCTAAATAGCATTTCTCATCATTGTTACATTCATCCATTGCAGTGTACAAGGGAAAATCCTTCTGATGGAAAGGCATATTTTGAAGATGAGAATTAAAAATGGCAATGGCAACAACCCCTTCATTAGCCTGAAATATCATTTTTATCCTTAATTAATGAAACCAAATCTCTTCATATCTTTTACTTTACAAACTATGCTTTTGTGTGGTTCCCTTTCAAACATCCGGGTAATGTCAATTGAGATAGCAGAGTCAGCTTCATCAGATCAAGAGCTATCAGACCCATAAAGGTTGCTTGCCATACTGTGAATAAGTACTAGCCAGTTTTCATTACATTATGATGATAAGATTATTCTTTTCATTACTATTAGGATTAATGGCTGTCTTCTGTTGTTGACCTTATTTCAAATAGTTGCACCACTTGTGTATTCTCAGATGGCTGCCACCACCCGTATTCCCAAGGACTTTACTTAGAGCCCCTGTAAACCCCTGGCTCCTCTTTTGCTCAGAAGCCCTCCGGCAGTGGCACCACTGCTGGGTCGTTCTGTAAACACTCCCCTGTTGTCATCACTTGTTCTAGTGTGATTCTAATTTTCTTCACAATTTTTCATTTCTTTCCTCGGAAAATATATGCTTGTGGCCTGGGTGTGAGCCAAAAAAAAAAGGGGGGGAAGGGGGGAGGGGGAGACTGTTAGGAGAGACATCAAGGATTTGTGAAATGAGAACACCCAAAGAAATTACTGAATTTTCTTCTTCTTGTGAAGTACTTAACCTCTTCTGCTCTTTTAAATATCATCCAAGACTTCTGCCTTAATTAATACCAACTTTCCTGGAGAGAGGGAAATGTGAGAGCTTCCCTTTTGCTCAGTTCCCCGGAACTGCTGGCGGGGAGTGGGTTTGCGATGGAGATGGTAGCCAGCAAGGGGCGGGGTGTGAAGGACCCTGTCACTGCTGGCGTCCCTGTGCTGTTGCTACTGGGCCCACCTCCTCTCTCGGAGCACTGCCAGGGCAGGGGAATGACAGGCTCAGGGATGCCTGCTGTGGGAGAGGGAAGGGGTCAGAAGCGCAATGGCTGCTGCGGGACGGGAAAGCACAGCTGCAGGGCGGGAGGCAGGAGGGAGACAGCGGTCATGCCGTGGGCGTGCATCATGCCGGCTGTCTTCTCCCCACAGCCCAGAGTGGATCTGCTTAGAGAGGCTCCCTGCACCTCTGCTTCCACATTGGGACCAAAGCTCTCGCTCCGTGACTTCTGGCACCTGCGGGCTGCCTCCTCGCAGTTCACTTTCCAAAGTAGATTGCTCACAACAGGAGACAGAGGCCACAAAACCCAGTTGCCTTTTGCTGGGGGCGAGTCAGAGAAGATGAAAACAACAAAGACTTGTAGCTTTCCTCCTGCCCCTCAATTAATGCAATTATGAGTTATTATTCATGTGATAGCCCCAAGTGTACTGGACATTGTACCCTAGGTGTGCCACATTCTTACATTGTCTTCTTTTCATCTGTTGCAGTGTAATTTTGAAGAGTCATGCTTAGGTACTACTGTAGGTTTTGCCTCCTGTCTCATTACACTTCTGAAGCTTAGTGAAGCGGGTTATGATTCTTCAGAAGATGCCTACTCAAGGCTGCCACAACGTCTTGCTTGCTTATGTACTTATGCAATGCTTGCAGATTTCTCATATTTATTTTCTATTCCCCAGCAAAATGTATTAAGTTTTGCTTTGGATCTGTCGTCCTCTCACTCCTGTCCTTGAGACTCTTTGCAAAACTCTCTTTACAAGAGGGTGTGGAACATTCATCCAGACTTAGCTATACTTCTTTGCAAACTTACCAAGAAGGAAGGCAGCATTTTGGAGCATGTTCTACAGCAAAATGTTCTGCTGTGTGAATTGGATATGCCTTACTTAACACCGTAGGTGAGAAATTAACCAAATCTAATGGATATTCACAATATACTACTTCCCTGGGGATTTGCATCTTTTTCAAGTAGAAAACTGCCTTGTTGAATTTTTACAAAGACCCACCAGATGTCCTCCTTGTCCCACCAAAATGATGACAAAGGACTATTTAACCGGCAATTTAAACACCTCTGCAGCCGTCAGTGCTTAATAGTTCTATATATCCTGTAAAATAGTTGCTATCCTTGCACTTTAACATAAATAGCTACTTTTATGCATAATGTAGCAATAGCCTCAGCCCCAAGGGAAGAGTACGTGACCTGAGCACACTTCACGTTCAGAGTGCTTGAGCGGAGCAGAGCTGACATCTTCTGCCTATCTGACAGCGCACCGTGAAATGACGGGACACCTCAGGTGCCTGATTTCCATTACTAACAACTGATTGTGAACTGACTGGAACGGGTTTTAGCCACATATTTTTAGGAGAGTGAAAGGAAAAGAGAAGAATGCATGTAAATTTGGGGGTCTACTTTTTACTACTTGGAAGACTGGATTTCTGCACAGAACTAAGACAGAAAAGCAGTCAAAAAGTTGACTGAACTTATACATATATACATACTTTCAAAAAGCTGAACAAGAAATAAGAAATGATTTCTCAGTGGCAGAATTAGCATCTTTGATACTTCATGGGAGTATTACATGGAGCATTTATTTTGATTAGCCATTATCATTTGTTATGATGCTAGTTAATCACAGGGCATGTTTAAGCATTTATTATAACATTGAATATGACAAATTAGGTGCTGCTTCTATTTGATCCCTTTGCTGGCATAGAATGGGCTTCCTGCTCCTAAGAAAACTGCTCTCTGAGCATTAAAGGGAACAATGCAGAAATGAGAGATTACCGACTGAGGACAGAAAGGTGTAAACTTGGAAATAACAAAGCCAAACATTTTCTAGACAATTCTTCATGAAGTGATAAATGCGCAACCAAAATGATTCTCTTCACAAGCAGGTACTGCCATAAGGGAACAATCTGTAAAGTAACTTTTATTTGCATGCTCATCTGCACGTATGTCACTATCCATGATGCTGCACAATGAGCCTGAAAAATGCTGGTTGTGTTTCTCAGACAGATTTAATTTCATCCAGGGCTGCAGCAATCAGAATCAAACTCTTTCAGATATAGCCATCTTTCTTTTTCTGCATACACCTGTTTCCACTCATTCTGACAGTTTAGTACTTAATGTAGAAAGGGCAGCAGGGCCTGACCATACGATCATGCTTACATTCCACAGAGTCTGAGACAAACAGGAGAAATGAGTCCCTGACACCTATTCCATAACCCACACGGAATAATGGGATATTTCAGGTGCTTGAGTTCTAGACATTGACAATTAAATGTGATCTCTGAGAACAAGAAATGTGCTTATTTGGTATCTTGCCAACTAAACTGCGAGGTTAGATGCAGTGAATTTATTTTTCTGGCACCACTAGACACAATGTGAGCCAAAACCAGAACCTCAGTATCACATGGGGCAATTTGGTTTAAGAGAGTTGAGAGCCCATGATGAAATTAGCCAGGTTTTAGACATGGCTGGGAATGGAATAATATGTGCAAGCCACAGATGGCAAATTAACTTGTTTTCCCCTTTTTCTGTATCATTGAACTTCTATGTTTCATACAAGAACAGCACTGGAAATACAAAGAAAAAACTCCTCAAACTGGGAGCAAGAAGACAGTGAGCTATCTTTGTTTTCTCTGTATCTGACCTGTCTACGTGTATAGCAGGATTAAGAATACTTCCTTCCTCCCACTTTTTGTCAGACTGGTCTGTTGGGATGCCTGGCTGTCAGGGGCAGAGAAGGTCTTTTACTCTGTGTTTGTACATCCCATAACACAGAGGAGGTCTCCATTTGAGAAGCACTTTGGATGACACAAGTAATAGTAATAACAAACAGTGGGGAGGACTTGACTGACATGATCTATTTAGGGGCTAAAGGTGTAAGGTGCAATCTTGCAGAATGCTTATCTGTCAAATTAGTGGCCAGTGGTACTGGACATAGATAGTACTTTATGTGCTTAACCTCCTAGTTCCCTTCTGACTTTCTGCATGCACAATTCCATAGTATAAAATATGAGAAAACGCTACATCAAGGATAAAAAAGGGGAAATCTGGTTAATAATGGGATTTACTTCAGCTATTAAAAATAAATAAATTCCCAAATGGACATTTCAAATAGGTAGACAATGACTCAGTTGTAGCTCTAATGATAATAATATTAATATATTAATAAAAATGATGATTATTATGATTAAGATAAAAACTGGCATAATTACTGTGAATATCCTACTGGATTTTTCAATAAGGAAAGAAGGAATTTTCATGCTTTCTAGGTTTAGGATAAACATAATTGATTTATGATTAAGATGAAGGTATAGGCTTATCTTCCAAATATATTGCATTTCACAGAGAAATGAGGAGAAAGGCATTTTTCTCATTTCTTTATGAAACATAGTATTCACAAGCCAGAGAAGCTAGGATGAATATTGTCGAGAGCTACTGCTAGATGAAGACTTGACATCATTCATGTGTGAGTCAAGTCCATCCGCTGTATGGTATGAGAAAGATGAATAGGAGGTCAAAAGTCTAAAGTCTAAAGAATAACATGAAGGAGGTTTTTTAAATGATACAAAGAAACACAATTAGGAGAAAAGAGGTCCACATCTTCCTGTCAGTTCAGATCAATTAAGCAACACTGGTCACCAGGCATTTTAGGGGAACTAATGAGAGTCAGAGGCTAATAGTCCAAATTTGAGCCCTAGACCACCAGTTCTTGCCAACTTCCTACACATGGCAAGGGAGTGGTTTGGGCCAAACCACATTGTACTTCAGCTTAAAAAAAGACTATGACCAAATATTTTCCTAAGCAGGCTGTATTACCCGGTGAGTAATAGTTATTCTTGGAGGAACACAAGTCCAATCCTGAGAAGCAGCAGTAGTTCCCCTGAGCCTGCAGCCACTCACAGAGGCCCTAGCCAGCCTCAATTTCAGGACTGGGCCAGTCCAATCCACAGTGTAACGAAGAGCAGAATGCTTCTTTGGGCATCCTCAACCACCCTAATACTGCAATCAAAGTCAGTAATGAATCAAATCTGATGCAGTACACTCATTTCCTGATACCGCACATATACATAACCCTTTCCAAAAGGTGCCTCTTGCAAAGAGCCCCCCTCCCCCCCAAAAAAAAGTCAAGCAAAATCCAACTGCTTCAGGGCAAGTAAGAAAGACTTGAAAAGAGACTTGAAAAGTCCTGGAAAAGGCCCTGTCCCCACCTTTGAAAGCCATAGCTTCTATTTTAAACATCTCTCTAGCTTACATTTGCAGCATTCAGTCTTCTCTATCTGTGTCTCAAACTACTAGCACTACATTTCCTTGTTTATCAGCAAGGATGACATCCTACAAGCATAAACTGGATTAAAAAACATATGCGAATTCAATGTCAGAGGAAGAATAGATATGACTCTGGCCATTCCCTGTGATGAAAAGCAACTGTTTGTCTTCTCTGTGCACACCTGATAACTTGCTCTAGCTACCCCATGCCTGCAAGGCTGGCTGAAGTGCCAGGCAACTACAGAGCTCCTTGGCATTAGCAATTTATGCAGGAGTGTCAAAGCTCCGGAAAGTAGGTTAACACTAATTAAACTCCCATTCTAACTCCTGCTGAAATCAAGGGCAGCACTGGCTATGTTTCATTCCTACACAGCGTCCTCTAAACTAGTATGCCAACAAAATGCTCAAGAAATTGGCCCAAGAACACTGTAGAACCACATCCACAGCAAGTTTCCCTGTGGTATTGCAGCTCTACTCCTCCCTCAACCCAGGATAACTCATGACAGGGTATAGGAACCACAAGTTCACAAGTTTGTTTTAAACACCAGTCCTTACATCAAAAATCTCTCTCTCATTAACTTTGCTAAAACACATGGCACTCAAGTCCTAGGTGCCTTCGAAATGGCTATCACTCTGCACTTAAAGGTTAAATGTAAAAAGAACAAACTGAACACATATATCACATACCTTTTAGGGTACAGACATTAGAAAGTAGAAACCTAATCTTTGGAATTTTTCAGTATAAATAACCCAGCCTGTTTATTCAACTTCTGAAAATGTCTTCTCCACTGTTACAAGAAATTTTTTCTTGCTAGTACTTTGGGGAAAAGAACTACTCCACTTTCATACTATCATTTTCACTGTTTTCAATCTATCATGAGCAAATGTAGCCTATTAAGAAAAGTTATTCCACTGTATTGCTCTGTTTTAAAACACAAGGAGGGATACAGGAGGCAGTGAGAGAATAGCCTGCTTTCTTGAAAAATGAGTGCTTTAATATAATTCATCTTGTCCATAGTTGTTGCTTTTATTAGGAACGACCTTGCTGACTTCTCCAGTTTGACATAAGAAGTCAAGATGGCAGCCACAAAATACCAGAGAGATGGTGGCAGGCTGCTCTGCCTCTTCCTTATCTCAATGACTGAAGCTATAATACCGAATAAGGGTAAAAAAAGGCCATATTATGATGCACTTCACTGAATATTGATGTCTGCGTATTTTTCAAATGTCACTGGTTAACAGTTGCATAGTGCTTTAAGAGTTTAAAGTACAGCTTGAAAAGTTGTTAATATTTACTAAGTGGAAAGACTTCCTTTAAACCAGTACACAAAGAAATGGTGAGACTCTTTCTTTGAAACTGTTGCACTTATGTTCAATTGTAAAAGCAGAGCACGCACACTAAAAATACATATAATATAATATTTATATCATATAAAATATATATATTTATGTATTTCTAGTTAATCATGTTGCCTTACAGAATAACAAGAAGGGAGACTTTATAAACTGCAAGATACAGCCAAGCAACTGTGGCTATTCTGTAATTTCCAACCTCTCCCTTTACTGATTAATAGGATACATAGGCCCTAACCTACTTTCTTAAGCCAAATGCCATGGAATTTATTTGGAAAAACAAAAACAAAACCACTAGGATTGTACACCACACGCTGAGGGCACTAATCCTGGGCCATTGCTCCTCCATTGCAAGAGGGCCTGGCTGAGCATTTAGGGGAGCTACACAGCTGTGTGGAGCTGAATGTCTGTGCCAGCAGAACCCTTCCAAGGCACTTCTAAGAATAAGTAAAATATAAAATGGATAATCTTGGAGTTGTAATAATCTTATAAACTCTAACGCCAGTGGGTTATTTTTGTCTCTCTACTGATCCTTTATTGTACAAATTGTACAATGCTTTATTGTACAAAAAAAGTGCCATGTTTTACCATGAACCATAGACTTATTACTCAATGATTTTTTTTTCTAGTTTAGACAAAATTCCCCTTCTTGTGTTAACATTGTGAAACTTGGTCAGCAAGCTCAGCAAAGGACCTGTGCCCAAGAACTGAACTAGAATTACAATTCTGTGCCTATGTCTCCTCCCTTATCTGTACCTTTTGGGAAGCCTTTACTTCACTTTTCCTATCCATAAAAGTCTACATATCAGGAAAGTTTAACTAGATGGAGTAAAACATCTTCAAGATTGTAAGTGCCAAGTATTATTATAATCTATGACCTTCAGCTAGTGAAGGAGTGGCCTGCTCATGTCACGTATTAGATCATGATGCAATCTGAGCACTTCTGACAGAAGCTGTACATGACCCAGTGTGTCGGTAAGTCTTTGCTTATTCTCACATGCATGGCTGTTGAATTTTGTCAAGACACAGCAGTTGGTGAAAGACAAGGGTGTGCATGGAGCAATCTTTATATTTAACGTCTAAAAAAAAATCAAAGCTTTTAACAAGAAGCCCTGTGACAGATTTCAAAGTAAAGGAGTATGAAAACCTCTAATTTAACATATCTCAAATCACCAGATCTAATGCGGATTCAGACATGTTGGAAGAGGATTTCTGCACTGATGATGATAGCTAAAAGTACTTAAATAATGTGCTCCAATATGGCCTTAGGACCTCTTACAATTTCCATGGATAGTAACTTATTTTTCTTTGTTTCTGAAACTTTTCATGAGTTTTTTTTTTTTTTTTCCCCTAAAGCTCTTAATGTGGTAAAGAAGTTGTCAAGAACAGTTAAATCAATTTATAAATCATCATATGAAAGAGTCCATTGCACATTTTGAACATCTCAGGAGTTCAAGGACAGTGGGCAGGAATCTGATCTATGTTCCAATAATCTAAAACCAGACTAATTTTAGTGAACTTACTGGCATTCCTCCAGATGTCAGTGGAAATAATAGAGAGCAGAGCGTGGTTTAGGAAGTGAAAAATAAAACAGAAGACCTGTGTCTTTCACCATTGATGCTGTAACTTGTGACAGAAACCTTTTCTGAAGCTGCAATGTGTTGGTGTTCCAGCCATGCTGAACTCATTTACTTTGGCAGTTCCTTGATTGTTCCACTGTCTATTTCTTTGAAATGGAAACTCAGCCATACTGCCTGTGCCTTCTCCTAGCGTTTGATTACATAATATATCTTCCATTTTTTGTAATCAATCACTGCCAATGCTATTTCTCCATTGTGTACCACAGCATTACATGGTTTTTGGAGACGTTTCCACTTGAACATGAGTCTAAAGGAAAAAAATAAAAACAAAAGAAAGTGTCTAGAATGAAAGTGAGGAATGTCTATGCTAGTCCATACATTTGCTTGGTCATTTACAGGTCACTCATTTGGAACATATGCTTTGCAGACATTCAATGTTTTTCTCAGTTTGGGGTGTCAGAAGCCAGAGATTTTAGTTTCAGATAAGCAAACCTTGTTTTTCAGAAAGATTCAGGACCTGTCACTATTTTAGACATTGTCTAGCTGGCTAGGCACAACTCCCATGATACGGCTGTTCAATATCAGAGACAGATGAAACAAATGTCTGACATTCTCTGGATTCTATTCAAAACAAGTAAAAATAAGGTAGATAAAAGATGGGTCACATATAATGAATTCTGTGCAACACCTAAGATACACTTCAAATGGAGAAAAAAAAAGGGCACTGGAAGAAGATTTCATATTTTTTAAAAGGGAAATCGAATTAGTCCAGCATCCTTAGATAAGTTCTATTACCCTTATTGTATAGGTGTACAAACTGAGGTATGGAGATGAAAAAACTGCCCTATATCAAACAGTAGGCCACGGGAGAATGAGGAATAAAGCTAAAGGGATAAAAATAAAGGTCAGGTTTGAAACCAGAAAGAGATCTCTGATAAGGAAATGGAGTGCAGCAGTCAGCCACGGCCTGCGTGCAGGGTTCTTTCCCTGCTGAGGCAAGAGCAGACCTATGGATTTGTAGGGACGGGCAGGGATTCTGTCAGCACTGAGTTACAGTGGGTGAGCCCTTCGTTGAGCTGTAGGAGGGCTGCACTACTGTTACCCAATTGATTAGCTAATTCCTCAGTGCTCCTGTCACCAAGGGCTTGCCTGTTTTAAAGGGTAGTCATTCCTCTCATTATTCTGCTAGAACTCTCCTTTCTGTCTCCTAGATAGCCACTCTCTCTCCGCACTAGTCATGCCAAACTTCAGGTCTTTTCATGACATATCATCTGCTACTGCCTTTTCCCTGTTTCCTTCTCCTTGTGCCAACTTCTCCAAAGCTCGGCCCATATCCAACACCTCCCTTCTTTGATAGTTAAAAATGCAGGGATTGCACATGCAGGCACACTTAAACTATGGGTGTAAAAGGCACCACAGACAGAACAAGTGAGCTCATTTTTCAGGAGGAGTCCGCAGGTCCTACAGACTCAACTGGAGCAGCTTGGCAGGCACTTGGCACATGCTCAGGGTTTATCGGCCTTAGAAGAGAAGCTCAGCCGTTTTACCGCCTGACTTTCCAAAAGAAGGCACAGAGCCTTGGCAAGCGTGACCATGGAATGGCAGGAGGTTCATCACACCTCCCAAAGCACCTTATATCTTTAATGAGAAGTGTTCAAGTAGATGAGCAAATTGAACAAAAATAGTGAGAAGCCAAAAAGGAAAACTAACCAAGCAACCAAACAAGAATGTTTTATACTGTGATTGCAGTTATTCCTTTTCACCCTACCTCAGCTGCAGGGTATGTAAGTCCCAATCCACCGATATGCTTAACTAGAAGTTTAAAAGCAAGGGGTGAAACTTCCACTGAACTGGTATCTAAGTTACATCTCATTAAATGGAAAGGTGACATACAGAGTGTATGAGTTGGGGCTTGCTATTTTTTTTCAGCATATGAACATTCATTTGTAAAACTAGTTCTCTCGTTATTGTGTCAAAATGAGAGATTCCCAGCAGGGTGGTTGACAGGTTAGACAAAGAGCCCTGTTCAGCGAGACAACTGTTAACGCAGGTGTTTGCCAGTTCTCCCTGCAGCATTTGTACAGGGCACATGAACTGTGCTTGGGCTTGATACACCCCTGCCCCATCTGAGATTTCATAATTATTGCTATGGAAGCCAGGGAGAAGAGATGTTTGGACTAGCGCTAGAGTATGTGAAACAAAATAGAAAGGCTGACTAATATTTTGCTTCCCAGGAAGGTTGTTCACTGCATTCACTTGTTACAATAAATGTTGTTTGTGGTTCTCTGCATTGAACAATGACGCCAGAGATTCACTCAGCTGGAAATATCATTTTTGCTGAGAAGCCTCTGGCTGTCACATACCACGGGTACAGGTCAGAGCTAAGGATGGCGTGGAAGCAGTTGCAGATCATTCACAGACCAAAGCTGCTCCTTTCCCTTGCATAGTCCTCCTCCTCCATAAGAAAAGCATCTCGTACCCTTATTTACTTTCACATGATTATAAGCCACATCCAACACAGACAAAAAAAAAAAAAGACCTAATTATAGCATATGGTAGTCAAACCAGCTGGCTCCTATGAGCGTATGAAATATCCTGTTTTTTGGAATAAGCATTCAGCTGAAGTTTTAGAAAAGCAAATTAAATTCCCTGAGATGCATGAGTTTCATCAAGCCTTGGGTTCTCTGGGCATGGAGCATTCTGACAACCACTCAATGCAGACAAACCACTCAAGAACATTCTCTTCTCAAAGCAAGACAGAAGAACAACAACTTGAATAACATGGATGGAGGCATTCAGGAGCCAAACAGGCATGTGAGAAGCAGATCAGTTGTTGCCATGGTGCAACCTGGAACACTGTGTGGACAGAAGTATGAGGAAACCTCAACTGGAAAAGGCCCTGAGTAACTCGAGCTAGTTTGAGTGATTCTGAATGGTGGGTTTGGCTAGGTGACTTCTAAAGGTCCCATGCAATGTAAACTACTCTAAGATTCTTTCCATTTGTTATGGAAAAAATATACCGCTGTTCACAGGTACAAAGTAAAACCATGCCTGCTTGCATCTTGTTTCAAATACACCTTTGGAGCTGTTACCAGACTGCAAACAAAAATACAACACAAAAAGTTACTAAATACAATTATTTTTGTTTACCAGTAATATTTTGCGTGTTCGAGCCATTTGATCTGTAAACAATTGTTTCTCAGTCCAGTTGGTCTGTATATATGCAGCTGAATTACTAAGCTATTCCAGCAAGCAAATCCCTCATTATTTGTCTCTTTTTTGGCATCTACCTTAGTGTGGTGCTGCCAAACTACCAGACCACCCTCAGTGGTTATTTGGAAGGCAACTGTGAAACACTTGATCTGTAACGATTGAAAACAGTATTTACGAAATCATTGTGATCTCATGGAAACTTCCTCCCTGCTCTGCTTTCAACCAAATGCTTCTTAGTTATTATTAAATAATTGTTCCTTTCTTCTCACCTCATTTATGACTATCCACCTCTTATAGACTGAAGATAATTCTTCCTTTCTCCTCTCTCTCTTTCTCTCTCTCTCTCTCATCTTCACCACCCCAAGTGGACTTAAAATTTAGCCATTAACACTCACACAAGCAAGCCCTGTACTAATTGCAAAGAGCATTACAAAACCAGCCAGAGCAAATAATCATAATGCAGTAACCGCTCCAGAAGAAATGCAATCCATGCTTCTTAGCTTCTGCTATGATCTCAGTCCTCATCAGTGCAGGAGAAGAGAACCTGGACACAGGGCACTGATCCAAACCTGCAGCACGGAACGTAGCTCCAAAGAGAAAAGAAATTCAGTGGGAAGACCTTTGTCTTCATATCTCATGTTTCAAACAGGTTTCATGGATTTTGGTGCTTGTCACTGCTTGCTGAAGATGCAGTTCTGTAGAAAGGGAAACCCTGCTGATATATGAAGATGACAGATGGGTGTCTACCAGTAAAGCAGCAGGTATCAAAAGGCATCCTACGAACCACGTTTTCTGAGATATGCTTAATATGATGCTTTTATAGTCACTTCATGATGGCACTACCCCAATTTATTTCTTACCTGATACTATTTTTCAGTAGAAACAGCTATAACCAAATGATAGAATTCGTGAAAACATTTCTAAGGTAACCTTCCTTGCTACACTTCTTCAAAATATGAGTTCAGCTAAAAGAAGAGAAAAAATAGGGGCTCAACATGTGGCCTAGAAGATACTGGCAAGTGGGGAAGTTTGATTGATCTAGTGCTGGAGAATTTCTGGTGCTCCATCTAACAAAATAAAGCCAGACCTATGGCAAAGGTTGAGAGCTGTATAACTAGCAGCTGGGAGAAGACCAACATTTAGTGAAAATTCCAGGAGAACAAAGACGTTAGTTAGCGTTTAATGGGATTGCTATAATTTAGCAAGCAGTAATAAAAGTTCAGCCAGAAAGTACAGATGCCCTGGAGGTGGGGGAATTGATCAAGTATTAGACTGTAGTGGCCACCAATATTTCTTGTGCATGTCTACATTATAGTGTACAAAGGACCAGCCGAAATAATTTAATGGGAACAAGCCCAACTCTTTAAAAGAATTTTATGAAGTCCTAGACAGTAACAAAGCAAAATGTTATGAAAGCAAATGATGATGGATGAAAAAATAATCCAAGACAGAAACAATAGAATGGTAAATTTTCCACATTGCAAGATACTGAGCAACGGGATGTATCAACGATTTAAAATAAGACCTATATATTTGATGAATTTATAAGGATTTATTTTTCATTTCTGTGAACACAAAGAATCATAGGGCCATTGATGCTGCTTAGATGCCCAATTAAGCATCTGGCTAGAAAATATAATCACACAGACATCTGGAGAGAAATTTTTAAGTATTCAGCAATGGTTTAAACCCTATGTAACCACTGCTGATCTTTGTCTAAAATGAAATAAGCCAGCTCTGAAGACTTTTAAACTGGCATAAATCACACCCACAGATACTACAAAGACAAGGTAAAAACTACTCCATAAAATTGTTGATACAAAATTAGTAACTAGTTAAAACTAAATTGGAAAAATCAGAATCTAGTTATATGTTTTTATAACTTTCAGCTACAAAATACTGCAATTATTCCATTTACCTACTCACTGCTTTTACTTGTTTTCAATCTTAAATTGCTCTTCAAAACAACAGTTACCTAAAGACAAATAATGATATCACAGACAGGACACTGTGTACCTTTCTCAGTGACATTTATTGAATATTTTAGGAAATAAATGCTTCCCTGCTTCTAAATATTTTTTTCATATTGAGCTATAACACAAACTCTATATAGGAATAAACCATAATTTTGATGGAAAATTAGCTAGTTCATAAAATTTAGGTATGGGTTATTATTTCAGCTGAAGCGTCTGCCTAATGAAAATTAATATATTAAATAGTTTTCCATGGAATTGTCTCTATAAACTAGAATTGTTTGAAATAAGCCTGATCCTAAGAGTATGTGAAGGAGATGCTATTTTTAACATTAGAGGCAAATCATAGTTTCTAGTGTTTGACTTCTCAAATCCCTCTTAAGGTCTTCATTGAGTCTGAGACTTGTCTGTTTACTAGCTCTTTTTCTCTAGCAAATCTGTCTTCTTGTAGCTCCATAAAATAATAGCATTTTATATTTTTGCTGTATTTGTGGTATGACTATTTGATCTTTTTTAACTCCAGTCAAACTAGTAAGGCATTCTGGCAACTGAATTCATTAAAATGATCCCTGACTTCATTTATCTGAGAACTGAGAATATTTATGCCTTGATAAAACACTTAGAAATGTACTTACAATTAAGCACATGGTTATTTCCTGAAAATAAACATTGAATTATATGGATAGGATCTGAGATCCTTTTGCCAAGTAGCTCTTCCCTGTTTCTTTAGTTACTTCAATCTTTCTGAACATATTGGAAAATGTTCACGAAAAAATGTCAACTCCCAGACTATGCGGAGCTAGGGATTCGCAGAGTGACAGCAGAGCGCTACCAGGGGCAACCTCAGGAGGAAGCCTCGTACACTTGCATGGCTCTGAGCAGCATTCAGGGGACTATTGCAGATAATTGTTCATCCCCACAGTCTGAGGACTAAGGTCAGGACCTGCATTGAGCTGAATACACAGGTATTTTTATTTCTTTCCATTAGTTGATTATCGTCAATACTGAGTTACAAACCCTGTTCCTCCTGGTACTGTCAGCTCACGGGTTTCCTTCTGTATTTGTGCTGACTTGCTAGGAAGCACCTCTCTGTGTCGCTATCCTCGTTTCCTTTAAAATGAGACTAATAAATACCAGGATGCCTTGGAGGTGCCCTGCAGGATATTCCTCTTTGTGCAGTAAAAGCCTGATTTAGTGCCGCCAGCCCCAACAGAACCTGTTCCCATTACATCTACAGTGGCTTGGAATATACGACAAAATAAATCTGCTTTCAACCCTGCCACTACTATTGCCAAATTTCTTTATATACAGTAGCAGAACGACTGGTTTCAGATCCGCTAGCTGAAAACAGGAAACAAGATTTGTTTACTGTATGATCCTCTGCCATTTCTACTTCCAAAACTCACAGGACAGAGCATAAACTGATTAAAACTATTTTAAAGAAAAATCTGTCATCCCAGGACCCCTCAAATTTAACAAAACACTACCATTGTGATAGAGTGCTCAGACCTCCTACACTAATTCAGTCATAGCCTTTTCTGTTACCTTCTAACAGAGGTGTGTTAGAAATCCGCATCTGATTTAACACAATATTTGCTGAATATGATATGCTGGTGAGGAAGCAGTTTTCTGGATGACTGCTGCGAGACCATCAAACGTGTAGATTATTTATCATTTTAGAGGTATATAACAGTACATATGCATCTGATGTCAGAACTAAAACATAAGTATGCAAAGCACAATAGCTTTGAAAATATACTGCTTAGTATTAAGGAAAAGAATAACTACACAATTCCAGAGTCTTTTTTCCATAAACATTAAAAAAAAAAAAAAAAAAAAAGGACAAATTGCCAAGTTTACAAATATGCACACACATTCCACATATGGATATGCTTTAGTAATCATCTTTACAAACCTTTTAGGCTACACATGGCTCTAATAAATAACCCATTCACAAACAATATATTATCATCTAAAAAAAAAAAGAAGAAAAAAACAACAAAAAAACCCTTTTTCACATACAGCTCAACAATTCTAGCCTTCAATTTCAAGGCCCAGGTTCACGATCAATCATTACGTCAGTGTTCATTTTTCATGGTTTGGTGTTGAACAATAAATGGAAAAGAAAATTACTGAAATAATTAATATTGCCTCTGACAATGACCAAAGCTGAAGAAAAAGCAAGCTGGCGACAGCGGAGGACAGTCTGCCCTCAGCAAGTTGCAAACATAATAGAAGCTGATTGTTTTTTCCTCTTCTCTTTTGGAAGGGAGTTCAGATAGGCAAAAGTGCATGATAGGGAGGTTCCTGGGCCAGTCCCTTTGTGCAAACAGTCAACAGCTGCAGTTAAATAAGTTTTACCCCTGGATGGACAACACTGTTTAGCTGAAGGTTAAGAGCCTGCAGGAGGTCAGCCTAGCTACTGCGGAGCTGTGAAATATCATCCTTTGGCTATCTGCTGACACACAGTCCCGTGCGGAGTCACGCTGCACGGACAAAAGGAGTTTTGCTGCTCAGGAGCAGACAGTGGGTTAATAAAAGTAGAGCTCTCCTCCTCCCGGCAAATAGTAGGGCAGTAACTATTTCTGACCAGCAAGACCTTTTTAGGTCTTGATCCAGGAGTTGAATTCACTCCCAAGCCACCCATGAAGGAGGGAGATGAGGGCTGCGCTGGGCTGGCAGAGAACTGCATGGTCTTGACCGCACTGCCTACATTGCCCCGCTGTGGTGGGGAGAAGCAAGACTCGCACTCAGCCCCTGCTTTCTCCATTGATATCTCCACTGCTGGGGGCTGGCCAAGGTGCAATGCATCCTCCTCATTCATGCCTGTGTTATCTCTCTCTCCTCCACCAACTCTTACATTAAAAGTACTAGGAAGCCACAGTATGGCTAAAATATTTTCTCTTATTTTTAAATTTAATGAGAATTTTGACTTCCTAGATTTGTCAGAGCTAACAGAAATGTGCATGTTTTTTCTGTCATGTAAGACTCAAATTTCTAATGTTAGTCCAAACATGCCCTATTTTCCCTCTTTTCTAGTACAGACACATTAGACATTCAGCCTATCCCAAGACATGAATGATGTATTTACCTTGGCAAAAAAACAATTTTGAGCTTGACTGATGCCAGATCCTAAACAGCACTTATTATTTCTCCTTTTGGTGGTATGCAAAAGTCTTTTATCAGAATTAAGGCCCAGGGTATTCAAAACCCGATGGATTTTAGATGAATGTGACCACGGTAATGCTTCTGCCTCACTGAGCTACAAATCACACAAACACAAACTTTTTGCATGGCTCTGATTTCCATCTGTATCACCGCTGTTCAGCTAGTGACTAACAACAGAGTACATCTACCTAAGAAACTTAGCATGTGTAAAGATGCAGAGGTGGTTTCAGCCTCCTGCGGGTTGTTGCAAATGACTCAAGTACGCATTTCATGAGAAAATGCTACCTGTGGTGGGACTGAAGAAATATACCTGTGTATGCAGCTACATAATGAACAACAACAAAAAACTTTTAAAAAGACTAAAAAGAAAGATTTCCATCATAACTTTGCCTACCTCAGACCTTAACAGTCCCAATTCCCAGGTAAAACTGCAAGTAAAAAAAATAGGCTTGAGCTGCTAACAGGATTCAGTTCCCTTGGCAAACACCATGCTGGTGCCTCTGCTCTAAGAATATTTTGAGTTAAGACTGAGGTCCTTCAGCCTACAGCTGATCTCATCTTTCGCTCACAAACACAGTGGGCAGTGTCTCATCCAAACTGACTTCTACAGACTGAGTCAAAGTGAGAAGGATGAGCTTGCATTGCTGGGCAAGGTACCAGCCCCCATGTATAAGTTGACAGGGCAACAGATGACCTTCCTCTATCACCAGTGGTTACAGCAGGTTCTGCTTTTTCTCCAAAGGAAGAGGTCTTAAGGGCCCAGTCTCAGCTTTTGATATTTGCAACTTACATAGCAATAGCTGTAGATACTCTCCTAATATTCCAGTCCAGTGAGAAATAGACCCAGCAAAGCCTACAACACTTAGCTGGGAAAAAAGTAGAAGGGGACTGTGCCCTGAGCCCGTTTGCAGTTGCAGTTGCACGTGGTTGCTGCAGGATGCAGACATGGAACAGGGCGCTCTCTGCGGCTAACAGCACTGAGCAGGTGGGCAGCCACATGTTGCACTATCCTGTGCATACAAGTGACCTTCACTAGCAGTCCTGTGCACAACATATTGCATTAATCCTTTGTGGAGGTCACAAAACCATGAATAAATGTGCTGCAGTCCAGATCCAAGAGAAACAGTTGCAAATGCCTAGCCAGATGCAGATGGAAAAATGTGCTTTTCATGTAGTCTGTTCAGAAGACTGAATAATTTATTAGTGCATCACATGCTATTTTTCGAAACTATGCCACTTTGAAGGAAATCATATATTTTAAATTATAAGCAGGTCCTATTAACAAAACTGATCGCAAATGCCAAAACAGACCGACCATCACATGTCCACCGATTCAGAGTCAAGAAACTTTGATTATGCCACTGCCAGTGCAGAGCTTAGAAACAGCCCATCCCAATAACGAAACAATTATTGTTGCTATGTTCAAACTTAACCCAGTGTATTCAGATCTAGAAACGGTCACCTTTCCTGGAGCGTCCCCTGTACCTCCAGTCACCCTCTCGCTAACAGATATCAAAGGCTGCCTAGTGGATTAATTCCAGTGGCTTTTCTGGACCTGAGTGCGGCTGACAGATGAAGCCTCATTTGCCTGTCTCGGGGCGAGTATTGCTTTCTGCCCGGTAATGCAGCGCAGGTGTTGCAGGGCAGCGAGGAGCTGCCACGGCAGACGTGCGATAAGGCAGCCTGCGAAGGAAGCGGTGTCACAGCGAGCAGTGGCGAGGCAAAAGGCCGCGGCGGGTACTGCTGGCGTTCCCCCAAGGCGCACAGCAGAACTTGGGGCACCATATGGTTTGAGGATGAGCTTCCTGTGCTTCTAAGAGGTGGAAGAGGAGGAGGAAGTGAGTACGCATGGAGAGAATAATTGTTTCCCTCTTCCACTCCTTCTCCCCCTTGCCCTGTGCATCAACTTCACATCACCGTAAAAATGAGGTGTAGCCTGATCTGCCAGGAGGCATTTGTGGGTATAAGCCTGACAGAAATGCACAGGAGAGCAGACAACAAAAAGATGACAAGACAGCATCCCGAAAGCACATGGTGTATCTCACAGCAGCAACGGCCTCATCGGTTTTCACAGCAAGACAGCGAGTTCAGAGAGCCCCAGATAATCAGAATCATTTTCATTTGGTTTCAGAAAAGATATTCCTGTGTTTGCAGTGTACTGGTTTTGTAGCTGTGTGACTGCTGCAGCTGTGTATGCAATGACAGAAGATCTGTTACTATCCACAGCCCAGCTTGGCTTTTAAAAGAGATTTTCCTGCATAGAACCATGCCAGAGATATGACTGTCCTCATCAAAAATATTACAGCACACAAACGACTGTCATTTGTGACTGCAGGAAGATATTAAAACAGGACTAATTTTGCTGTCATGAATCACATTTCAAGGAAGGACAGGATCTGTGTTATTGCCACCAAGCTGGTCAGAACTGAATTAAATTTTCAGGACGTTTAATCAAAAAAAAAAAAAAAAAAAAAAAAGAAATGCCTAAATAAAACCTGCAAAAACATTAGCTTACAAGAACTGTACCTAGAAGCTGATTTTCATATACATCTGCCTCCCCCCCGGCCAAAAAAAAAAAAAAAAAAAAAAAGTTATATAGGTGCAGTTATGGCAGCAATACAGGTTAAAAGAGATAGCTCAGTACATAACTACATACACAGGTTGATACATTGCCTCTACCCTCATTATACCTCTAGTCTCCAGATTACATATGTGATTCCAGGCAGTATTTTTACATTAGCAATCTGGATATGGTTACAAAGAGAGATCTAGCCATGTGCTAATAAAATGCATAATGAAAAACAAAGAAATCCTGCTGGTGGTCAAAAGTAAACTGGTTCTCAGGAAATTAGAAATTATACATAGCACTATCTGTGCCACACACTCACCTAATTCCTCCCAAGAAAGTCCTTTCTGACAGGTGCAATAATAACCTGCGCTGAACTGACAGGATCCAACTGTCTTGGACAAGTTTCCCTATTCAAAGTGCTGATCATTAATCCTTTTATTTTTGTAGGTATCCTGAAACATGCAACGAAAATGTTTTAATCCTATCTCAATTAATTTATTCAGTCAAATCACCTTAAAACTTATAGAAGTATCCTTATCAAGTAGTATCTCATAAAGTAATTATATCGTTTTACATATCATTTTGACACAGAAATAGCAACTCCCTTCTCAAAGTTCAAAAATCATCTCTTCACAACAGCTTCAGCAGGAGAGCCCAGCTATTTTGTTGTGCTTGCAGTGTGGAGGTGAGCTTTCTGATTTTCAGAGACATTCAGATGCTTAATTTCTAACCTTTGAAAGCCTGACCCACTTTTTCCAAATTAAAGGAAGAAAAAGAAAAAAAAAAGAAAAGAAAAAAAAAAGAAGCTTATTTGAGAAGTGCTAAAGGTCAAACAAAAGATGGTAATGCAGATTATAGATCCTCACCCAGACTTCTCTGTTTCCGTGTTCTACCTAGCATGACCATCTTAGGCTTGATCTGCTTCTCTCTTTCTCTTGAGCAGCACTATCTGCTCAAGCCTTTATGGGGTGCTGAGATGCACACACCATTTACCCTGCTTCCAAAGTAAAAAGTTGGTTTATGAATTTAGGAATTAAGAAAAGCCTGACTGCATCTATTCTGGGCAGTATATATAAAATACGCGTCATCATCCCTGCCCCTCCTTTTTCAACTTTTATTTTAATTCTAGTATAAATCAAAGGATTACTTCAGAATTCTACCGGAGTCAGTCAAGAGCAGGAGAAGTTAACCCATACCTGATACATAACACTGGTTTTGCATCAGGAAACTGGGTTTGGAAGACAGATACTAAGGTGGATTTATGGTGCAGCTTGAGTTCTAGGTTTTCCCTCTTTTGCCTTCCACAAGCTCCTCCAACACCCACATCTAGCACTCTTTCCATTAGCAGCTGCAGAATATCTTGGAGAATCAAAATAAACTACAGCCCACGTGGACAATTGCCATGTGAAGCACATATCACAATTATCAGATCTGTGAACTTAACAGTTCTCCAGAGTATAATTTACTATATCAAGATAACTAAAGGAAATGGCTCTTCATGCTCAACCCTGCAAATAATTCTCCGTAAAGCATTTTATGGAAAGGAAACGTTTCTGAGCTAGATAAACATAAATGTTTAAACACTATGAATTAAAGCAGAATATTTCCTTAAAAAATACTAACTTTAAAAATTGATTTCCTATCTCTTCTCCCTTTTGCAAGTGTCCTCTTTTGATCCTCCTGTTTGTCTGATTACTTGGTAGAGTGAACATATAGGATTTTTATAGATTCATTCAATACATAACAGATTCAATGCCTTAATTGAGTAAAAGCCACTCTGAAATGGGCTTTGAAAAATAACTACTTTCCAATGGATTCAGTTTTCCATATTCCAAATGTTCACATTTCTATTTACTGTAACTTTAAATAGCATCATTTCTGTGGATGGCTGATGAACTTCCCAGATGGAATAGAAAACTTTATGTAGCTCTTGAAATCCTTTTTGTTCCTTATGAGGAATAAAGGAAGAAAAATAGCTTTCAACTGGTAAGATTTTGTTAAAAACAACAGTTTAGAAAATGGAAATATTTTCAGGCAAACTCAGACCAGATCAACATATTTGGCTGTAAAATACTTGGTTTGCTTTCATGAAAGAATTTAACTGAAGATTGGATTATTTTTGTGCACAAGGAAAGCCATCAGCCTGACATTACCTGATGGATTAAACAAGTGCATAGTGCACTCTGTTGTTCCACTGCTTTTTCTTAAATCACTTAAAGAGCAGCTGTTGCATGCCTAAGAGTTGTGAGGAATATGCTCTGCCCTTGCACACATATCATTTTCATTCTTAAACAGCAAGGAAAAAAAAGTCATGTTTCTCCCGTATTCCAGCAGCTTTTGATTGAAGAGCTAGAAAAATAATTTGTCACTGCAGCTTTGGCTACAGCCCAAGCATTGAAGTCAATGGAAACCCTCCCAGGAGCCCAGGCTGTGATTCCACCTCTCCATTATCATGGCCCTCCATTACAAATAGGAATTGGGATAGATGTTCTTTAAAGGTGTCTAAATACTTCTGAACTCCTGGAACAAATTTAAAAGTGAACACATGCAGAACTCCATCACATCAAGGTGGTGTGTTTGCCAAGCCTGGTGCATTGATCAAGCAATTAAGGTAGAAAGCTGTATTTAAGTTTCATGGTTGAAGAGACCACTGCTTCAGAGACCACTGAAGTCAACAGAAAAGTGTGAGGACCTTCAGTGAGATTTGCAATAGGACCCTGGCTGGGAGGAAAAAATACTAGAGTTGCAGATTAATCTTCTGCAGATTAATCTTCTGTTCATATTTGGGATTAAGCTCTGCCCCATATGAAGCTGCTTACAAGTCCATATTTAGTCCATAATAAGCAGATAAAGGTTATCACAAAAATAAGAAATCAAAAAAGGTTAGGAGGCCCCATTTTTATTTCCTTTGCTCCTAACATAGTGTGCAAGACAACAAGGGAAGAGGGAAACAACTTTGTATTTATTATCATGGCTAAGCTGCATGTAATAAATTATGGAAGGGAAAAAAAGAGTGAGGGATAATTGACTGAAAAAACAAATGTCAGTTAAAGTAAACACAGCAGTTTCTACTGAACCTATTTGTAAAAATGTCAAAGGAGTTGAGTTGTTTTCCTTCACAATATTTGTGCTGGTATAAAGGGACCACGGTTTAATTAAATTTCCCCACAGAGACTAGGTATTCCACTAGATGTCACTTTGAGACTTCGCTAGAATGAAGGGCAGCCGTGTGCGTGGGGCGGCAGCATGGCCTGCCAACGCTGGGCGCTGCAAAGCGGCTCTCGGCTCACGGCAGGAGCGCAGCCCCCCAGTACATTAAGCCCAGTGAGACAGATCAGAGACCCAACCATCTGCCAGGAGAAGAGCTGCCATCCAGAAAGGCCTCCTGGCGAGGATCAGGCAGCCAGCAGCAACTCTGTGCTGCCTGAGAGAGAAGGCAGGAGGAGGAGACTGCCTGTGCACATAACGCATCCACCTCCCCTGCAACCACCAAGGTGCTTTGGAGGGGCCTGGGTTGGTGTGCCCGGTCCGTGTCCCAGGCATCACTTATCCCTCAGCAAAGCAAGGCTGACAGGGCCCTAATCTGGGTGCTGGCTCCCCGAGCACCATACAGGCAAGGTGAAGCAAAACTGGAAATGTCTCCAAACTGGGAAGCAGACAGCTAAGCACAGTTTTGGAATGATGCCATTCTTTTGGCCATCTGCTGTCATTTTACACACCAAACAAGTGACATGAAAGCTTGGGGTTTCACCAAGTGTCATATACTGAGCACTGAATGAAAACAGGTCAAGTGCAGTACAGTTGGCATGTTCTTTTCAAGGTAGGAAAAAAAGTGAATTACATGTCTTGCTGCTCTCAGTAAGGCTGTGAGAGAGTCATCACAGTGCCAAAACACTGCCTTTTTCTTAGCTCCATCCAAAGGGGCTTAATATTTAGCAAAAAAAAAAAAAAAAAAGGAGAGTTAAGCAAAATAAAAGTCTGTTGGGTCCGTCTAACAAGGCTGGCATGTAGACATTGCTCCGGGAGCAAGACCCAGTGTCTGCATCTATGCTCAGCTGTGACCACCACTCAGACCCACCAGCTGTGCCTGAAAAATGTGGAAGTTTAAAAAACAACAAACAAACAAACAAAAAAAAACCAAAAACAAAACAACAACAACAAAAAAAAACAAAGGTGGTGGGGGACAAAAAAAGCACAAAGAACGAATTATGTCTGTGCATGAAACATGCTCCACCACAGCTACTGCCAAGGGTGCCTGCTCAAAGCTCTTGCAAGCTGCACACTGTTTGTGCTGTCAACAAGCAGCAGCTTTTGTACCTATGCACATTTATTTACTAAATATATGAAAACAATGGATCTCAATTAAAAGCAGATTAGCCACACATGTACCAAAGGAATGTGTACTTAACTGCGTGTGGTGAGGCTGGCTCCAGCAACATCCCCCCGAGACGCTGCTCTGGCATGTCTGCTGAGGCCTAGCTTCTATCCCATCTCGGCACAGTGGTGGCCGTGGCTCCTCTAGCATGTATTAAACAGATCACACAATAACTGTCGGGCAGATGTTGCAAAAGCAGAGGTTTGCTGCCAATGTGCAGATGGGGTAGCAGATTAGCACGGGGAGGGAGCAGGCAGTTGATGGGTTCATTTCCATTATTGCTTGGCAATGCACCACAAGTGTCACCAGAATTGCTGGAAACCCCCTTTCAAGGAACCCAAATGAAAGCTTACACAAGGGGATGACTTATAAAGGAATACTGTCAATTGCACTAAGCCTAAGGAAAGAACATCTGACGAGTTTCCACTTCTGACTTTATTAATGAGAAGAAAAGAGAGCAAAGCAAGCAAGGCAGCAGGCTACAAAAGAATAATTGGGAGAGAGGTGAAGAAAGAACTGCTGAGCTCACATTGCTTTGGGATTTTAAGAGGCAAACTCCTCTTGTACGGAGACGTTTTAAGAGATATTTATTATTTGGATTATCTGGGAAATTATAGAATTAAATACATCTCCTATGAAAGTCTTCAGTCCTAAGTAACATTAAGTCCATGAGAACAGTCATCAGAAGCAGAGCTGGGTTCTAATCAATTCCTTTGGTGGGAATATTCTAAATTAAAGATTTTCATAGTAATCCAAGGTTTATGTTGGGTTTCTGTAGTTACTGATGGAATTTTGATTGCACTTGTAAGGCTCAGAAAAAAAGATCTATATCCTATTTTCATTTTTTTTAAATTCAAGTATATGGAAAAATATACATGATTTTAGAAACATTTTACTCACCAGAACCATATTTTTTAATGAGAAATGTTTGTTTAGGGGAATAACTACAGGGAGGCATTAATATAAAATTACAGATATTGTAGATAATTTAAATAACCATTTCACAAGAAGTTTTTTTTTTCTTTTAAAAGGTGATTCTTTGAAGATTTTATATGTGAAGAATGCCTTCACTTTTGCCAGTCACAATTAAGTATTTTGCTGCTTGCTGACGAGCAGAGTTTCCTAAATGCTCATGAGGCCACAAATCCATGTGGCAGCAGTGCAGAAGTATCTCTGGTATGTGACAGCTGGTTTGCTGGAGAACCCATCCCCTCTTTTGACAATAATATTACAACATATATCTACAATGCCTTATTTGAGGCATTCTGCAAAGACTTAATTAGCCAGCTCAGCAGCCCTACCACAATGGCTTTTATCTGTCCACCCAAATAAAGCAGATGAGTCAAGGAGAGGCTAGGGGATACTCCCCAAAAGAACAATTCAGAGGTAGATACATAAATCAGACACTTTTACCACTGTTATCCTTTTCTAATAACCAAAACACAGCTTTCCTTAAGAAGGTAGTTTGCCTACCATATCCAATATTTGTTTTAATAAAAAAAGTAATATCAATCCCCCATTACCTTTGGTTAGAGTCTATAGTCATTATTCCAGAAGAACCTTTTGTAGAAATGCTCAGTGATTCCATCAGTCTAGTTAGAGAAATTTCAGCCTCTAGAATTCACTAACTTCGGTTAAAGTCTCTATAGAAAGAAATTCATGTGGAGGAAGTCCAGGCTTCATTTGAGTCAACAGAAATCCACATGCTTCGAGAGTGCCAGGTATACAGGGGTTTAGAGCAACGTCTCTAGACATGTATTGAATTTGCATAAAGACTGTTGGGTCCTCATCCCTGACCTGCTCTAGCACTCTCCTACAAGCATTCAATTTCCTTGGCTTCTGGCACAAAAAGCAGGTACAATATTTTGACAGCAGTGGTAGAGAGAAATATACTGCATTTATGCAAATATGTTCCTGTTTCAGATTAGAAGTAGTCTTGTGGGATATATTTATATAGATGGCCAGGTTAGAACTTTTGTTAAATAAAGGAAATAGCTTCTTTGTGCATTAACAGTTTCACAGAAGTAATTCATGTCTCTTGTGTTCTCAGCTCCTGAAGAGTTGGGTAAAGTTCCTGCTGGAATCTCAAAGGATTGGACCCTAAATCAGATCTGGACTTTTCTGAAACCACTAAGTGTCAAGGAACTTGCACCTAATTCTTTGAAATATTCCTCTAGCCGTGACGGTGCTTTCATCTCCATTTGAATAGTTATGTAGATCTTCTACATAAAGCTCATGATTCCATAAAACCATTATGCACACAGCTTCTTTCTATCACCACATTAAAATGAAGAAATAATAAAAAAAGACTCTTTCTTGCAACTCAGTGCAACAAAGTGAATCAACAGAATACTTTCAGAAATCAGCTTTTCCCTTTCCTTCCTTCTTCTCATTGCGGGCTACATGCTGTCCCAGTGAGCAACAACAAAAATCTACACTCTCATGTAATCCCTCTATATCACTCAGAACTAAAGGTTGAGACATTTCTGCTGCCAATAGATCCATAGTACTTAGGTCTTTGCTACCTCTCCTACCTTCGGCTGCATAAACATAGCTTCTGGCACACACAGATGATGCGCTAACAATCAAATTTACTTATTTCAGATAAATCCAGTGGAAGCATTAAATACTCTGAAGTTCTTAGATGCCTAATTCTCAAACAGATAAGAAACATGTATCAAAACTTTTGCTTTTGCATAAAAACTATGGTCAATTTTATGGTGATGTCAAATTTGATCAAAAACAGTCAAATTTACTCAATTCTTAGTTTTAAAATATGTATTTTACCATAGTTATAGCTATTCATCAGATAAATTGTTGGAAGAATTCATTACATATTTGTTGTAAAACATTAACAAGCATTTAGGTCTTTTTTTTAATCTTTAAATTTTTTTAACTTAGCAAGAATAAACAATTTTTAAACAAGCAAGAAGAGTCATATTCCACCACATGTTTTAAAAGGATTACTGATACATATACATTTTTTTTCTGTCTATCTTATATGTCTAATTTGCGGAGAAAATGACAAGTGGTACAAAAAGACCTCACATTTCTGCCCCCCCCCCCTCCACCCCCCCCCATACATACACATAATGTGCAAATATACGTACTTAGGCACTTTGGAAGAGCAGTGATATAATTGGGAACATTAACAGAAGATAACCTTGAAGATGAAAGACTATGTTAAAATGCCAAGCATACTAATATATTTGGCAGAATGAAATACTGAGTTCAGTTTAATTCTAAAACTCTTCATCTTATTCACTATCAAATACTCTATTACTTAAGCAGAGCTTCCTCCTAGAGACTATAGAGAGAAACTGTATTCCATAATGTCCATAAATTAAAACAAACAAACAGGCAACCATTTCAAGCATGTTGTAGGGGAAAGGAAAAAACAACCAAGCAACCAAAACCAACCCAAACAAATGCCTGTTCTCAGATTGAGGTTTCGAATGACTTATTTAGGTAGTAACGCTGGAAAGAAAAACACCCATGACAATACAATTTCACTCTCTTCAGTATCTAAGTAGCATCTCATTTTCACTGTTGTCAACATATAAAATCACATCTTTCATTCTTACACTCACTGATATTCAAAAGGCTGTTCTGTGGGTCCAATTTTCAGTGGTATATCCCCTCCAAGATTTTACATATTTCATCACCCACATGCTAATGTTTTCTCAAAGCTGTTTCTCTCACTTGATTTATTTTGATTTAGTCACACATACATTTTAAAAATTGATTTGACTCAAGCACATTGGGGTCTGTTACTGACAGAAAGACATTCTAGTGGTTGTAATGGAATTTCAGTCTAGTTTAAATATAGAGAAATGCAATTTTATCATACATCTACTCTACCATCGACCCATAGCAGAATACATTTGTTAGATGCCGTGGTCCAGTACCAGTGATTTTCCTTCAGCTTAATGCTTGTGTGAAGTGGTTAAATAAGACCATTACAATTTATGGCAATTTTTATCATGTAAACAAATGTAAAGTACTAACATGTCTCCCAGAGCTCATGGCAGACAAGTGTTGCTTTTTTCTTAGCACAGTGAGTGATGCCTGAAGATGGAGCTGTTTACAAACTTCTGTTGGACAAACCTAACATATCTGTTGAGAACACAAACACCATATAAAAATAATAGTATTTGTTATTTCACATATAGAAGGAGATATTCTAGTTACCCAAGCACTATTTAAAAAACAAACAAACAAAAAAACTCTATAAAGTAGGGATGTAAGAATTGTTTCTACGAAATGTGAAGTCCTTATAAAAGTACTTGTAAAATGTTTCATTCCAGAAGAGAAATGAGTGAAACAATAAATGAATGTCTGGGGTTCGTTGACAGCAATTATTATAGCACTGGCATTTCATGTGGCTATCACCTTCTTTCTGACAAGACATGCAGTATAAGAGCTGCCTTAAGGTACTCTATACATTACTTTTTTAAAGCAGATTATCTACAACGATTATCTATCCAACTGTACAATTACTATTTTTTCTTGGACTATTTAAAAGAAAACATTTGGCTTTGTACTAAACTATTATATTCTCACACATGCACACACACCATCACAAGCTGCCTTTCTTGTTTTTAGCTGCATCAATTTAATTAAGATATTTTAATCAAGCTTTGGTGCTGTCATCAGAAGAATTAATCTTACCTACGTATCTGAATATGAGCAAGCTGTCACCTATTTTTTTTTTTAACTTTCTAAAGAGCACTGCATAAATAATCCAAAATATCACCTACACCTTGTCTAATTACCAGACCTAAATCCTGAAGCTTCACCAAGTCTCAAAACAAAAACAACTGCAGAAACAACTTACTTTACTTACGTACTTTACTTTCGAGGGTAACCAGGCCAAGGAGGCCCAGCAGTCATTACTGATGACTACTGATATCGAATGTCCAGTGAACTTAGGCGCAAAATAAATGATTAATTTTACCAGACTAAGTAAATTGTATTTTATGCAAGACCACCTGGACTAAGTTCACTTAAGACTTCACATCATACACTTTCCAGACCAATGCCCTTCATGCAAATCTGGCGGTGGGTCCCTAGGGTAATCTAATTTGATGGTACCAACCAAGATGTGTAGTACAGCAACAGGAATGAATGCCAGATAAAGACAAGGCCTAAGGCCAGAAAGGGAAGACAGATAACACAGCAGAGAACTGGTACCACATACTACTAAGCAGTAGCCTCCACATTTTCTGTGGTTCAATGTTGTGCACAGAGCTAAGAGTCCTGCAGTGCAGGCTGTGGGAATGCAGAGCCCAGCAGCAAGGCCCATGGCTGAAAGGAAAGGTTTCACTTCATCTTTTCCCTGTCATCCTCAGTGTTCTCAGGGAAGTTGACAGGACTTAGGTTTACCTTTGGGTGGAGGCAATGAGATCATCTCCCTGCATGTTTTAATATGTCTCACAGATGCTTGCTCCTGTCTGCTTACCACTGAGATCATTTGCTCCAATTCATTCAGTTAATAAATGAATCAATGATTATTATTTGCATTTATTGAAGTGATAACATTAACAATCTGTGTCCCTTCCTTCCTGCACCCCCATTTAAAAAAAGAAAAAAAATAAAAAGTATGTTTTGAAATAGTTCTAAAAAAAAAATCACATTTGCTTCCTTCAGCATATTTTTCTTGCATAGGGTAATTCTGCCAAACCTGTTTCAGTCACTCATATCCTGAAGTTTGATTAACTGTTGTCCTTTGGAGACTATAGGTGATGTGAGAGAAGAAGGGAAAAGGAAGAAATGACTGTTTATGGACACTAGAAATCTGGGTAATCCCAAATAGCCCCATAGATTTCCTTGGTCGCATATTTTATAGCAGCTGTAAGATTTTCTTTAAATTATAAAGAGAAAAAGAATTCTGTTGTTCCCAGAATATCAGACTGTCTTGACTGCATGTGGCTATTGGTCTCTTTGTAGATGTTCATCAATAGACATTAAGATGTCTGTTGTTGTTTGTGCAACGTTGCAGCTTCTGCACGCTGGCTGGGATGCACTTGTCTGCACGCTGAACTGCACGGTATGAGCCAAAGCTGAGCCCTGTAACAAGGTCAATAGTGTGACTGTAGGCACAGAGGATGGTCAGCAGTCAAATAAGCTACTAAAAAAAGAGATGGTGTCAGTCTCAGCACTGAACCAATATTGACATCCCACAAGACTGACAGACCTGCACTCAGACTTCGGGTACGTAAACGCCACTGCCAGTTTTTCAGTTTTCCTTCCTCCATCTCTCCCTGCTTTTTTTTTTTAAAGAGAGCATTAGATAGTCCCAGCACGCTCACGATATGCATTAAAATCCAGTAAAATGAAAACTGAAATCTTTATCTGGGGTATTTCTGATTGATGACATATTGTATGGAGTTCCTCCTTGTGACCTTTACTTTGCAAGATAGAGGCCTCTAACAAAAATACCTTTAAAAAGCTCTGTGAATCTATAGTTCAAAGCCAAAACCCAACATGTGACATGGTTCAGCAAATTCAGTTTCAGCAGGAAAGACCTAAGATAAAATGGGCGTTGAATTACATAGCCAATTATGCTGTATTTTAATTTATTGCTCACAGATCCTCCAGGGACAAACTGTCATTGCTAGAGTTGGATTTCATCTGAGGAAAACCCATAGCTCTAAGTTTGCAAAAATCTCTCTTAATCTGCATTTTATGTAGGAGCATATCTATTGTTATACCTCTAGCGAGCTTTCTACCTGCTAAAAAATAAGCTATTCAACATTTATTTCACAGCAACAGAAAAAAAATAGTTTTGTACTAAAATATAGTTTTATACTATAAGATTAGTTTTCAAATTTAAAGACTTTACTTCATCTTTTGTGGAAAGAAATACTGAGGCTGTAGTTATGAATGAAAGCGAGCAGGTCAGAAACATCATTTTATTGTTAACTTTCTAAAAAAGATGTAGTTTAATGAAAGTTTTGGGAGTTCACACAGGCAAATATTCTGGACAATTTACTGTCTAATGGACAATTCCTCTCCCATATTCAGTGTATGGCTCTCACCATGCTTTATCTTCATCATTCACTGATGAGAAGTCGTGCCTTCTCAAAGCTTAAACATGTAGAAGAAAGATACTTCAATGGACAGATACTTATGGAAGATACTTATGCATCTAATTACACCTGGAAATTTTCCATATTTACAGAGACAGAAAAAAAAATGACAAAAAAGTCCACATGAACCATGAAAAACAGAAAGGCTAAGCTTCTGTTGGCTAAAAGAGGTTATTTAAAACTTGCTGGCTTGCAGTACCCTTTCTGTCAATCCCTTTTTGTGGTGGAGCCAAGCAGTGGCTTGAGGAATCCCCAGGCCCAAACCTATGCCTAGGCAATTAGCTATCCTTCTGCTGTCTTCTGCTCCGAAAGACTCACTATTGACACATGTATGCAGAGCTTTGCAGGGAAGACGTTCCAGGGCAAAACCCCGTGTCACGCACACCCCAGAGACCTCTCCCTTGGGATGTGCCCACCCCCAGCTGCTGCAATTGCTTACCATATGCAATTATACAAAGACTGCTCCGGTTACTTTGAGGTAGAGTTGTTTAAGCTTGCAATACATTAAAATGCAGCACCAATCATTATACAAGATTAGAGAGAGAAAAGCTATGACATAGAAAATGTGCTAAATTCAGGTAAGTCTTCATTAGTCACAAGGAACTGCTGAGTTCTGGAATTAACAGAGTAAGTTTCCCTTAAATTAAAACTTCTGTCTGACCCGCAACCTGGTGTGTAAAATGCCTCACTCTTCACATACACTGCAGTTAAACAGATTCATGAAAGGATCTACTCCCAGCAGAAGTAGATTTTAACAACTTTAGCAACTGGGAAAACATATCACTAGGACAGCACATAGACTTGTTCTTGTTTCTGATATGCAAATAACAATAAAACTCTATAGTCTCTTCACAATGAAGTGCGTCTTGATCATCAGCTATCAAATCTTAGTGACAGGTGATTTCCTAAGATACATTGGAGATCTAACTCATTGCATATCATTACTGTGCTGGTGTTACTCTTTACATTCATATTTTATCAGTGCTTAGAAGTGAAAGACACTATTGAGTCTAGTATATGTATCACCATGCATGTTGTGTGCTAAAATTACATGGCCATTTCTCTCCGCAGTATAATTATCTGTTACTGCACATGAGTTTGTGTGGTTTTATAAGATTAAAACCAAAAAGTAATGCTTTGTAGGAACTAGTTATTACAAACCATCGTATATGTCACTTAAGACCTGGTGAATATGAGATTAGCATACTGATTGTTTCTTGCTGTTTCCCTAGTAACGACGCAAATATGTATCATGAGAAGATGGATTTCACATCAGCAAGGCTGAAATCCTATCCTGGAAGAGCAGCTAAACTTGCATATTTGGAGTAGAAGGTTTACTTGGGGAAAACATGGTTAAGAGCAGTGACTCAAATCAGGCTTAGCTTTCAAGAAAAATTGCACCTATTCTGCTGATACCTTAAAAGCAAGTAAAGCTTCTTTTGGGGTAGAGAGCTTCTTTTGCATTATTTTATCCAGGTACACCCATAAAGGTCTCTTATAAGATTTTTCAAACTGCAAGGTTAATTACTCCAAGTTTAGAAAACACCAAATGCTACTCAGGCACCTGCTTAGCCACCATACAGTTATAAAAGCAGCTCTAGTTGCATACATATGTACCTATTTTTCAATGTTTTCCCATGGTTAATACTAAAGGAAAAAGATACAAAGTAGTGGAATCTTACAAGAGGTTTTTAAGTGCCATCTCTTTATATACAAGTCCATGCAAAAATATTCATTTGAAAGGACATTATTTGCAAAACTAAATAACCAAGATGATCCTCTACTATATTTATTCACTTATATATGGAATATGATTCAGTCCTTACCTACATAGTCATATACGTATTTTCAAATTTTTACTTTGTTCACAGCAAGTTTGGCAGGACACAATATATTTCTGTTTTCACCCGTCAGTTACAGGAGCATGTCCTGAGCTACTGAGCACCAGCCAAAAACTGAACAGGCTCAGTGTATAGATATATGCACTGATCACAGTGTATAGATATATGCACTGATCACATTTTAAAGCTCTAGGGAAAACCTGTCATAACAAAGCAAACAAACAAAAAACAAAAGCCAAAAACAACAACAACAACAACAACAGTAAAAAACAACCCACACCCACAGGATGGAATTAGGTTTTTTTCTTCCCTCCACTGGTCGCTCGAAGTTTTACCACAACGGCAGTTAGAGAAAAATGCAGAAAAATGTCAGAATACCTACAAAAAAAAAAAAGGTTTAAAGTTTTTCTCTAACCCTTTCATTAAACCTATTTCATATCTCCAAGTCTGATTTTTGCTATAGTAGGTAGGTTCTTTCCTGCTTTTTATTCCTGTCATCACAGCTATTCATGAAGGGAGCCAATGAACAGTACTGACCACAGACAGTCACATATACCTGTGATCAGAGTTGGCAGCATAATGCTTAAATTTATTGAGAACACCACTCCCAGATAGCTGATCTCCAGACATTTCTTTTTCACCAAAAAGAAGGTCTGCAACAAAACCACACCTTTCCAAACAACCACAAACTTGTCACGGCAACCTTTGCACTTGTCTGCTGGGGGACAGACCTTATCTCACTCAAGCATAGCTTTGGTGATAGAGTGGTTGCTAGAATAACAGATTTAGCAAGTCAACGTGAACATTATTAACATAAGTCCCAGAATGAACAATATTTTAATGAAGTATCTGTTTGCTGAAAACATACACAGAAGAAAAAGGGGACTTTTCTAGTGTTTGGAGAGGAAAGAAAGACATACGAATAACCTTGAGGCAAAGAAGAAACTTTTGAAATGTCATCACCATAAACCTATTAAAAAGGCTGCAACTACTTCCCAGGTTGCATGAAAAGAGCAGTGATGCCAAATAGCAAAAGAAGGAAAAACTTCTGTCCTGGTGAAAAAAGATGGCTTATTAATATAAAATCCTCACTTCTTTTCACATCTGAATTTTAGAGGCCAAGTTGAGGACATTTGAGAATATGCCTTTCCTTGGTTATGCAGGAACAACATGTGGAAATCTCATTCTCTTGAACGAGTTGACTGTGTCCCTGGTAGACCCTTGATTTATGCCCCAGTTAAACACTCCAGACCTGAAATCTGCTCCCATGGTCATCATCCTTTAGCATTAAGAGCGATAGTATTTGTTTACTAATGGTCAACCCTGAAATAAAAGATGCAACACAGAGACAATGCTCCTCTATGAAAAGAATCAATTCAAGAGACTGAAATAGGAATGTCTGTAATTAATGTCTGTAATTCAAATAACCATGCTAAAGAAAAGAAACTGAGAACAACCTTCTCCATGAACAAACAAAAATAGGAAAATGTGTTACATTATTATGGCTAAATCTGAAATAAATTAAAAATAATAAAAATATGGGTCAAGTTTCATTTCCAAATCCTGTCTGTTCAAGTTCTTCCTCCATTCCTATTTATACAGCACCTAAGCAAAATTTGTATCTGAGAAGAAGCTCTCACTGACCTTTAAAAGGAATGCTAAAATATTGCCAGTGTCCATATCCAATTCACAGTTTGCTTACCCTGTTATTTTTGGTCTGTAAAATACTAGACACATACCGGTCTGTATGTGTTTTGATCCATTTTTTAAGATATTCCTTTGCAAGGGATGTGTATATTGTAAACTCTATGCCTATTTTCTGCTATCTGAGCCATCTGCGTATGGTCGAAGCAAGGAGATGAGAAGGAAAGCCCAATATTCGAGCTGAAAGAGATTAAAATGCAAATAAATGACAGTACATTTTAAAATTGCCCTGGCAGTTTGTATTTGACAAAAAGGCATCATGGCAGGTTTTCCCCTGTCACTGTGACAGGTCACCGTTTCTAATCTCAGGGTTATGTCCAAGTTCTGCCTTTCATAATTGCTTGGGCTGACATCTATTCTGACCTTTCTTTATTCTGGCCTCCTCGACTGCGGAGAAGTCACAAAACCATAAGGAGGCAGAAGTTCCATAAAATGCCATAGTGATTATGAAATGCAACTACTATCTCTCTGGCCTTTGGTATAAATGTGTATGTAATATGTTATGGTATTTTAACCCTTGAAAGCTTTCACACTACACTTATTTGGCCTAGTTTGCCACAATTTGAGAGAGTAATTTTTACAATAATTGCATTATTATTTGTCTGAGCAGCACTGTGAAATAGATATTTAATTATAGCTCCTCCATATGTTATCAGAGAACGATCAATGACTAATTAGCCATATTTGCTAAGAGTGAATAGAAGTTAAAGTGCATACACTTTAATACCACTTTTCGCTCTACTATTCTGAAAAGCCTCAATAATTTCTATCATGTGGGTCAACAATTTGCCAATTTGACTGATGCTATTTTTGATTTACAAGTGTGACATTGCAGCCTGCAGGTTCCAAAGAAAAGTGTAGGAGGCTGCAATCTGTGGAAACATTGCAGAGACCAAAATCACTGTACGACGTACAAAAAAAAAAAGCACAAAGGGCAATTGGACAGTATTATATCAATTATATCAAGTGTTATATCTACCATATCAAACAGGCTAGTTAAGATGCATATGTTCTCTTTCATTACTGCCTACACAGTGTTTATATAGATTATATAGAGATTATATAATGATAAAATTAATAGTAAAATATCAAGGTGTTAACAAATGACTGAAAAGCAATATCCTTTGGAAAGGCTTCTATGCAGAATTAGTGGTTAAAAATATATATTTTTATGTTGTTGTGCAATCTACCCAATAATTTAAACATTACAGCTTAGTAAGCATGTATAGTCTTATCCAAGGACTCTATTAGTCATTACTGGTAACAGTCATGAGAGAAATATAAAGATAGCCCAAGCACAAAGAACTCACTATTGGAATCCTGAAAGCTCTTTTTTTCCCACTAGGCATTTTTTCAATATTCATTCAAGCTCAGAACTAAATATCTACGTGGTATTAATACAGGATCTGGCGTGGGACAGACACGTTTTGCTCCAGTCAGTGATATGGGTAGGATTTGGTAAGGCCAGAATAGGCCCAGAACTGGATGTTACAGAGCAGCAAGATGAGTGTCATTAGAGGAGAAAGCACAAACTCAGGCCAGGGTACAGACCGTCTGGTGACTAAGGGAATCCAAGACAAGAAGGTTCACATGCTGGCTTTAGGGATAAAGTAGAAGCTGGTGCACCACAATAACACTCACTCTGGGAAAGAGGTGCCCCCGCCCCTGCCCCCAAAAAATAACTGAGAGGACACAGTAGGCTTTTCAAGAGGTACCTCAGCATATCCTCACACCTACCTGACTCCAGCGGCAGGACATTTGGTATGGTCTTTTTATGCACAGCTTCTTATTTCCCATCATGATAGAAAACTGCCTTGTCCTGTCCAGGCTCCCAACAGTCCTTGCATGGACATCTCCAGCCAAGGAGAAGGACCTACACTGCCCCAGGCCTTCCTCCCAGCAGAGGGAATACTTTCCCTCTTTTCCTGCTTTTACTGGAGAAAACCTTGTATGAATTTGTTAGAGATTACAGTCTAGTAAGGAGATGAAATCTAATAATTTGCTCTAGGATGAAATTACTAATTCCATATATTTCACTGACTCAGTTTAGCATATGCCTATTGGCAATGCAAAGAACTAGCTCGTATGTAAGTACTTCTATTGCAGACATGTGAAGTTGAATAAGATGAATTCAAGCCTTACAGAAGTTGTTTGGCGTGTGTAGAATGCTCCTTTTCCAAATTTAAAGTGTGTTTGTTTTCTCAGGGCTATATGTGTCTTGATATTATTTTCTGTCATCTCTTTATTGCTATCTCAATAATATTTTAAAATAGCACTAAGTAGTAATGTTAATCCAGAAAATAATTTCATGTTACAGACAACTTTAAATATAGTAAAACTCACTAGGAATTAAATGTTTTAGAATAGTAGAGTCATACTCTAGTATTCTAGGAAATAGACACTCAGCCTGAATTTGGGAAGTAGGGGAATAATAACCTTTTACATAAACACAGTGTATAATGAATCTTCCTAAATGATAAAGTGAGAGTATTATCTAATCATAAAAACCTCCTACAAATATAGCCTCTTTCAGACCTATATGCAAACTCCTTGGGAGGTATAACTCTCCCAAAATCAACGGAGCAACGTGAAATCCGAATGATCTGCAGGCACATCAGATGCTAACACAGGAAACGGAGGTAGTTTTCATAGCAGCAACCTTGATATTTTGCAGCCAAAAGGACTCTTGCCTCAGATCTGGCAATATCCTTGACTGCCTACATAGCAAAATATACTCTGTGTTTGGGAGCAAACACAGTAGAGTGCTATTTTGTTTCTTGGTATATATGCAAAGATACTTTACTTTTTTTTCTGGTAATTTTATTTAAATAAATAGTCCAAAGTTTGTATTTTCTCGACAGCTACTAGTCCCTTGTGTGGAAGAGTTCGTTGTCCTCATATCATACTAGTATAATCAGCACACTGCACAGCGCAGATCATTATATAAAACCCATTGCATATATCATTAGCTTATAGTAAGTCAATATGTGGGAGTCAAGTGATTTTTTTTCTTAATCAAAAGTACTTATGGGAGACATCAGTGCAATGATATATAGACTATGCATGCAGTGTTCTTTAATGTCCTGGTCACATTTTCCATTCAGGAGAATTTGAGAAGTACCACAGAAGGAACACTGGAAATAGTTGATTTTTAAAGAAATTCCCAAATGTTTGCAAAAAAGGGGAACAAGATTTTAGAAACAGAGACCATTTACCTTGAAACTATACCATAGCAATACAGTTTCCTATTTCCTCATAATTGCAGTTAATTTATACGATAATCTCTAAGGTAAAATACAACCTGTAACAGGGATTAAATACGTAAAAATGTTAAGTTCCTAAGCATCTAGGTTCTATTTGACTGAACAGCTCTTCCTCCCTGACAGATCAGTCTTAATTCTCCAAATCAGTTCAGTAATAACAGAATGATACTAATGCTACAGTAATTTTCACAGCCTAGTTACATTAAAAAAAAAAATCCAAATCATGTAATTAAGCACCACTAGTTACATTTTTGAAAAGTGATGAAAGTCACTCTTAAGTTAATATAGGAAACAAGATGAATTGCTTTTCACAGTTAACATGTCAGATCCTGGCAAGCTCTGTAAAGAGATTTCCTGAAAATGCATCACTCCTCTGTGAAATCATAAGAAATAGTTTTAAGGACTCCAGTGGAGTTTCCATGCAGTCATGCTGAGGACTTTCAGGGTACAAGGCATACTCGCTATTTTTTATAGACTACACAAAGCTTTTCACGGTGCAGCTGCATCTTGAAAACTATTCGCAAGTATTCCGTGCTTACTAAATGGCTCCACTGGACACCCTGTAACAAAGATGTTGCAGCACTTCCTGACTTGGGCAAAAAGCCTCACCCATCCACACAAGCTGTATATTTGCTAGGGTGACACATACACTTTGAGAAAAAGAATTGCATATGTTTGAAAGATGAGTAGATTTCAGTAGAAAGAATTTAGACCTAAGCAAACTTATGCAGAGCTTAGATAAGTGCAGCTGGTTTCATACACTCTCTCTGGTCAATGCTTAAAGCAAGAGTTCTGAGAACAAGGAAAAGTAATTTGGAATGTCTATTACATCTCTGTCGAACAGGACTTTATTCTTGCTTTCTTTCTCCTTTTCCCAAGCCTCCTACTAAAAAGTAACTTTCTATAAACAGGACAGATCTTTCTGCCAAGGTATCAGTCACAGGTGTCATAATATTGAGGGGTGGCAAAAAGCAAATCGCTAAAATAATGGTCTGTGCTGTTTTTGATTAGAGGAAGTAATCCCTGGAGAAAATGGACATGAAAGGCTCTTAACTTAGTCTTCATTGCAAAGTTAGCTGTGGTGGCTAGATCTAGACTCTGGGCAATAAGTTCATCATTATGGAGATGGTTTTAGAATGCTATATGCACATATTGCTGCTCTGGATTCGGAGCAACTGATGGGGATGGATTTGGGGGATGGATTCCAGCTTTTTCTCAAAGCTGTATTCTGCCTGCCTCTATCATCTCTCCCTCTCTCGTTCTAAAAAAAAAAAAAAAAAAAAAAAAAAATAGGGCTGCGGGAGAATTTGCCTGGCTGCTGTGGTGCACAAAAGGAACTGTGGGAAAGTGGTGAAGGACTTTCATCACACAAAAGGATTAGCCTGTTTCTCTGTGGTAAAGCAGGTGGTTGCCAGCTGAAGCATGTGCAGCATTTTCACTCTGATTTTTATTGCATCTGGCCTGCTAGCCAATTCGGGTGAAAACACCAGGATATTTATATGAATTAAGAGCTCGGATCCTGACTCTACTCACTGATGAGCATCCAGGACAAGGAGCATTCAGATCATCTGTACAGTGCCTTAAATGGAAGTGGGGAATCATTCTGATACACTTCACTGCATGCAAGCAAGCAATCCCAGCTGAGAAAAGTTAGGTGAAAGAGACATAACGCTTCAGTGGGTGCCAGAGAAAAAGAAGTATTTCTGAATTAACGAGGTGTCTTACTTTTAGTGGAAGAAAACAATGCTTGACATGGGAATGATACTAAAATCATGAGTAATTCCAGCAAGATCTGCCCATGAGCAGCAGGAGATCACACTATCGCTTACATAGATACCCGTACCCCTGAGTCCCGGTACAGTCACACAGAGAAAGTCATCTGAGCCCATCAGGATATCTGTGTCTCCAGGCGTTCTCACTCTGCAGGACTTTGAAACCTGACTGTGCCAACTCACTCACCAGGAAATATTTACACAGATTTTGTATGACAAGAAAGTTGAAGCACTCTCCTGACGCAAAGGCTTCCATAGTTGTGGAAAGCCCATACAACTTCGTTCCAGCCCTGCTATAGCCATACAATCTGGTGTACAGTATCCACTTACACCGTGTGTTCCAGGGGCCATATGATAGATGATACCACTCTGCTGTAAAGTGGGTCTTAGTGTCACTGCTCAGTATATAGCTCTAGGCACTCTTTACAGAGTGTTATTCTTGATCTGTTATGTATTCCAAATGATTAATTTCCTCTTAGCCCTACCATCCAGATATACCACAAGCATTGCCTGTCATTGCAAAGTGACATGAAGGGTTTCCCCATTTTAATTCCCATTTTCTTGCTGAGGAACCAAGGTAAACAATATTCATTCACATGGATATCCAATTATCCAGTGCGAGAAGCACTGACTCTTGATTTCACAGCATACTTGTTATGCCTGGCTGGGTCTTCAAACGCAGTTGTGCAAGCTTGCTACTTTACAAAGCAGATCTCAAGTTCCTTTGTTGGATCTCAAGAAAGCGAATGAAGAAGTAGGAAATAATTAAAAAAAAAAAGTTTTTATAAGACATCCCTTCAGAAGGGTTCTGTGGAAGATGCAAAAAGAAGTTCTTTTATCCAGGGCAGCATTTCTCTGCCTTAAGGTTACTTTCCTTCCTCTTCTTGCCAGTCTTGCCTTTGCTTACAGCAGTTTTTACTTATTCCTAAAACTAATGAACAAAGGGTTAATTCAAAACCACCTTTACTCTAGCACTCATTGCTTCCTTCTCTGAGGTCTATTTCATATTTTCTGTGGTTTCAGTGGGCCAGCAAACCCAAGTCCCTCTTTGCTCATTCTCTAGCTGCTTTTTCTGTTGGTGCTTTCATGGCTCAACCACACAGACAAAAATCTTACATGTTCTATGCAGACTCCTGGATCTGCACAAGGCTATCTAACAGAGGAGTTTAAGAAGCATATGTTGCTGATATTTGCAGAAAGCAGGAGAATGGTAAAATACTTGAATCTGGGGCTCTGTAATGTCCAGTGTTTTTTTGGTGGGTAAAAACAATCCCCTGTACAAATCATTTTTTGCATATGTAGTCTCTGTATTCCTTCTGCTTCAACCTCCCTCACCTTTTCCTTTCCCAAACTTTAGTCCTTGTTCCAGTTTTATCTTTCTTTCAACGCTAGCTAGTCAATATCTTAGTTCCTAGAGCAGATCTATTCAAATAGCTGAATTTGGTCTACATTTGGATAATGAGTAAATTTTGCATGTATTACACCAAACCTCTAAACATAGGGTGTCTCTTGCAATCACAAGCTAAATAGAATTTAGCTTGTGATTTCTTACTGTTATTGTAATCTCTCAAAAAACAATACTAGCCCCCAAACCCAGCCTCTGTGCTTGCTCAGACAGTCCCAGCTCTCCTCCTGTTGGTTTCTGTTCCTCATAATCTCCTTTGAGTGCACTGGAAACACTTCAGTTATACAGGAACATCATGCCGAGTTCCTGTTGTCACCCTGGGAGCAAAATCAGAGTCTGGGATACAAAATATGCCTTTTTAGGGCCTGCCTATATATTAGTTCAGATGGTATTTAAAAAAAAATCCATTATCTGAAGCATTATGTTGTCAGAATATAAATAGCTTAAGATGACAGCACTAGTGAGTAAATAATCTATGTTTGCGTACGTAAAAGTCATATACATATACATTTTTCTTAAAAAAAAATTACATTGCAAACTACATTGCCTATACTGCAAAATTTGGGCTTTATTATCAAATTTTTTGCTTTTATTTTTAATTTAGTACTTAAATAAATTCATCCTAGAAGGATGGATTCAAAAAACACAAAATCATTATTTTTGCCTTTGCTTTGGCACACTTGGATTTCAGAAAACTCTCGTCTCCAGCTCCATTTTGAAACCTAGCACAAATCATTGTCTCACTCACTGTAGGTTTAGTGGTTTTATATGCGATGCTGTATTGCAAAGGTCCTTTAAAAGAGCTTGCAGAAGATTACCTAATAGCATCACTTGTAGCATGTCCTCTCTTTTAGGATTTCAGAAATAGCCAGCGGGGCCTATTACATATTCCTTTCTGTTCTGGAGAGAAGTGGTTTGAAACAGATTACCAAGAATGAGATTGAAACCCTCCCGCATAGCATCAGTGTAATAATTTCCTCTAACTGCATGCCAGGTTTATACAAGTTCCACATATTCTACACAGCAAGGAAATAGCTTTGTGATCAGAGAACAGAGGGCTGAAGAAAAGTTTATGTGACAATGTAGCTCTTTGAAACCCTGGTAGATAATTCCTGAAAAAGCACCTTACATTAGCGTTGACTGTAAACCACTCAGTCTATGGAGTCAAAGAATCTCTCCTGCATGTTTTTGAACAGGTCTTAAAAAGTTTATAGAAGACTGCAGTTCGTTCTTCAGAGGATCTCAGCAGTTGTCTTCCTCTTGCATCTTTTGGGAGCACTACTTTCCTGCCCAAAGGTCTAGGGTAAGATGTCTATTGCCGAGGGTTTTCCCCAAGGGGTATGGAGACAAGACCAATATGTCCTTACATTAGGATACAAATATTTTTCTAAATAAAAATAGTTGGAATCAGTTATAAATAACTAGACTCACTAAAAGCTGTTGATAGTCTCATATATTGGTATTCTGATATAGTTGCAGTGAATGATAACTGCCATGAGTTACTGAAGTAAATGATAAGCAGCTCCAGGTAGCCAACTTCCACTTACAATGAAACTGTGAAAGAAAAGGTACCCTCCCTTTACATCCTTCTGTTCATTCATACCCACCTCTTTGCAGAGAAAAGGATTCTTTATTGTTTAATGACCATTTTGCCTAATGTAAGAGGTGTAGAACTTTTAGGAACACTTTCAAAATCTACCATAAAACTAGTGTTGTCAGTGCCATGATACTCCACAGTAAATTTTAACGTGATGCCAGTGGTTACAGAAACATCTGAAACATGATTAAGAAGGTGACTTGGGAGCCATTACCAACTCTAAATTTACTTTTATAGACAGCACCCAGCTATAATCTCAAGGCATTCTGAAATAGGACAGAAATTGTTGTCCAAGCTCTGTCTCTGCAAACAGAAGAACAAAAAGCCACAATCCTAAATGCTTCCAAGAGTGGTTCTGAGAGCAGGTGTTACACATCAAAAACTGAGAGTACCCCTTACTACCTTGGTTCCTGATTTTCTGAGACTCCTAAAATCATTAAAGTACCATAGTAGTTTGTGACTTTTGTTAAAAGTCACATTTTTACATGCATTGTGCGTATGGCCCTGCAGAATCAGGCCTGCAGGTACAGCACACTCGCAAGACTACATGTAAAGACCTTTGAAACTAGATTAGAGCCCAAAGTACATTTGAAAAATAAATGAATCCAGGCACTCAAATCGCTTGGGCACTTCTGATATTTCTACAGAAGAATCTCCCTTTTAAAGAGTCTAATTAAAGAAATGTGCTTATGAGCAAAGCTCTTGTATGCTAACATTCAAACAAATCAGCACTATCTCATCTACACGTGTTACAACCAGTCAGTTGCAAGTTGCTAGTGTAGGAATAACATGCAATGGAGAAGTTTTTCTTCTTTTCATTTTCTTTTTTCTTCTCTCAAAACCAAATAAAAAGCCCCATTCACTTAAGAAGCGATCATCTGTAGACCTTTGAAGCCAAGGAGGGTGACAGCAAGGGCAAGAGGCTTATTCCAAGGGTCACATTTCATTTGCATAAGCAAGTAACCATAGGGCACTGTGGAATGTCTGTAAATGGATTTCATTACAGAAATTCAGCTTAAAGGGACTATAAATAATCCTCTGACAAACATTGTATATTGCTTCAAGTTCTTCTGTAATAAAAATATTTTAGTAACACAACAATCCGTGAAAGCAGGAAATGAAACAGGAGGAGCTGCACATCTCCTTTTCTCTCTCAGGGCAACATTATATTGTAATATGTTTTAGAGGGGAAAAATGTGATGTTCATATTATTTTAGCATAGTAATCCTATAAAAACAGGGTTATATCACTCTGTATGGCTGAGACAGGGTGGCTAAACAAATACCCAGATCTTTACTAGCTCCTCTCCCCTGGAGATTATCTGCTCTGTAGGACAGGTGTGCAGACTGCCTGGTATTTTGCCCAAAGGAACATCTCAAGATATATATGTGCGTGTAAAATTTCTTGGATAAATTTTGGTGTAGATGACAGTTAAAGTATTTGTTTTACTGTGTTGACCTCTTTTGGCCATATGAAAAAAAAAATCAAAGTCTAAGACCCCAATTCAGCCAAAACATTTAAGAAACTCACTAACTTTAGTACCTGCTTAACTCCCATTTACTTCCGTAAAACCTGAGCAAAACTTTTGACCATATGCCTAATGGGCAGGGATGAGTACTTGAATTTAAGATGATGCATATTTAGTGTTTTACAGCATGACACCCACCAGAACTTTCCCAGAGCTGTAGGATGTTCAGAGCTAGGTATAACTTTGAAATGATTTCTTTTAGAGTTTCTCTAGGAAGCATGCAAAGCAAAACCGAACCGTACAGATATCACAAAAAGTGGGATTATTTTGGATTTTGCTGCTTTATCAGTTCTCAGGATGTCAGAATGGGAACAGACAGCAGACCACTCATCAAGCTTCATTTTATTGCACTGAACCTCTGGCACAGCCCAAAAGGCTTTAGACCATCTGCAGGTTTCTTGTATAAAGGCACTCACTTCCATGTCCCCTTTCAGAGACTTGTCCTGCCATTAGCCAGCTTCAGAGATGGGAGTCTCATTCCCACTTCAACTGCTTGGGTGCTTAGGCCAAAAGCCCTATTCTGGAAGGCACAAATAGCAGCTGAAGTTACCCTCCCCTTCTTAGGGGGACTTTTATCAATACCTCAGCCTAATTCACTAGGTCTTGCCAAACAATCTACTGCTATGGTTTCTAACAATGTTCTGGTAATGAAAAGGAAAGGAAGATGTAGGACACTTCTGCTGAAGGCAGGCAAAAAAAAAAAAAAAAAAAAAAGTCTTTGCAGCAGTAATTTAATCAGTTAATTTCCATTTATGTTAGTTTTTGTTTCATCTTGTTTACCTTTCTAATAACTACACTTATTCTCACACTGACATTACTGTTTTCTCTGGAATAGATGTGCTCACACTGAAAAATCCACTTGAATCAGAGCATGTAACGAGAAAATGTAATCCATCGTTATTAAAAAAGACAGCTTACCTTTATCTGGGTGTTAAATAGTACAAATCCATGAGAGTCAATGAATGTTTTGAAGTAAAAACGAAGGGCATTACCAAGGCTGAAGTGGATTTGTCACTGAATTACATGTATTACCTCAGAAATGGCCTAGTAAATGGCTGGGGAAACTGCATTCTTAGGGGTAGGAGAAGAAAAAATAAAGCCATTCATGTTACTTCTGAAGGAAAGCATCTAGGGATGTTTTTCCCTATCTCCAGAGAAAGTGAATAGAATTTTAGGTTATTTCATGGAAAGCTTTGAGATTAAGGACTGAGATTTGAGATTAGGTTGTCCCTGAACATAAATATAGTTGCTTTACTGACCGTGTCCAAGTTTCTGTGTATAATTTATGTATCAGGAAGTGTGAATCAACTCGGTGTACATAAAGCTAAGCAGCTTGGTCACAAGGACCGGCACAGCACATCAAATTCAGCAAGATAGTATCTGACTACAGATCTTTCGACAAACTTGGCTATATCATTTAACCCATTTCTACAGTCTCCACTACTAAAGAGTTAGCATAGGTAACTCATCCTTATGATGTACTTCAAGGACCACATGACATGGGAGAGCCACAGGGATGCTACAGGGTTATAGTAGCATCTGCATTTGTTATTCTGCAACAGTAGTTCGCGTTGACAGTGGAACAAACTGTTTGCATTTCGGAGAATAAAATGTAACATACTTCATTCTTAGACTGAGGAAGTTGGTGCTAGAAGAGCGTGAAACACTCATTACAAACTCTGAGAAGAAAGCCAGTTGGATTTACTGGAAAATATTATGTTTAGAGAAGGCTCAAGTTACAAGACCTGGATGCAGCTTTGAATGTTTGTGATGCTGGCAGGTGCTCCGAGTTAGGATTTTATTTCCGCTCCACAGTCAATGCAAAACTGGAGCTGACTTCAGCTGGAGTGAGGCAGTGTTTGAAAGCCTTCAGAGTTTTGAATGAGGTAGGAGAAGTTTACCTAAAAGTTTGTGGATTCAAGTCCATGTTTCAGAAATGTTTTCTTATTTGTTTGATCTGGAAGTTCAAAGAAAAACTTGAGGCCAAGCAAATCTGCCATAACTTGAGTCACACAAAAAATACTTTACAAAATGTCCTTGTGAATTCATGTTCCTTCTACTGCTAGTCATGTGCAATGAACAGGCACACAGATATTTCTTCAATATAAGACCATTCTGGAAAGTAGAAGTTATTTTACATTAATAGTAATTTTATTTAAAGAGTACCTGATTCTACTGCAGTTTATATATCACACATTTCATTTATATATTTGATCTAGTAGTGACAAACCTTAGCAGTGACAAGATTCACCCAATCTTGTAGACTTTAGACACATGAAAGTCCTGATCACTTAACCAAGGAATAAAATCATGAAATCTGATATATACTGTGTACTTTCTTGCGCATATGTGGAACAGAGGTTTCTCCATAGATCCCTTATAGCAGTAGGTATGTACCAATACTGGGGTAGCAAAGTGTCCCTTCACCCTCTAAAGCAAGATACATTTCATCCTGTGTTAAAATGAGACAGAAGAAAGAAGTATGTGTACAATTCAAAACTGAGAGTTTTCTCAAAGAAAAATAGGCTAATGCTAATGAATATATTCCCAAGGGATTGGGACTCCTGGATCTTTCTGAGATCCTCCAGGAGTAGGAATGTCTGTCCTGCCAAGAGGCATCTTGGGTCTTTGTGTGACCTGGCCCTGCATTTTATTGTGAGCATTCCCTGCCAGCTAGTCTCTCTTCTTCAATGGCTATTTACATTTGGTTACTGTTTGTATGTGGAGTAGGTACAATAGTTTCTTGCAGGGTAAAGCTAGGAATCTCTGTTTTGGAAGATAGGAAACATTGAGAAGGGGTGCAGATTTAAAGAAGTTAAAGAAATGGTTTTGTTAAAACAAAATCAGCTTATGGGCCATTTAGAAAAACAGACAAATAGTGGTCAATTGTTCACAATGAATTATTCACCTAGTTCTATTGGAAAACAACGATCCTGGAATGCTAAATTAGGAGCTAATCAGGATGCAGTCTCTCACTTCTCCTGTTTGCCATTGCCACTGACCTTATGAGAAAAGCTGCATACGGTTACAGCAGAGAAATACCAAAGTTTAAGCAGTGGAATGTTCAGTGACAACCTAGCTCCTCTAAGTAACAACCAGCAAACAGCCATCAGAAACTATGTCATAGTTCAAGAAAGATGTCTTAATTGTTAATTATGAACAAAACCAATCTAACAAGAAAGCTAGCAATTCCTCAGACATTTGATAGAAATATCAATACACCAGAGACAAATTCACTTACATCTCAGAAAGCCAGAGGGAATAGCTAGAAAAATGTGTAAAGAGTTTGCAAGCTGGCAATCATCAGAGCTCAACAACTAATTAACCTCAGAAATTACCCAGAAAATAGAAAAACTTTATCTTACATAAGAATAAAACCTACACATCTGCCATAGCTCTCCTTGGCTGACTGAAGGAAATCCTTCATTGAGCAGAGTGCAAGCCAGGGAAGTTAGAAGGACTTAATGATGAATGTACAGTGAGCAGAGGTCATGCACATGGGCTCACTCACAGCATTGCTTATACCCCGAGCAGTATACTTCTGTACCTGGACACTAAGATTTTCTCTACATTACTACTTCACAAAGCCTTTGTCGAAACAAAACAAGTATTTCTATTGGGAAGACAGGAATATTCTTTTAATTTCCCGAAGAAACATTACCATTAATTGCCAAGAGATGCTTGTATTTTTACAGACCCACCTTCAGAGATCGTGGAAAAACATTCGTTTTACTCGAATAGATGTAGACTCCATCTACATTTTTATATAGGCTAAGAAATATGAACACATTTCTATTTGTATATTGCCGTGAATATTTTTTAAAGAGATTATGTTGAATAGGTTTTATATATGCAAAACTAAAGATTTCACATCCTTTGATACAAGAACCTCACTGTAGTTTTACCTGGGTAAGCTCTCTACAAGTATGCATCTGAAGCAAACCAGACCTCATGCCAAGATGTCACTGTTTACTTTTGTTAACTCAGCTCAGACATGAAGGAATACTTTGGAGAACTAGAATAATAATTCAGGTTACCACCCATGCTTTTAATTCCAGATCCAAAAATAAAACAACGACTTTTTGGTCAGTTTGTTTGTTTTCCCACTCCAAGTCCTGGGAGCTCTTTGGAAACAACACTACACAAAAATCTTTTCAAAGGGGAATTGAACATCTTCTAAGGAAACATGCAAGATCCCTGTATGCAAATACATACACTTGCAAAGAGGAAATGAGAACCCAGAAAGCATATATCAGTCAGATCCTAGTCTCCACAGGAGCATATACAGCTAAGAAAGATTCAGAGCATCAATTTCACTTTCTGTGAACTGCGTACTCGCATCAAGCTAGCTCTTTGAGAAGAAACAGGCAAAGTTGCTTACCTTTGCTAATACTCAGTTCTCACAGCAGGGTTGTTCCACCATATTCTGTTTAGATAACTGGCTTCAGCTACTGATTCAGCAATGGCTTACACTGCTGGGATAGCCCTATGCTCCCAAATACTCCAGGATTTAAGAAAGCAAATAAGCTTTACTCTTCTCAGTAGTCTGCTGGGGCTGTGTGCCTATGCCATCAGGTTTTCTACATTACAATCAATCTCCAGCTGAGTTCTGTAACTAGACTTCTAGATAAAAAAAATCTGGAGCAGATAAGGACTTGGAAAGAATTTCTGATATACAGTTGAATATGGTTTTTTAAGATCTAGAGAGGCTTCTTTCACACCCTTCTGCCCCCTTCCCCCAACAGCTACAGTCTTGCCAATATTAGATCAGTTGTTAATCTAAGAACACATTACTGAGTAACGATCCACATTACTATTTATCACCTGAGTTTTATAACTTGATTATAAATGAAAGATCAATAATAGTAGGTTAAAATTAGAATGGTAAAACTCTTTGTCTTCAGTTAAGAGCATTTTACTTCATCAAATCCTTAACTCACCCTTGGAACAGATATCTTCTACTCAAAGCAGTTTAGATGCCAGATTCAAGTACCATTTCAAGTTTGCCTTCTGTCTGTGTTTGAGCATTCTGCAGTTTCCTGAAACACAATAAGAGAAGTTTGCATTTAGTTAGCAATCAAGCAATTCTAAGAATATTTTTATGCTACAGAGAGTAAATTATGTACATTATGTTTTTAAAAAAGGAACTAAGTTCATTGTTCAACACAAACTTCTGTCAATAGCCTTCTTAGCTGCTCCTTGCTCATCTTCCCTATATACACGTCTACTATACTCCACAGTAAAAATGAAGCAAAGGACTAGCAGGGAAATATGCAATTCAATACTAGCAAAAATACAGTGTATAATCTGCTTCTGTTGAAATATGCTCTATTTATATGGTCTGGGTACAAGGGGAAACATAAAGATAAATGTATGAGGACATCTGCCTATTTGGATTACTTTTATTGCAATTTAAATATCAATTAACAACAGTTTAAGAAACTATTGGCCTATTGACCTTGATCTTTTGTGTCTGCATACTATTAAGGAAGTCAACATACAAACCTTGTAACATGGCAGTTATCAGTTTTATGATAAGGGCACATACAATGCACTCTTTCTATCTGTTAGCTATGAACCTGTTCCACATAAGATGAAGCATATCTACTGAGGAGACACTCATTAAAGGACTCATAGGTAGTAAATTAAACCTGACTTCAAAGGCAACCCTTCCTGAGGCAAATTAGGCTACAGAGATAGAAAAGGGCAGCAACAATCATTAATCTGTTGAAGGGCATTTTCTGAAATGTACTGTTGTTTCTAAGTTCAATGACCATTTCAAGATTAATTGTTCATAATTTTACAATGTGTCTTTATATAAATTATGCACTAGTAAGTGACAAAATATTGCATGCTAGAAACTGTTATTTATTCTAATCAAGGTAGCAAGTCAGTTGCTTCAGTTATAAAATATATTCTGAACTCATGAATTTTAGGAGTTACTATGAATTAAATATTTTCACAATGTAGTTCACAAAGTTGAAATTCCTGTGTGATGTTTCTTGGGTGTAAATGAATTACTTCATAAATTTACTAGGGCTAGCTGTCTCATCACTTTGCATCGTTGTTTAGAGTACAGTGAAGGGGGAAGAGCACAACCTTTCTGATTATACAGGGTTATATTAATCCATAGCAGAAAGTGAATTAGCATGGTATTTTGAAGAGTGTCTCTGTCCAACTTTCAAAACTCTATTTCATATATTCTACAATCTGAATGACAGAATCAGGTGAAAGGTGAAGCTTTGGGTTTACTGGTTGAGCCAAACGATCAGTGTAGGTTAAATGGAAAGAGATTTTCTCCCCAAGCAGTTCATTAAGACAAGTGTTGTCCATTTAAAATATCATTTGAATGTACTTTATTTCATCTTCATCCCCTTTGAAGGATTTGCAACTTTTTTTTCTTTCTTTTCTAACTGTAAGTCAATTTGATATTTCAGGACATATATATGAAATCTTTAGGTTTATATAAGATTTCATAAAAAAAAAAATCCTGGAGAGATAAGTGAGGTCAGTTGTTACCTAGGATGCAGAAATATAAGAAATCTGGCAAAAAATGTCCAGCTCTCAGAACCCTGGGAAGGTGCACTGTGGTGCTAGGCATGCCTCTACCCAAGCAAGCTGCCTGACACAAATGGACCTGCACCCAGGAGCGCTGGGAGTCATGGTCACTGTCCCGTCCCAGACTGGGAAATGCTGAGGCAACCTCTGTTATGCTCAGCTGATTGGGAAAGTGCAATGGGAGAGAGGAAGGATGAGAACCAGTACCACATGGAGGTCTTCCTCTTGTCTTTGGAAATAGTTTCAGGCACGTGAAGGGACCATGCTCGCTGTGAAATAGTTTTTTCTAATATTCATTTACATATAAAAGCACACTTTTTTCCCCCTTCCATTTGCGAATTCTGGTTGCTCAGCAGGGTATTAGCCTCGTGTACTATATAGCAAAGGTTTACTACTTCAGAACTTATTTCTCAGTGAAGTAATTTCTGTTGCCTTTAGACACCTTGGGCAAAATCACTGAACTGAAAGCATCATCAAACAGACTCTCACTGCTGAATATTTTATTACTAATTTAGAAGAGATGATATTTGCAGGAACACTGCCTGCCTGCTGATTCACTGAGTGGAAAACAAGAACTATTGCTAGTGCTCCACTGATTTTAGGATTTCATAGTGCTCACAGGCATAAGAAGCCCATGATGCTGACTGGAGCAGCAGAGCATGTCGCAACCATCCTCCTTCCCCCAAAGCTGAAATTTTAGAGACAAAGCCAAGAGCGCTTGAGGCAGACTGGTGTATTTGTTTAGCTGATACAAAGGCTGCAATGCAATATTTAAGAAACTACCTCAGCCTCAGACTTTGAAACAAAAGGGACTGCAGCTTCCGTTTAATCTGTTGAGTCAGTGAAAATATGAACAGCCCTAAAAAGCTCCTGCAAATTAAACGTTTAGCATAAAACTAAGTGGGTTTTCCTAACACAGACTTAGATGATTTTAAGGTATTTAAACAGCCATTTTAAAAAATGAAACCGCAACACTTTTCTTTCGAGAGAATATTACCAGTGGACGCAGTAAAGCTAACTGACAATATAAAACTTATTGAAATCTTTGATTGATCTTTTAAACTTCTCTGCTTCTTCTGCTTGCCTTGGCCCAGCCAAGAATTTTACATACACAGTTGTTCACATAATTTAGATAAGTAAAATTATTAGAAAAATAGTGCATATAGTGTGCTATTGAAATAGTCAGAAAAGAAAATCCCTTCTCCTGGAGGAATGCCCTTTTCATTTGAACTTGCAGTTTTCCTCTTGTTCCTGTATACCAGGCAAGCTTTTAAAAACTGAACATTTTAAACAAATTACACAAATACTCATACCACTTTCATTGGTATTTGTACTCCTGTTGCCTCCTTAAGTCCTCAATTGCCTACCAATCACTTCTTCTTCAATTACATTTGGTTTGGTGAGTGCACTGTATTTATTGATTAAAAAAAAAAACACTCCAAAACTCCAAAAATAAGCAGTGCTCTAAAACTTGCCACACATCTGTTGGATTTTTGTTTATGTATTGAAATGTAATTGGGCAACTGGAGAAAAGTGGATTTGTGAGGTGTTATTTTCCTAAAGATTACATTTAATAATGTTGGTGTACCCTCCATAATTTATTTGATTAATAATATTTGATCTGAACCCAAATTATGACTTCCCACATATATGACATAACTAATGAATTGTGAAAGGAAAGCTGTTCAGATGGTCACCAATAACCAATGCTTAGTTAATCCTTTAAATAAACTGGAGCTCACAATGTGTCCCTTTGAAGTCATAAATAATGTATATTTTTCTTTTGACTTTTAATAAGCCGGTGGAGTTCATCTCACAGTCTCCAAACGCATATATTTTATTATGGGCCTCTGCAGTTTACTTTAATTAGTGTGTCTGAGTGCTTTGGGAGACTTAGCCCTACTGAAAACAAATAGAGTCTTACCATCTATAAAACATTAGCTCCCTTTGGTTTATCCTGATACAGCCAAGGCTCAGTGAGAAACACATGGTGTAAGTAAACACTCATAATTGCATTAGAATTCCCGGGTGTATTGGTAATTCAAGCTCTGCTTCATGATATTGTTAGAGCAGTTAGAGCAGGTTTACCAATCTGTCTGTCTTCTGGGATTTCATCAAATTCCATTTGGAGAGGACTTTAAATGACAAATTTAATAGAAACAGCAAAAGACAAAGCCAGCTCGCAGGCTCGGGACAAGCATGATGCTGCTAAAACTGCTTTGGTGTCATTGCATTGGACTTTTTTTTTTTTCCACATCTTTGAAATTTCTCATTCCTCTAATCTCCCTTCTGAATAAGGAAAGGACACCTCTGGCTTCTGCCATCACAGAAATGTCAAACAACCTAATGTTCCTATTTCTGAGCCCATTTTCCCAGAAAATGTTGCATTCCAGCTCCAAAACAAAACAAAAATATACATATAAAGCATTCGACATTTTTGGTAAAGACATTTTTTAAGACAGGAAGAAATCACTGCAGAATGATTTCCTCTGTAAGGAGGATTTATGTAAGAGAAATCCTTCACAAAAGCAATAGGCTTGGCCTATAGTTTGCAATTTCTTTTTGCCATTCTTACACAACACTGTCTCTATGAAACAGTATGAAGGAAAAATGAAGAGGAGAGGTTGGACTGTGTACAAAGCCCACAGATTACTATTCAAATCAATGTTGTTAAGTAAATTTCATTCTGGTTAGGCCCTTGCCCTCAAAGCCACACAAATTATCTCTGCACCTTCCAGCAATTCAAATGTAATAATTTTAAAGAATTACATGATGAGTTGTCTCATGTTACTTCCATTATGTTGATAGAAACCAAGTGTGACTGCATAAAAAGCAGGATTATGAATCTAGGATAAAAAGAATAGCGTGGGTTTTCCTGTTTGCATGAAAAAACACAATGTTAAAGGTACATTGCACTAGTATTTCCATTGCAGTTTTCCAGGCTTCACAATGAATCCTCTAAATTGAGGTGTTATAGCAATGTATGATTTAATAACTTTGTGGAGGAGCAAAAAATTCTTGTTCATTATGAAATAATTGTCAGGAAAAATGTTTTCACCTGATCTTCACAGGCAACTCAATGTCAGTGCCTATACAAAGCATTCTGCTTTGTCAGGGCCAAACTACAAAGCTGCTTGCTAAGCTACTAGCAAGCACCACCCTTCATTTTTCTTCTATTCTTGCTTGGCATGTAACACAAATATTTATTTCATTCATCTGCTAACCAATTCAGACAATTAAAATCAAAAGACATTTCATAGTGCTGTTAGACCTGGGAGAACCTCTAGAATTGTTTGTACCTTTCTACTGGGACAAGCTGGTCCTTTCTTATTTACCAGTACTTGTTTCAGTGCTCATTTTGTTTGACATTACATGGAATAGGTTGGCACCTTCTGTTCTCACTCTTACAAAATTCCCCTCCTAAACCTGTTAGACATTTCAGCCATCAGTGACAACCAAGATTACACACACTGGATGCTCGAGTGTGGAGACCTCGGTGCGGATCGTGGCTACCCTGTTGTGCAAGAGCTCTGCGGTCTCCAATGAAGGCCCATGGGGCTCCACAGGCTGCAGCGGCTTCCACATCTACCTCGGAGCCCCAGCGCCCTTCTGGAGGGGAGCGCTGGAAGCCGAGCAGCTGTGCAGGCTTCGTCTCTCTTTAGAAAGGCTAAACAGGTCGTCAGCTGCAGCTGGCACACACACGGTGCAGGTATGGAAGACGCAGAGGTCTGTTTTAACGGTCACATTTTGCTCTCCGAGCTATGGGGTCAGCAGGGAAATGGGTAGGCAGTGGCTCCTTCAAACATATTTCTCTCTCTCATATTTCTCTCAATAAACTTATCACAACAGTATATTGTTGGCATAAAACGAAAAGGTACTCTCTAATGGCGATTTGGGTCACCTGGGCGAAAATGCACCCCAATTTCACGTATGATGTGTGGTAAGTGACTAGAGCTGGATGAACTCAGCTTGTTCTTTAAACTCAATTAAACTTGTATAAATACACAACCACTGGTGCTGAGACTCTAGCAAAGCTGCAGTACTAATAAGGTTTGCTGAAGCTATAATTCCAAACCTCTCTGCATGGAATATTTTCTCTGTATTATATTAATCTACAGAAGTTAGGCTGAAATTAAAAAAGGATAAACCAAGCCCGAGTTTGTCAAAACACATTGTATTTATAATATTAAATAATTGAAGCAATAAGTAAATATATACAGTGTCGATAAAATCAAATTATCAGGCAAAGCATAATTGGCGTTTATTTAAACTGTGATTGACTCCATCTGTTATTCTAGTGGATATATAAAGATAAATTGCTTTCTTGGAAATTGAGACACAATCTTTTTTTAAAAATATATTTTTCTTATCAGGTTTTCATTAGACAAGGCAGCCCGCTTTATATGTTTGTACAATTTAAGTAGGCTCTTAGTATGTTTGTTAATACATCATGTTTATTTAAAACTCCTGAAGGAAGTTATTAATCTGTCAAAACTTTAAAGATTTGAAGTTGATAAATAAATGAACAATGCTAAATAATTCTTTGTGTTGTCTACACAAAACACAAAACAAGTCTTAGTGTGCTTCTCTAAGAGGTGAAGCCAGGTTTGCTTTGAAATTACTTAATATTTGCCTACACTGCACTCCTGCCAAAACCTGTGCTGCCTGATAAGTCCACCCACTGGCTTAAGTAAGGTGCCTTTCTGACTAGAACGGTTGGTCAGGAATCAAAAATATGCTTTAATCCAATCTTCATTTCCATATCACATAAGGTGCTATGGAATGATTGCCATTTGCAAAAGAAAAAGGCAAGCACAATTAAAAGCTGAATCGCTAATCCCTCTGCCTATGGCTTAGAACTGGAGCCAAAAGAAATATTGCCTTAACAGGTACATTTCCCCCGAGGGCAAGCACGCCCTCGACCACCTAGCTGGTGAAATGAAGGGATAATACGATGTTCGGTTGTATCGGTGACCAACAAATTGTGTGTCAGCTCCTGCCATGAAAGGCCAGAAGTGCTGGGTGGCAAGTGAGCACTCTGCTGTCTGATGGTGGCTGTGTCAGCAGGGCAGCAAATAAAACAGCAGCCCCTGCCTCTAGCAGCCAAGTGTCATACCGGTATGTGAGCAAATCTGGGTATGAGTAAGTGCTGTCGGTCTGATGAGATACTTGCGAGTGACTGAAGGGCAATGTGAACTGCTAACCACTAGCTGGGCAGCTTGAGAACAAGACAGCTGCTGCAGAGACACTTACGTTGTGTTTCACTACCTAAAAAGTGCAGTTACTAATAAGTGGCTGTTAATAATTTTATTCCATGGAGACCAAACCTATCACTTTAGCAAGTGGGAGAGTGAGCTTGAAAATATTTTATCAAATTCACACAGGAATTGTCCAACTGTTGCAAAAGCAGCAATGACTCAGACACAATAGGTGAAAGATTTTACTTCCTTCTAGCTTCTCCTCTAGAGAGGCCTTTTTTTGGACTCGCTCATCTACAACTGCAAATGTTTCTGTTTCTCTAGATGAACAGAAAGATCGTTATACCACAGGTTGTAATAGGGCATAATTTTATATTTTTATGTAACTTCCGGTAGGAACAGTTACAAGCCATGGTAGGAATAAGATTCCACGAGGAGAATTTGGGAGCAGACTTTGGAACATTCTCTCATGGCAGCCAGTGGCAACCTCATCTGGCCTCTCCAGGCGACTGCAGAGGAAATCTCCTAGGTCTAGATAGCACCACTCTCAATCTATCTGAAATAGCTAATTATAAGAAACCGCATCAGGGAGAGATGTACAAACATACATGCTGTTGCCAACTTCCTCAACTTCCTCTTGCAACATTTGTCATTTTGTTAGAGCTCTATGCTAATGTGAGAGGATTTCAGCTCCCACTTTAAGATACAAGTTATTGCCCTCAGGCCTCTGGAAAGAAGTTTGAAAAAGCAAACCTTAAAGGTCCATAAATCCATCTCATGATTTCTTTCACATTTGATTTATTGTTTTTCAACAGTGGTCTTAGCAACGCTGTTACAATAGTGAAAGAAGCAAAACAAAAACTGGACTTGCTTCAAGACAGACTTGGAAACAAAATAAATCAAAAATATTAAAAATTAGTTTCATGTAACTATCCTGGTCACTCATTACAGAACTATTAGTGCTATTTGGATAGATGCAATTCAGGTACAAATTGTTGTAAATACTGCACAGTATACTTTTGTAACAAACTGAGTGGAAATAATTTATACGACTGTTTCTTCCCTCTCACAACATGTCTGTAAAGAGGCTACCAGTTTTCCTGTATATTATGTTGATTGTTTATGTTGTGCATTAGCCTCAGATTGATCTGAGTGGTCAACTACCATTACTCCAAATAGGAGGGACTGAACAGACTACAAATGATCCGTTGGGATTGCTCGCACTTCAAAATAAAGTTCACCCCCATTTCCTCCTGTTGTTCACAAGTTCCATTATGGTTCATACCACAAAGTGTAATCTTGAACAGAGGAAGTGAAGGCAAACTGGTGCCGTTTCTGAAAGAGAGTTCTTTCACGAAAACTGCTTTGTGCAGTTAGTCAGCAGAGAGACTCGGGAATGTGAGGTCATGCCAAGCCCAGCTTGTGCATTTTCTGAAGTTGCAAGAACTTTGTTATTTGACCTCAAAGCCATATTTTGCATTATACAAATAAATGAGAAACTCAAGGGTCAAATGAACAAACCTTTGCACAGAATGCCAAGCAAAGCAAAACAAAGCTTGCTAATTTTCACTGCGGTTCATGTGTGTCTGCAGTGCCTTAGCCACTAGCTTATAGAACTAGCACAGTTCCCAGAAGGTTTGACCCCCTTCCAAATAAATATTCCATAAGATATCCTCCTTTTTCTTACAATGGTTATCAGGCAGATTACATGTTGATGGGGCTTCATTAAGCAAACAGAAAGGAACACTTTAATGCAGAAGCTTTCTCTTTCCCTCTGACAAAAGAAAACTGTTCGTATTGAACTTTCCAGTTTTAACAACATATAGTTATAATATGCAATAACACATAAACCACCATCTCTCAAAACAGTCCAAAATACCTTTTCTTCAATCATACTTCATTTACATATCTGTGAACACGAGTCTCTCCCGAATGCCACTGTCATAATGTATGCTCATACTTACATATAGATTCTTTGCACATGTTGTCTGAAATAGATTTTTCTCTTCACTTATATCTACGCGCATCTAGAATTACTTAAACATGCAAGGAGCCATAACTCTATTAAACTGACAAGCTAAATTTATCCTGTGCTTATTTAATTGGTTTATTAGATATAACCATAACACATTCCTAGATAAGAAGGGGCACTGGCTTGCCTGGATGAAGGAGTGGTATTTTTCAGTTATTTTAACCTGACAACACTTTCAGGCTAAAATAATGTGACAGTTCTTTCAAAATGAAGACTTCCAAATGGTACGTAGTCTGCTATACGACTCTCTAAATTAAGATTTTATTGATTCAGAAAACACACATTGGAAAATATGTTCCAGCTTCTATCGAGAAAGAGTCTGCTTCTGAAAGTTATGAAAACAGCTCAGACTTTATCAACAACAAATGTAAATGAGTATCATGCTTTATGATTCTGCACAAATAGCAGCATAATTAAAATTCATGGGAATCTTATCACTTATTTCTCAGGGACTGGAATGTCGAAATGGAGTTGGACATTTACACACAGTCAGAGGCTCTTGCAGTGACTTCCAAGCACTAATACAGCCTCGCAGCACTGAGCTGTGAAGATTTTTCTCATTTTACAGATGGTAGTATATAAAGAAGCTACAGACCACACTCAGAACAGCATTTTCATACTCTAAGTATTTACTGAGCGAAAGCCAAGTAAATAGGATCAATATCAGAGTGAGCTGCTGGTTGGTTTGTATAGGTTACTCAGTTGTTCACCTGCAATTTCTGAAATGCCAAGGCAGGAGGTCCCTTTGCATTATGCACTTTTTACCAAAAATATGACTACAGGAGAAGCCATCTTTGCTTCTATTTTATGCAGTACGTTAATAAGCAGATGTCTTGGCCAGGTGGCAGATGACCTAGAATCAATTCTGACCACAAACTGCGGGGATTCAGACCTATAGCTGAGCAGACTCGAGCATCACACGCACTTGGACAACAGAAACAAAAGCGACACTCGGACACAGTGACTAGGGCTAAAGTCACTGACTTTAGGTTGCTCCCTACTCAGTGTCTCAGTGCCTGCGGACCTGTCTAGGGCACCCTCTGTCATCTGGTGCCATAATCCAGGCTTCTGGATTCCACTTTGGCAATCAAATGCCTATAAATAAGCTATTATATCAAAATGTGCTGTGCTTAGCCCTTACCTGAAGGTTTCATAGCCAGTCAGTGGTGAGGCAAGGACTAGAGCCCACACTTCCTAGTATATGAAACTTGTTTTCTAATGTGCTGATCTCAAAAAGCTCTTTTTCTCACTAAGGTATGCTTTGTCCTGTCTAACTGCAAGGCTTTTATGCCTCTTATCGTCATACCAGGTGTTCAAAGAAATGCTTAACCACATGGAACCACATGGAACATGGAACAGAGAGTTCAATACTAGATGCTACTGAATACAGTAATTACGCAGATTTTTCCTTCAGACACTTGACTGCATCATATTGAAACTGGTATGACAGAATGCAGAAACTCCACAGCTTTTCCTTGCCCTTGAGATGGGAAAATTCTTCTGCTTCCCTTTTTTAAAATGGCCAGGAGTCCTGCCAGAGCTCATTTAACAAGGTGAATATGATAAAGAAGAAATTCACAGTTAACTGGGGATATGCTCCCCCCTTCCAAAAGGTCTAGTGAAATCAGAGCTATGTGCACCTGTATAAGTGGCAATATTGGGTTCTTGCACTGTTTCTGACCCCAGTGGGAAGTAGAGCATTGGGTTTTTTGTTGCTAAATTTCTACATGAAAGGTCTCTAGGTGGTTAGCAGAATTTCAAATGCTCAAGGTTAACCATGTTACAGCCTGTACCTTGCAATAATGAACTAACTAACAATTTTCAAAATAAAAACAATTCACTAGAGTGAGGGACTGGGAAATGTGTCCTGTGTCAGCAGATTGTGGAAACTATGTATATACACACACATGCACATATATACATATCTGTATGTATATTTGAGAGTGGTAAAGGGTAAATACCTCAGGGTACACATTTTTTTTCTCATTTACAGCAGCAATAAGCATAGCATTCCTGGAATACTAGCAGAAATATTGAGGTATTGATTTGGGTAATAGAAAGAACGATTTTCTTTGTTCAGTGATCATTCAATTGCTAAGGCTCTGAGGTCACTAAGGGTGGGAGGGAAGAGAAGATGGAAGTAAACACAGGAAGCAGCATGTTCAATGCAAAAGCAAGTTTTAGGACCTTAATGAACAAACTGTACTGAAATTTTATGAGACAGTTTAAGACATTGACATCCTCAGCTGCCTATTTTATTTCCACAGCTCAGCCACACAAGGGTGAGCATTCATCTCTCTGCTCTGTTAGCCCAGACTGTCAGGGAATAGGGTTTCCAGCTGGAGGCCTGGACTTGGTGGTGCAGTGCCAGCTTGGCTGGCTTTCCTGGGCTGGAAGTTGCCTTTGGTAGAGAGGCAGAAAATGGGACAGGAATAATAAACTATGTCCACTGAATTTGCCACAGTTTGTCTGTCATTCTGTACCTACAGAACTGTAGGTAAATCACAAAATAATGGGAACAATCATTGTTGCTGTCTATAAATAACATTTGAGTGAATTATACCTTCTTTTAAAGGCAAGTGAAAGAGGGATGAAATATCTTTTTCTGCTCCCTGGAAGGCAATAGACAAATCATGAGAATTCCCAAAAGTCTATCTCTTTCAGCCTTTTCTTTAAGGTTTAATATTTCTTAAGGGGTGCCCTCCTGAATAAATCCAAGGGTGATTCTAGGGAATACAGAGTGGGTATAACTTAATTCAACCTTCATCAGATCACCCTGCACATTATAGCCATCTAGAGTCTTCTAGACACAAAGGAATTAATTGCAGCAGCTGTCCTCACTGTCAGGGAATGGAGCGGAGTGCCTGTGGATGGCACAGCAGCCAAGAGCAGAGTAGAGGCACCCCTCAATTTGGCTCTTTGATATTTGAGTGAAGCTGGATGCCTGAAATTATAATATAAGTTACTGTAAGGAAGTATCACAAGAAACACTGGTATCTAAGTATCAGTCATGCTTATATGATGTTTCTGTTTATGTGATTAATTTTGACAGATATTTTGTACCTTGTACTACACTTCAGTTTCTGTTGAGATGTCAGTAAAGTCAGACAGAAAATAGCAACACCCAGAGGAAAAAGAGCAGTGGTTTTAAAAGTAAAATCAGTGTTTTTGGGTAGCCTTCTCATCTCCTTTTGCTGAGTTTCAGGCCTATTGATTCCTAGAGCCATGAGAAATACAACACAGGAAATGAAAATGTCCTGTTTTAGAAATTCATGAAAAACTTGGTCTAGAGTGTTTTACTTTAATGCATATAGATTAGAGAAAGTTTTTTTTTACTATTAGAGTTTTCTTTGAGGAGACACTAGTGTTTTCATTACGATAAAATTTCTAGTATTAAAAGCCTAGAGCTAAAAGAAAAGAGGAAACATTTAATAAGAGAAAAGCTTTAAACCTTTGAGATTCCACGCACCCTTTAATAAGATGAAAGTAACATTTTGAAGTCTTAGGCTCACTTAGAAACATTCTGAGGTGTGCTGTTACCCCAGCTTTTTCGCCCTCAAGAGCCATTTCAGATCTTTTTGTGGTATGTTTGACAATACACTTAAAAGATTACCACTTAATCTAGTTAAGTAACGTTGACTTCAAGCAAGTGTCTATCTGTCCATCCAGCTGCTTCTCACTTTTTGTGTCTGTGGAAAAGAAAGGAAGTGAACATCACTGAGGGAAAAAACGTGACAACAAAGTCTGCTCTTCATGCAGCTGTGAATTTTACTGGACAGAATTCTTAGTAGATGGATTATTGCCATTAATTCCAAGGGGAGCAAAGCTGTATCTGGAATGCCTCATTTTCAATGGTTGACTTTATTTCAAATGAAAAATATCTCTGGCTATGAAGAACTGAAATAAATGAAAGATTTTGTCTGCGACTTCAGTGGTAGTGTAATGGAGTCTGAAGCACCACATTGGCAGTTGCTGCGGGTATGAGGCAAGGTGGTAGGGACATGTTTTAAGAATGTGGTGGGCATCTATAGATATAGGACCATTCAGCAGCCTCCTCTTCTCCCACTCAGAATGGTACTGGTTACTGTAACTAATACAAGTTGTAAGTCTATGGATAATCACAAGTCATAGCGACATTCTAGATTTGCATTCTATAATTTCAGCCAGCTTTGATCAGAATTCCAGAGCCTTCAGCTCCTCCTGTCATTTGCTACATACCTCTCGCTTTTCATTTTGCAGATAGCATTTGCAGACACAGAGCTCTGACAGAAGGCAGAAAGTGAATAGGAGAAAACATACCAGGTCAAAGCATACTAGAGAATGGAAGTAAGGTTGTAAGGACAGCCTTAATCACAGCTTTTCTTAAATTTTGATATGATATTCCCTTGTGAAATCATTTATTTTCTAGATTTTTGAAGTGAAAAAGGTAGTTAAGAAACCAAAAGGATGACATTGATTCACATGGTAGGAAGAAAGAGATCTCCTTATTGGTTAGCGCTGAAGAGAGAGCACTGAAACGGTCATTCTTGCAGAACATGCACCTACAGGGCTGATTCAAAGTGCCCAAATATGATGGGAATACCTCTGCTGACTCCAAAGCTCTTTGGAGCCTCACTCTGTAAGCAATGACCTTTCTGTCTTCATGCTTTGTAGGAGGAGAGTATGGCAAATAGCTCTGAAATGTCTTTTAGTATTTAAAATTTATGGTACATGTCCAGGATACCTAAAATCTTTATAAACTTAGATGGATTTCACCAAACACCAACTAACTGAGTTTTACTTCTACCTTATTTGAAATGCCAGAGCTCTTCCAAAAGAAAGAAGTTGAGAATATTTTTTGCAATCACAAAGTGCCCTCTCACTATTTGCAAAGAAAGCAACAAATGGCAGATTTTTTTTTTTTTAATCTCTCAAATGAGCTTTGCATAAGACAGTGTTTCATAGATGAGGCCAAGTGCTTCAGCTTTATTAGATCCTTTCCTGCAGCTCTAACTGGCCAATGTCACTACTGTCCATTTAATATTGAGAAAACGCTCAGATGTTTCCATTGAGAATTAAAAGTGTAATTCCTGCTGGGGAGAGCCCTGGCCTCAGAAGTCTGACAGTGCAAGAAATGGAAATGTCATTCTAGAATGGAAATTCTTGTTACTGGACACATTCCTTTCACAGACACAAAGGTATGTCTTGGAATAATTAATGTTAATTAAGTTGTTACACTGCTATTTTAAACACTAAGATTTCATTTACATTAATAATTTAGCTACATGTATGTACATGGTGTGATCTCTACAAAAATTAGTAATTGTGACTCTTAATAAGCAATGACAGTAAAATATTGCCTGCAGGAAAGATACTGAATTTGAAATTTGTTTACTTGAGCAAAATATAAGTCTTACTATTTTTCTAACCAGATTCACTACTTCTACATTAGATTCTGAGCATTTGCTTTATTTTTGATGGTTTAATTAACTTTGTTGCAACTGTATAAATCTCTGATGCAAGTAAAGTAGGCTTTCATATGAGTGTGTTTCCATCTTCTGTTCAGTATAAGGTCTATTTTCTCTTCCATGTAACGCAATAGATGCCTTCAGAAACATGCTCACCTCTATGTCCTTTTCCTAAGGAACCCAATAAAGTTCCAATCAGCTGCCTCTGAACTTTCCATCCTTATCCACTACTTGTGATATAAAACTGTGACACTGAAATTTGGTACATTTCCTGCCATAAAAACCCACCCAATAGTGAAGAAACAGGAGGAAAAAGGAGGAATACAAACCAGAGCAATGGCATGAAATGAAAGACCTGAATTAGCAAAACAATGACCCTACAATGTCTCTCTCATCTATATGCTAAACATTTGGATTGCACTTGCAGTTAACAAATTCTTGGAGGCTTTCATTCACTGTAAAAAAATGCTGCAAATACAGCCAGCCTAGTCCATTTAAATAAGCACAAAAATGGGACTATTTCATAGGTAGACAAATACAGTAAATATTTATATTTGCAGGAATAATAATGACAAAAACATATAAAAGACAACCACAGAGAAATGTCTTGTGCATACAGATTTGCATGTATTTTCACCTCTGATCTACAGTCAGTGCTACATAGCAGGAATGCATTAATCTTAATTATCACTATCCTTATTCCAACACCTCAAATAATAAAGGACACTGAATCACCAGCTTGTGATAGTGGCATGGAGGAGAGCACTGCAGACTAAAACTGCTACCCGGCATTTGGGGGATCCAACTAGCCCTTTTCTTTCAAAAAGCTGCAAATCCAGAATTCAACACATTTTACAAAGAGCAAAACTCAACATCTTTCTGTTCATATTTAAAATAATATTCTTCTGGTGGCACTGTAATGCAATTTCTTCGCTAGTATTGGTAGCATCTCCCTCTTCGGGGCTAGAGTTTGTTTCCGACAGTGTCATTAATGGTGACTTCTCACTGAGATACCTGCAAAGACCTGCACAGGGTATCATAGCTACATATTGCAAAGTCTGAAACCTAGGCAGTAATGAACTGTTTCTGTATAAGGGTTGCCATACCAGCAAGTCACCACACACCAGTGAGTTTTCTATGCGAAGAAGCTCTTTCACACTGCAAGGCTTTGATTCAAGAAATCACTTAACATGTATCCAAGTTCTAGTAAAAAAACACAAATTAAGTAAACACTTCAGCGCTTTCCTGCAACAAGGGTTAATGAGGTTAGAAAAAGACAGGGCAATGTTTAATTAAGGCTATTCCTAAACAATGCCCAATTCCTAAACATGCATTCTAATAGTATTTCAGGGTCCACAAAAATACCTATCATGCAAAACTCCTCAGTTACAGTAGGTGAAACCCCACAGAACTCAGTAAGAGGTTTCTGCGCTGGCTTTCCACCTATTGAAATGCAATAAGCCCATACAGATTTGTCAGTCAAGCAAATTATGCCTTTAGAGGTGGCGTCTTTTTTTTTTTTTTTCCTCTGAGAGCTGGATTTGGTAGAAAAAGTCAGAACTTTAGGAGAGCTCTTGAAACTTGTTTCTTTTAAAGAACGTATCCTGCTCACTTAAGTTTTTGTGCAAAACTTCAGACAGGCTTTGGCAGTAAGTTCAGACAGTCTGTGTTGTACTGAAGAGCACATCCTGTTCTCTGCAGTGAGATTTCTGACATGTCTGGACACAGACTTCAAAAGCTACTGAATTTGTGTCAGCAGAATGTCGGACACTTTCTGACAATCTGTAGAAGATGGAAATGAGAGACAATAATTGATCTTTTCCATACATTGCGTGTGACTGAAGTCTGGAAAATAGGAGGATAGATCTTGTAGTTATAAATAATAAAATGGAATCAACCAATCTGTTTTATTATTAAGGAATACATACATCAATTTTCACTATACTGGTGCTGAACTTCATCTAAAAAAAAGCTAAGAGATTACAAAAACCACACAAAGAATGACATGAAAAGAAATTTAAAGAGGAAAAATGTGAAAAGTCAGTCTGACAGCATTAAAATTTTAAAGAGAAAAAGATATGTGAAAAAAAAGAAATTTAAAGGGACTGACAATTGCAATGATGCTGTTTCAGTATGCGATACTCATATGGAAGAGTGGAACAACAGATGGCAGTGAGAATGAATCCAGCAGCTATTCAATACACACTTATTTGGGCCTCTGGAGACTATTGTTAATTTTTTCCTTATCCCCTACCACTGAGGGCCTAGGGTAATCTATTATTGCTACAGCAATTTTGTCTTCTTCTCTGTCACCCAAGAAGAACTATCAATACTAAAGACAGGCCTAAGCTGCCTGATTAAGATCATGATCTGGATTCCAAATGTTCAACATTTACACTAAATTTAAGAGAAGTGTTTTTCCCCTTGGTTTTACTCCCATTTGGGGAGTAAACAGATGCTGTGCTATTGTAGTTTGGTTCAGACTCACCTAATCAATAGAGACGTATACAGATATGCAATATACAATGATGTAAACCAATCATAAACTATATATCTTGATTTTTTTTTAATCATAGCAATGTAAGCACAAGGTAAGCAAGGGAGAGAGGACCCCAGGGCAACAGTTATCCCTCTGGAGCAATGGATGATCGTACACTCCACAAATTGTTTCCCAGGCACTTACCACGCTGGTCAATATATGACATAAGGCATGTAACAAGTGAAATTAATAATAATTTTTATAACTGATAGATATGCTTTGACACCATGTTAAAAAACAAAACAAAACAAAAAAAGAAACAAACTTCCTTCACTTCCACCTCAAAAAATATCTTCAAAAAAACCTTGGGTGATAAGAAAAAGATACTGAAGTGAAAATAAGTGCAGGCCTTCCAGTTCTGGAAATGCGTGATGGAGATTTCTCACTTATATATAACCAGAGGAACCTGTCAGGGATGGTGAAATAAAAGCAAGATGGCAATGAAAGGTACTGTACAGGCATCTGCTACACCTATTCCAGCTCCTTGTGTCACTGCTGATTCTTTAGCAAGAGTTGATTGCTCTCCTTAACAGATGTTCAGGAAACTCTCGACTTCTTCTGTTAGTCAATATTTATATAAACAATAGATTAGACCAGATGCTGTAAGCCCACTTGCTACATTTACAAAACCTTTCTTTCTCTGACTTGTGAGAACAGATAAATGACACTTGAGGACGACAACATTTTTGGGGGTATACCAGAGAAGTTGAGGGCACTGCATAACAGATGCTTAGGCACCAGCCTTGCACTCTAGTCCCGTATTTTAGTAAAGCCAGCATCATTTACCTGTGAGGGGTTTAAAAAAAAAAAAAAAGATAAAGAAAGTGAGAAGACGAATTGCTTTAATTCCCATGAAGACCACGAGAGGTCACTGCAGCTAGCTAAACCACAATTTCTTGCAGCATTTCAAAGGATTCACTAGAAAAGACTGGCTTGGTAAAATTACCTTTTCCAAACAAACAAATGTGTTTCATCACCTGCATGCATTTCAAAGGTTATTTACAATTGATTCATAAAATAAAGCAGCTTTGGGTTTGTATGATTTAAATATTTTACTGATCCAAAACCCAAATGAATCACTCCCTGTGCAAATAGGAAACACTAGGATTTAAATTCTAAAATATATATATTTATACGTTGATATTTGCACACAGACACACACTGAGGCTGCATCAGGGATTCAAATTTGGAGTCAGGCAGGTGCCTCTTGCAACCCATCCCACACCTTGCCCTCCGCTGCTTTGCCCCTCCGCAGCTGGGGTTTCCAAGACTGGGGCTAGCAAGGCTCACCCATGTTGTCCCTGTCCCGCAGCGCTGCCCTTGCTGCTCCTGGCAGGATGAGGGATGGCAGCTGCACAAGAGCAGGCCCTGGTGACACAGCGAGAAGCAGATGAGAAACGGTTCAAGTTTTCTATCTCAGAAGTGCCTGGACAGAGCAAAGGGACCAGACTCTTACATAACTACTAACCCTCAGAAAGCAAACAGCAGGCAAATAAATAAGATTGTCAATGAATTCTAAAACTGTTACTGGTTGGAAGCACAGCTAGGGATTCCTGGAGCTCAGTTTTTGTCTTAACTTTGATTTGCTGAAACATTTTTTACTACTCAGTACCTACAGTGCTAGTCTGGGTCTTCTCTTTATTCCAAGAAGCCTACCTCTCACACAGCCAATTCACTGCACAGATTAATTTAAAGAAATTTTAACTGTGTCCTGCTGCCAGTTAGTCTGCTAGCCCTGTGGCTTTCCTTTGATGCAGTCATTGCATCTGCCTTACATGGTGGTGAGCTTTGCAGTGCAGCGTTTGATTGCTTTAACCTAAGTGGTTGAGACCACTGGTCAGCAAACAGCACGGTGACATAACAGCACTTCAGGGAGCTTTTCGCCGGCCTCTCCTGTGACTCCCCATTACTGACACTGCACAGGTTTTCCAACTTCTGATCAGGCAGCCCATCAGATCTGTTTGATAAGGCATGCAGACCTTGAGGAGAGATTTCATAGAAAGAATTCACCACAGTATGAGATAAGGTACTGCAAAGGTGAAATCCTTAGTTAAAAAAGTACGGCTTGCTCTAAGGCTGGCCAAAGACCTCGATGTGAGAATCTCAAGCCCACTTGCACAGCTTGGGTTGGTTCTCTGCATGACCCTCCGCGATTCAGCCTTATGTGCCTGATGCTCATGCCATGCCTGCTGCATGCCTACAATTCTCCAAACAGAACTGATGTTCACTATGCATTTTACCAAACTGAAGTAATTGCAAAATGTTTCTTTCCTGAGAGAATATTTCTCTAAAAGAGGGCATTGCAGAGTGAGATAATGAGTTTGTACCTTATCCATGAGATTCACATTAAGACAGATCCCTTGTCCTTAAGAGAAATAGCAGAACAAGAGCTGTCAGACCTGCTTTGTATTTCTGAGGAAAAATAGCTGAATTCTAATTGTAATTATGTAGAGAGCCATCCGTGAATAATCTTACACAAAAGCAGCTTTATGGTGTTTTTCTTGCACTCTTGTTTTACTGTTAGCATAAACTGGAACAGCTAATTCACACACTGAAATTACTGTTGAACCACAGGCAATATGGAAAGTTATCATAGGTTTATTTGATATAAAATTTTTATTTAATAATCCCGTTCTTACACCTACTGCACACTTGTATATGAGCAATTGCTTTCCACTGGATTCTGATAATGGAGTTTGGATCTTTCAGTGATTGCTGTAAGTACAACTTCTTTTAAGTGATACTTTAATGCCATTATTTTCTCCACAATTACATCTAATGCTTGAGGAACATTTAGTACCGTAAAATGAAATGAATGAATGTGGCATTTACCAAGAACTGAAACTCCCTGTATCATATGAACACTATATATCAAACTAGACAGCTGATGAATAACTGTGATATAGTGCATATGGTAGAAATGGCAGTCACTCAACCCTGCAGCACTGGGTGAACCTCTGAATGTTTGAAAACTTCATTTTGATCACCTTCCAGAAACTGAAACAATTATCTCAACACAACCCAAACTCTTGAGGTCTATAAATCAAAGTCTTAGGAACAGGTTTTCTTATAACACTTCTGACACTTCCTTGTTTCATACAAGTTAAAAATGCCAAGACAACAGCCCTAGAATAGGTATGTTCATGTTCTTATTTTATTAGAAATGATTCACTTATCAAAACATCATATTCCACAGTATTCACCCAGAGAATGCAAACAAGTGTCAGCCACTACCCTTTCAGTTGGCTTGTAGAACCAAAACTCTGTGTAGTTCACAATTTTTGTATCCTCGAAGTTCACAAGATGTCATGATTTTGTGTCAAAAGTATTACAGAGCCTTTTGTCTTTTTTTTTTCAAAAATGGCCATGAAAAGCTACCTAGTTTTATTACAAAAATTGTCCATATTTTTCTCCTATGCAGATCAGTTTTTTGCGTCAGTCTGGCTTGAAACTGTATGTGTTAGTTTTATCTATACCAGCTCTGCTACAGTCTTCTACTACAGAATTGCCAATTCTTCCTCCTCACTCTTCCAAATTTGCCTTCCCAAACGTATAGTAGTTTGTAACTCTAATTAAAATGGCTAAATTGTACTTCCTTCCTTCCCTTCCACATTGTGCTCACTCACCTGCTATTCTCTGCTTCACAGAGAAATGAACCACTTTGACCTGTGCATTCAAAATGCTCATGTGCGTATGCAGGGAGTTCTCATGCCTGTATCAGTTGTGTACATTAAGTCACAATCTTCCCCTCTAGCTTTCCCTTAATAGTTGAGCAGTTAAGGCCCTTAATAACTACAGTCTGCCTCACCGATGCTGAGAACAAGTGTTTCCCACAGACAAAAGAACCCACTTTGTTGACAAAACCACTATCTAGCACGGATAGTAAGAACAAAGATGCGGTTTGCACCTGCTGCTAGGGTCTTTTCAAAAATATTGCTGGACTGAATACACATGGGGAAATCTGTAAGAGTCCAAAGAGTGACTGCAGGTTTTTATTCTCTTAACTTGTGGATATGCCTCCTGTGCACATACTCTTGAAAGGTAAAGATCATCCTTCCTCTTTATTTCAGGAGAGGTATAAAACAGTCCTGGAAAAATCTCTTGCTAAGTTTTCAATTTCCTTAAAATGTCAAGTTCAGGCATCTCCAAAATTTGCAACTAATACCTTAACTGAATGCTAAAATTTAAGCTCTCCAAGGTATGCACAGCTGTAATCTCAGCTTTTGGTTTCTAAGGACTAAAGGTCAGCACATTAATTAAGGAACCGTTTTGGAGAAAAAAACAAAAAACAAAACAAAATCATAAAAATAAGCCATGTTTCCTGAAATGAATGAGAATGCTTAATGATATAAAACAGTATTTCAGCGATGACCCAAACTGCTTTTTTTAGCACATTCCTACCTCAGAGTGGCTCTACCCTGTTTCTAAGCACTACAGTCCTTTTGTTAAGATTTTTAAGTAGGTTTTCTCAGATTATGAAGTCAATAGGTTCTGAAGAGCTGTGATACGAAATGAATCAAGCCATCTCCAGCACCATTATTATCCTAAACAGCAGCAAAGCCTTTAATAGCAATAGAAATGTTTGTGAAAATATGCTTTGTTACTGCCTGCTTTGAAAATGACTGAGACTGGTTTTCAGGGAGTGATCATTACAGTAAAAGTACTTATGAGGTATTTATGAGGTTTTTATGCAATCCTAAATAAAATACTTTATGAATTCAGTGTTAGCAAAGCACTGCAGAACTTTGTAGAAACAGCCCTAGATGTCTGGAAACTGAGGCTTTCCTAATTTAGATCATTTACATCAAAGATGGTTTGTTGCTAGACCTTATTTTCACTGAGCTCCATTTCTTTACTGAGGTTTAGTTCTTCCTGTTCCAAATACTGTATATATATATAACAATAACTTTTCACTATTTGTTATATAACACTAAATACAGGTAACTGGTGATGGGACTTCTAGTTTACAAACCCAGAGACTGGATCAATGACAGGAAGACTGCACAGGAATCATCTATACAATATGAGAATACAGGACAGGAGGGATTTTTGTTTTCAAACTGAGAGGTTTTGCTGGTGGCATTTTTTGCTACCATGCGTGCATTTCATACTCATAGCACAGAGAAATGGAACTGATTTATATGTGAAGTTCATTGTTAAGCTTGGGCTTACTGTCAAATTAATTCACTTATTGCTCAGGATGCTAATTCCACTGAAGCAAAGAGCAGAAGGAGAGAGAGGGAGGGAAAGTGAGAGATGAGGTATGTGCATGTGAGCACATGTAAGTGCATATCCCACTAAGAGGATGACTTAATCTATCCAAGAACTCAGATGTACAGACATCAGTTTCTCAGATGCCGAAAGACTTGTGATAGTTGTTGTGTTATGTAAAAAAAAGATGATGAACAGTCCGAATGCCATCATCTCTCTTCTCCTTACTACAAATTCTCTAGAAAATCCAATATCCAAATCAGAATGAGACATGGGACTTGAATGGGCACAGACAAAACTGAATAAGGCAGAAATGTTGCGTATTTTGGAGGTTTCTTGGACAAATGGCAGAGACTATAACCTAAAGAAAATATGTTCTATAAGACTAGAGCAGTATCACCAGGAACAAAGATAGTGAGGAACTATACAAAATCTGAGAACAATTCTGAAATCCCAGGCAGGGCAATCATGCTCTTCGTGTCCATTGAAAATTTAGTGGTAACCTTCTGCACACATGGATGGACTGAAGTATTAGAGCAAGGAGTTAATTAACAGGGATCCACTGTCTCCAAGGCTCCTGCTTGTGCTGCGCGGAAGGACTGCTGAGAAAGTCTGTTTCCAGTAGAGATTCCTTCAGCTGTAAGATGCTTTCCATAGGGTATCCATTAAGATAATGAGATGTGTGCACAACACAGCATCATTAAATAACTAAGGATTAATTCAGTTGCCTCACTATGGACTGGTACAACTATGAAGAGAAATGAATAGTTTAGATGACAGAACGATCTTTTTGGAATCCCTGCACTGTCATGCAACATGGATAAATAATGAGAAATAAGTTCTTGGCAAATGCTAAGTTTGGCTCCACAGAGCTTAAACATAATGGTAATATGATATTCAAAGAGTGCATTGCTCAGTCAATCAGATGAATAACCTGTTTTTGCTCATCCTTGTCCAATAAATTAGAGAACAAATGACATTAAAGAAACTCAATTATTTCTGCAAACCAGGTATTAGAACCTCACAGACAACTGAGGGATATTAAATGATCTTTTGTAGGCATGTTGGTTTGGAAGAGGAAGCAGCTTGATTGAAATGAAGTGTTAAACAAGACAAGAAATCCATTGCATGTAGTTACAGAATTAATTCACTATCTTGTTATGTTGCCTTTTCTCTGCTGAAGAACTTAGCTAGTTCTTATCCCTAAATCAGACTTGTCAAAATGAAGAAACTTGTTGGTTCTTTTTGCCCAGCAGTATCTGTTCTCCTACCTCAAAGATAGCACACAAATAGGCTTTAATTAATAATCTGTTTAATCAATACACTTACATGAGCATGATCTCTTCCAACTGCCAGCTGCCCTAAGGCCACAAAGGGCAAAACAATATAAAAAAGCAAAATTAACTTCTACTAATTCCATATTAATTAAGCTTCTCTTGACCTGTCTTGCATGTTCTTAAAGAGACAATGGAGGATCTTTGCACGCAGAGCAGCAAACATGCTCTTTTGGGATAATTTCAGTAATCTCACTATATCAGGAAGATTCATGCCCTGATTCATGCTTTTAATCAGGTTGCAGCATGTTAGGGCAATCTAGAGAGGCCTGAATGAAATATTATTCATTTCTACATGAAAGTCAGTTATATAGTTTAGCACACAGCAAAGGGTATAAATTTATTTGTGCTTGACTAAAATAATTTTCCTCCTCTCTACTGTACAGAATATGAGACCCCTGTTTCCCTAAATTCTGTAATAATTACCTAGGTTTGAAACATTTTCTCTTATTATTCACACATACACTATCATAATAAACATGAGGTGACAATGCAGTTATCAATAGGCCAATCTGCTGAAGGTTTGTTTATGGCTGAGGTAAACACATCAGCAAATATAAGGCTGTCAGCTTGTATGTTGCCCAAACATCATCAGCTCATGTCTCTACCTGAGGTGAGACAGTGGCTTCTCACAATGATTGATTTGGGCCATTAGCTCCAAATCAAAGTGGTTTCAGTTCATCCATCTTTCTAGAACCTCAGCAAAAATGTTATTTGAAAATAAACACTGGCTCTTTGTCTCTTTTGTCAAAAGAGCAGCAGGAAGCTGATTGACATGTCACTAAATACATCTCCATTTCTGCTACCACAGCGGTAGCCTCCAGGAAGCTGGGCTGCTGGGTTTGGGTATTTGGTCTCCCTACAGGCCAGCAATGCAGGTCTGGAAGAGAAGAAATGGCAGTTCATTCTATCTAGCATTGAAAAAGGGTCCTTGCAAGGACTGTAAAGTCTGCTGAATGAAACAAAAGCTGGCTTCCATCTTCAGTACTTCAGGGTAGTTTTAAACCATTTTTGCAAAAAATCTCTGAAAGCAATAGTCTCAAAACAATAACTGCCAACAAAGCAAAGCACCCAAAAGATAGCGGTAATTTCATAGAATCATAGAATGCCTAAGGTTGGAAGGGACCTCTAGAGGTCATTTAGTCCAACCCCGCTGCACACACAGGGTCACCTAAAGCACGTGGCACAGGGCTGCATCCAAGCGAGTCTTGATGATCTCCAGAGAAGGAGACTTCACAACCTCTCTTGGCAGCCCGTTCCAGTGCTCTGTCACCCTCACTGTCAGGAAATCTTTCCTTAAGTTCCTGTGGAGCTTTTGGTGTTTAAGTTTGTGGCCATTTCCTCTAGTTCTGTTGGTGGCCACCACTGAAAAGAGGTCAGCCCCATCCTCCTCACTGCCTCCCTTGAGGTACTTATACACACTAATTAGATCCCCTCT
>JAWLRI010000756.1:1831817-1943497 GCA_034781795.1 Crypturellus tataupa | reverse complement strand
GCCCGCCCCGGCCCGTCCCGTCCCGTCCCGCCCCGTCCCCTCCCGTCCCGGCCCGTCCCGTCCCGTCCCTTCCCTTCCCTTCCCTTCCCTTCCCTTCCCTTTTCATTTTCTTCCCTTCCCTTTTCATTTTCTTCTCTTTTCTCTTGCATCTAACTTGATAGATAACAGAAGGCAGAATATGTTTCTAAACTATATAACCAGTACTCATGCTTTCTATGCCTTGATCCTGTTCCCAACTAAAAATCAAGAGTTTTGCTGTTGACCTCAGCAAGAGGAGAGCAGAGCCCTCAAATTGCATAGTAAAATACTCTTTATTCCTTTCTGCTTTAAGGTCTATATAGATGTAGGTTGGAGTAGGATGAAAGTGTCAGTTTTTACATTTAAGGATTTGTGCTTTATGAGCCTTGATATGTTAATGCTTCCTCTGGGGCTATTCTGGATGACTGCATTGCACAGGTGGCCTACTGCAATTTATAGACACAATAATTGAACAGGAGAAATAAGAGACAAGAGCATTTTCAGCACATGGGATGCAGCTGGTTCAACTACTTTAACAGGAGGCATAACTTTTGTATGACAGAGTCCTTTTCTAAAACATGGGAAGAGAACTTTTTTCATGGAGACCCATGCACTGCTTTGTGCACTCACCCTTCTTGTTTCACAAACGAGGGTATGCTCTGAGAGTCACTTTGTCAGGCCCTTGAATGAGCGATTTAATCTACTAAAATTTATACTGCTAAGGAACTCTTTTAAAACAAACATCTGTTAAACTAGGAGTTGAATTGAGAAATGCATAAAACTCCCACAAACTAAACAGCCACAATTCAAGGAGCATTAAACTTAGCACAATGGCAACAGGACATAAAAAATAAAACAATAGTTATTATTAAGTAAAATCAAGTTCAGAATAACATTTTCACTGCTCTTTTATCAGCTGTTTATATGGTTAACCCAGACTTTTGCATACTGAATGCCTTAACCTATAAGGCAAGCAGGGTTTTTTTGAGGAAACTGAAAGGACAAGTTCATCTAGAACCATTTGTCTTTTTGAAACGTGGAATTCTGAATTAATGAGTCACTACAATTGTTATAGACAGAATGTGGTAGGAATACTTCTAAACTATGGAAGGATATTGTGTATAAAAATGGGAATTTTGTGGCGTTGGGTTCTCTAAGGAAAAAGAGATTTCAATCTTTTAATGGATAAAAAAAGAATTTGTTAGACTTAGGACAGACATTTGAAAGAGAAAAGACAAATCTAGAGCATCTGATTACATATGCTCTGATACCACAGGACTTTTACGGTCATTCAGTTAGGGTTTGAAGACAGAGGCAACAAACGTTAAGCAATTTTGTGATGCAAGTATTTTTTTTTGCTTAAAAATCAATGTATAAAAACATTAATTAATTTCAAATGAAAGTACCCTACCTTCATCAAGTATCCCAGTAATGAATGACATTTCTCATGCCATGTTTATTAGATATGATTTCTGGTTGGGCTATTTTGCAAAATAGAAACTTAGCGTAACTCAGAGCTGTGAAATCATTAGAACGTTGGCAGCTTATAAAAACTGCTTGGATTTAAAAAGTTGATAAACTGATACAGTTAGCTGTCTAGTTGTTTTATTCACTGCTTCTTCTTAAAAAATAAGAAATTCATTTCTTAGTATTTTGAAGTTTTAAATGTGCTATGTCTTCTAACACTACAGTATTTAAGTTTTCCCTGAATAAATTCAAATTTATAATGTAACAGTATATGTACATGGCTGATTTCTGATACCCTAGACATTTTTGCTTGAGGATGCAATGTGTTTTGTTAGTTTTTGAAACATTCTGTTTGCGATGCTGTCTCTGCCACTCGAACATTAAAGCAGAAGTTCTGGGAAACAGTGAGCAACCTCTCCTGAATTTACGTTAGCTGTAAAAGACACAGCTTGGAAACCCTGCTCAGCACCTGTAGCCTGAGACTGTCAGCTGTCCTTCAGGCTTACACAGCTGTAAATGAGCATCATCTCCGTATCTTCTCTGGAATTTAGTGGTAAGTTTCATAATCATCAGTTTGGCAACTTTTACTTGTTATAATATTTACACAATTTGATTTCTTGTGTTTGACCACAGTTTATCAAAGGACTAGTATCCTATCATCTGGTTTTAGCCTTGATTTAAAGAAGTACTTACATACATGCTCATATTTAAAACATGAGGAAGCTGACTGTACTCCATATGCTGAGCTAAGGCCACAGAAAAGGAACTGTGTGTGGACAGAAAAAAAAGGATACATGATTTCAAAGCAACCAAAGCTTTTGAAAATAGAAAAAAAAGTGGCATGTCACAAATTTCTAAATGTCTGAGTTCATAATTTGTCAGAATGCTATCTTTCTATCCTGGTGCTGTTAGAAAAAAACTTTTGCACCTTTTACTTCATGAGAAAGGGACTGGATACTATTATTTCCTAATACAGGTATTCATCAAAAGCTAGTTATATAGCTCGCAGTCTCTACATCTAGGTTTAGTCTCTGTTTCTTTGACCTAAGAACCAGAAAGATTTAAGCTTGCATCACCTGTTGGACTCAATATTTTAGAAAAATATCTAAAATGTATAGCAATGTACTGTAGGTTAAAACTTCCAGCAGAATATCTTTAAGGGAAAAAATGATATTCACAGTTAATACCTTGATATGCTACTTACACTACTTCCTATACAACCAGAACTCAGTTACTATCTTTTTAAGACAGAAAAACAAATTCTGCTAGAAGTAAATGATCTTTTGGAAAGATGCACACACTAAAGGAGGACTCTTTTGATAGAGCTTTCATAGAGAATTTCCATTTCAATAGGAAATGCAGCTCCATAGAAAAGCCCAAGAAAGGCGAGAGGGTGTCAGAGTAAGAGCAAGATAACTGACATTTATATTTACAAATAATTTAATTATTACTGAGAACATGAGACTTCATTTCATACTACTCATAACAACAATTTCATTTCTGTTGCATATTTATTATTATTGATACTAAAACAAAACAAAACAAAAATTAAAACAAACCCACAGAAATAGGGATGCCATAATTAGTATCAGCTATCCAAGTGTTTCCAGATTTCTTTGAGTTCTTACTCAGCTATAAACTTGGGCCATTGTGCTCCAGTTCTAGTCGTTCTTTTGATTCTAAAAATAGATTTCTCACACTTTTCCCTGTACTGCAGCATATTTATAATCCAGTTAAATGCTGTTTATTGGAGAGAGAAAGAAAAGAACTTGCTCCATCTCCATGTATTCTTCCTGCTCTGCCAGAAAGCAAACAGTTCTGCTTTGCTCATTGATTACAAAAATAGTTTCTTGATGACTTGTTAATTTGATAGGTCAAGCAATTTATTAGGTGTTTCCTGTGTTTCTAGCTACAGTCTGCACTGCAAGGAAACAAGCAGTGTCTGTGGCATGGAAGATGAGTCTGTGTCTGATGAGAGCCATGTGTACCAAAGTCCCATTTTTCATAAGTGCTGTCATTTTACAGATGTATGACCCTCTTCTCCTGGTTACAGAGGAGGGGGGCTGGGGGAAGATAATGTACAGGGTTCAGCAGAGAAACCCTTGTAGGCAGAAACACAAATCATGTCATGCAAACCAGAACAGGCTACAGGAACATCACATCTCTTTGCAGAAGACAATAACAGATAGGACAGAGAAAGATGGAGTCTAAGATGATTAGGAAAACAGGAATGGTTAATGGATAACAGCAACGTGGCGCCAAGCAGTTCATTCCATGTCATAAAGATACGAGGCAACACAAACACAGAACAGGTAAAAGGTCTTTGAAATTCATCCAATCAATGCAGATGCAGATTTGTATTCCCAGTATATTTGACAGAGAATAATACAGACTGTGGAAAAATTAATGTATTTCAAATTAAGCCCTTTGTTTTCTTACCATCTCTTATTCTCAATGTGCAGTACATCATCTCCAATTTGAAATTACATATTTTTTTCTTTTTTCCAAAAGTGCTTCTCTGAAAAATCTAAGCGCACACTTTTGCCTTGAAAGCCAGGGTTCACATGCATTTTCCCTGTACCTCATTTCCCAATGATTTTGAAATACAATCTGGGACACATGGGAATAATTCCACCCTCTCCTCACCTCCTGGGGAGATCCCTACTGCACTACTCTTGCTACAGAGTTTGCCCTGCTCCCACTGCAGGGTGAAGACATGGAGGGATCAGTGCTGTTAAGCTCCTGACAAAGAGGGTACTCAAAACTCTGTTACATACAGATAAGGTAAATTAAGATGTTGTACTTCTTTTGAAGATTTCAGTTTAATCTGGAAGATGGATTAACCCTCTAATTCCACTTTGCCTCATTTAAGGTACCTTTTTCATTTTCTCTCTTAGTAGAAAATTACACATAAACCCTCACATTTTACTTGGCAATTTGTGGTACCCCACTTTTCTGAGCCTCTGCACATGCATCACAAAGTACTTGTTCTCAAAGAACCTTGAGATGTGGATCTGTGACAACATGACTGTTAACACACCAAGGGTTCAGGATGTGCATAGGTAGAAATTGTTAGGGATTAAGTTATGGCTGATTTTGCTCCTGCGTTCAAAGGGAAACAATACACTGAAGCCCTCTCTGTTCAGAAACTTGAGGCACCGACAGGCACAAGTTTGCAAGTACATGGCAAGTCTCATGCAACCATCAGCACTACAGAAGAAGCCAAAAAAAAAAAAAAAAAAAAAGAAATGGTGTCAGGACAACAGTTCAGGTCAAGCGCGATTCTTCTCTGAATAAAGTTAAACAGCCTCTCCCATCCCTTCTCCTTACATGAACACTCTTTGTAAGAAAGGCAGTAGTGCACAACTATCTGTAGGTAGAAATATGTAATCAAAACATGGTAGTTTTCCCTTGATACTTCTACAGAACTAATTGGCAGAAAATACAGGAACACTGGCAATTGGCACACTTCACTAAAGTGCTTGCTTTTCACTAAATCATTTACTTTGGTCACAAGTGTTTATCCTTACTCAGGCAAAGATTTCATCAACTTCAGTGGAAATTCTGACTGTACAAGGAATGCAGAATTCTTTTTCCTCCTGTAAACAGAGGTTCTCTGGAATTGAAGCCTGCACATAATAAGCCTCTGAAACAATTCAGACGTTTCATTCTAATTCACTGTGAACAGAGCTCAGTATATCTCAGCTAACGATAAACATAGGCTCTCCTCCCAGTCCTATTGAAGTCTATGGCAAAACTCCCAGTGACTTTAATGGGAGCTGGAGCAGACCCTAGGGCTTTCAAAGTCCAGACGTGTGACAGGAAAGCATTCTGCCTGCTTTGACTACAGGGGGAATCTTTGGTTTGGGAAAACAGAGAAGAAAAACAACACATTTTCTGCCTGGTTGACAGAAAGCATAGAGCAGCACGAAAAGGCATTTATACTGAAAAATGTTATGTAGGCAGCCTGAATCTCCTAACTCTCCAAATCAATTTTATATACTCGTCCTATAATAAAACTCAGTCAATATAATGCTTTCTCACAGGTTTCAAACCACTAAATGACAGTTAAGTAGTGTCATTTATCCCAATCAATTACATACAAAAGCTAAACAGATGAAAATAAGCCATATCTAACCTATTATAAAATAATGTTAACTATTGCAGAGTTAAGACTAGAATTAAATAGAAAATGATGTATTTTGCAAGATAACAAAGGTAGGAAAACACAGGACCTTTGTATGCCACTACATCACATTTGATAACACTGTCCAAAATGCTGCTGTTTATTTTTTAGATAAATGTCCTAATCAATAGGTACATGAAGCCAAAACAAGAACAATTAGGAGAAGTATATTTGCGCCTATATTGACACATATCTATAGAAAACAAACAAACTGCTCATCAGTAAAATTTACTTTGTGACTGGTTTGCAATTTTTCTTTTAATTTATATGTTTTAGAAACATCATGTTGGAGGATATGGCAAATACTCAAGCATTTATTTAGCTAAGAGTTATAAAGTCAGCTGAGCTAAAACAAACCAGGTCTAATGCAGCCCATTCAAAATCACAACTCACATTTCTTAAAGCTTTTCTTCAAGTAAAAAGTGATGTGCCCTCTGCTGCACAAAGATTTAGGAAGTCTCTTCAACACTGGTTGATATTGTCTCTGACAGCAGTATTCAGCAAATTCTAAAACCTGACCCTTCTCTATTATGACTCTATTCAAAAATTGTGCAATAGGAAAAGGGTCACAAGTTAGGTTGTGAGACCTGAATTGGCATCAAGCTTTGACTGTGCTAAGATCTGTACAGACACAGCAACCTACTGTGGATGGCAGTAAAGAAACAATCAAATGCTTTTGTTTCTTGAGGCATTTTTCAACAGTGTCCTTTTTTTTCCATCAGCAATGCCAGTCTAGTTTACCCTATCTCCAATATTTGCTGCAACTGTTTACTGTTTTTGCTGCCAACCAGATGAATAAAACTATCTAGGATTGCAGAAGACAAAATACCCGCAACTAAAACTTCTTCCCTCATCTCACTAAAGGAAAACTGAGGATTTAAAAAATAATAACAATCTTTTCAGCGGTCTGCTTTATAGCTTGGCTCCCCGTACAGCTGCCCCAGCACAGCTGAGGAGGGAACACACTGTGATGCAGTCTATACAGCTAGGGAGAGAGGATTTTTGATATTGGCTTTGCCACTATCAAAACTACAGAAAAAAAAACTACACCCAAAGTCATCTTTTTCACTCTGCAAATCTACATCCTAAGCAAAAATAAGCATGCAAAGAAAAGCTCGGCTCCACTTAAGTCATGGAGTTTCCTCATCACTTCAGTGAGGATTTCACCTTTTCTATCTAACAGGGTTTGTCCTTTTCTCTGCAGGCAGCCAAGGCTGGTAGTATACATGTTTTCTAGCAGCTCTAATTGTAGGGCTTTCCTTGACTCTATGGAAAATCGCTTCTGAAGATCAGAGGCAAACATTCATTTTCTGCTCAGCATTTCTGGAATGCTCTCCTGTCCATGCCTCCTTAGCTTCCAGCACCTCATGCTATCCTGTCTGCAAAGCAGATGTCAAAATATTGTAGCTTCTCATGTGGTACCTCTAACAGCAAATATCCACGCAGATCTCTAGGAGCCCAGAATGCAAGTTACTACAGTATATGTGTGCTGCTCCATTCTCAGTGTGGACAAAAGTCTTTCCAAGACTAGCATTTTGCATTAGGGATCTTTTTGATAGACAAGCAATGTGACTAATGAATGGAACTACTGGTGTCACATCAAAAGAGACACTCTATTCACCCTATCCCCTTTTCTCCCTTTATTTTTTTGGCATTATCTTTTTCCTTCCTATCTTTCCAAGGCCCCAGGCAGTAAAATTTACATTTTCTTTGCATTCTGTCCTTAAGAAGAAAAGGAGGGGAGGAGTTGGGGGGGAAGTAACAGAGATAAAAGGGACAAACAGCTCTAGATACGAAGCAGCGTAACCTCAGTCTGTGCTTTTGAATATTTTATAATTTATAAACTGAAAACACATTATGCTTTGATTTTCAAGCAGCAGCTGATGTCACATGCCTGTTCTAAACCTTCTGGGGACAAGGAATCTGACTCGGACGAAAAAAATATTCACTCATTATTTTCAAATGATCCTGGTGATGTTCCAAATTTTTATGGCAGGTGGTGGGGAAAGGGCATTTAGGAGGTAGAAGAAGGAAGAAATGAAAGGCATTTGAAAGGGGACTTGAGAACTATTTCCAGCCATGTGCAAATGGGTCCAGATTCCCCTAGGAATACCACTAGAATATTAGCACAAAGTTTTTTTTTTTTTAAAGGCTGCATAGATTTAATGGTGATGTTAAGTATTATAGCTGCTGCCAGGAATGAAAAATTGTAAGACAGGTTTTCTGCATTTTTTCAGAAATTGGCATTTTATGAAATCCTGTTGTGCTCAAGGGTCACATCTTTAATTTATTTGTGACAAGAGAGTGTGATTTGAATTGCCCTGATGCTCAGTAACGCTCAAGCTATGCTTTGTACTGGAGTGCACGATTCATTGTGTTTGTGAAGAAAAGAAAGGAAAAAGCACAACACTGAAGGGAAACTAATGAGAATTCCGGCAGATACTAAGAGGCCTGGTGCTTACTGGGTTGATAAGGGCTGTCTCTGCGAGCACCCCAGAACAGAAGCGCTGAGCAGGGCTTGCCGTGTAAGCTGTGCCCTAGTTACATCCCTGCTTGCAGCCAGAGTGGCCGTGCAAGAGACAGGCAGTACAGGGATACTGTACAACTTCAGCCCTTGAGTCCTATGACGATAAGGCAGCCTCCCAGGATTAACAGCCCTGTCAAGGGTAACTCTCTGAAGTGCTTATTTGTTTAGAAGAACCACCTCATTCATCATTAAGGAGTGATAGAAATGGAAGCCCTCTGACACAATATCTGAAGTCTACCTGGATGTATGTTTTCTTGGTATCATAGAAAGCAGCAGATAAAGCCTTGCTATCTGGTTTTGAAAACAGTATTAAAATGAAATACATTACTTGTGTTTAAAATCTCTCACTTCTAAGATGTTTATTTTATTGCTTTTTACATAAATACTGCAAGACCATTTGAAAGCGAGAAATTCACATGGTGAACAGAAGTTCGTAAAGCAACATAATTTTAAATTTAGCATTACAGTTTAATTTTAAATTAAAACCTTCTTTATAGGAGATGGTTTTGATTTTTATATCCTCTAGATTTACTTTAAATGGATGTGTCTAATAATGAGTACTGTCATTTTTTCTGGTAAAATTGTAACACCGATTTGTTTTAAGGTTTTATTTACATAAAAAGTAAACTAAACCAAAAATTCATAATCTGAAAAACTCTAAATATTAATTGAAATATTTTATCAAAAGAAGACAGTCCATGGATACTCTCATATTGTAAAATAAGAAGCCACAGCCATTTTTCCTCAGTGTACTCAAAACTGGGCTTTTATTCATGGCCCATCTCTCCTCTATACCTTATTTAAAATTAAGGAAGAGATTAGGAGAGAGGGAAAGGTCTGATAAACAACATATTTTAAGAACTGTCAATGCCTGGTAAATACTCTTCCTACAGGCCAACAGACTAAAATGAGGATGGTAAGAAGTAACAGAGACGTGCAGGAATAAATCGCTACCAGAAGTGCAGGGAAGCAATCCCTTGCTCTGTTGGTGGTCTTGTAAATACTAGACCTAATTAGATGTTAGGAATTAAAGATATCTTGTTCTGTCATTTTGACAATGTGTGTAGTGAAGCAAACTAGGGAAGCTCTTGTTTTACTGATAGAAAAAGTGGGAATAGATTCCATTGAAAAATAAACATAACATTTCAATTCAAAAAAGCTGTTATTTACAAAGTACAAGACATCGCCAGAGCCACGTTAGGAAATGGTAATTTTGTTTTATGATTAGTTCCACAATTCACAGACTGTTACTCTATGCCAGAAGCAAAAAGAGGGGAAAAAAAAGAAACAAACACACACTTGTATTCAGTCTCTTCAATGTTTCCCACCAAATTTTCTCCCCTGCCTCCCCCTCCCCCCCTTTTTTTTTCCTCCTGTTAAACAACACATATAGGGAAAACCTTGTTAATTACCATACAGGGCACGAGCAGACTTCCAGACTATAGAGAGGCAGTCTGGTAGTGGAGAATTACACATATTTCAAAAAGAAAAAAGACTTATGCAGACTCACTGTCTTTCAAACAGTAGTGGAAAGACTAGAAACCCTAAATCTTGTCAATAATTTGGCATTACAGTTCATGTTGGCACTGTTTTTAAAATCAGTACATGATATATGCAATGCATGACATGGTATTTGTTACTCTGCCACTAAGCATACAAAATGATCCTTTTTGTTTCCCTCTTTTTAAGAACAACAACAACAAATCATCTGATTGTCCCTGGCTGCTCAGGAACTGCTCCCTTAGAAAGTGCTAATTAAGATACTGAAGAGTCTCGTCTAATATTTATACTTCTGGTGTTGCACTAGATCATTTTGCAGTGCATGAACAGCGTCATGAAGAAGGAATTAGAAGCAGTATAGCTCTGAGCCTCTGATAATCCTTCCCTGATTAGCGAGATTCGCATCATCACCTATTCTGAATGCACTCCTCTCAGGATGTTGATAAAGCCCTTCAGGATCACACTATGGACTTCCAAGCACAGCTATGGCTTTTCCACCCAATCATCGTGAAACCCGCAGTTCACCTGGTTAAGCTAGCTAAGCCTAAATCGGCTTTCAGATTGTCACTTAACAACTCTGAGGCACTCCAGAAGGATCCTGCGCAAATCCTGTGGTAAATGAGGCCTAGGCTGAGTGAAAATGAACAAACAAAAAGCTTTAAAAATGGACAGCGAATTCTTTATCTAAGACATATTTTTATTTCTATAGCATGAGAATTAAGATGTCAGGAATTGGACAGTTCTGTTAAACTGGCCTTCAAATGGCGCTGTAGAGCTGCTTAGATTTCAAATGATGATGTACGACCCTACTTTAAACTATAAACTAATGCAAATGATGGATTTTGTAAGAGGGTTTGGTGCTTTGTCATTTTTGAGTATGTGCGTGACAAATACAAAATTTCAGTTTTTAATAAAGATTTTTAAAAGTTTCACTAATTCATGCAAACTTGTTGGCTTTAAAAATGTCTTAATAATCTGAATTTATTGATCATTTCCCCATCCAGTAAGGCACCTGCTTCTAATGAACTTTTTAGCAAAAATTAGAGACTTTTGTTTATGATGGTACCTGGTAGGAAATAGTACGCACTCATCTACTCCTACTGCAAAAAGTACTGAAAGCCCTTCTAGCCTTTCCAAAAGGAAAACTCAGAATTTAAAACAAAACAAAACACTATGTCCCTTTTTAGCAACGACCAACCATTGGCTAGCATTAAGAAGCAGAAAGGTGAATTTTGCATTCCTGATTAAAAACAGGCTATAGGCACTGCCCAAATGGGTTTCCAGTTTGGCGTTTTAGATTTCATAGACTGTAATGTAAAATTATTTCACTGAATACATGTAAGTTTGAAATTGCCTAGAGAATTTTGTATGAAGGTAATAATACCAAAAATTTATCTTGTAAATTGGAAATTGACAGCTGGAAATTAAACTTCAGATTGTAATATGGAATTACTTGGCTTTTTAAAAGCATCCTTTTGCAACAAAATGAGAGGAACATTTCCTGTGGTATCTGACAAGTAGGGGCATTCACGGGAAAAGCTACAAGTGGCAGAGAAGGAAAGTATTGCCATCTGAAGCAGATCACTCAAGTACCAATGCTTAGTGATGCCAGATTAAAGAGAAAACACGCAGAAATCTAAGTTTATTATCTTTCATACTGAATTGTTTAGAAATAATAAATAGAATACACAAACCCTATACCACAGTAGTTTATTTTGTTTTGTGGGAAGTTTTAACAGTTTCTGGGATTAAACAGCTTTCCCCTTCTGTGAAGGGTCTGATGTAAACTCTTGTACTGAGGCTTAAAGTCTTAAGGCTGTTAGAACTTTCCATCAGTCAGGCTGTATGTCAACGGATAAAAAGTTGGTTGCTGATCTGACCCGCTCATCGCTCTCTGGAAAGATGCCATCAAACTACAGACACATTCAGCCCTGCTGGGGGCGGGGGGAATGGGAGACCAGGGTTACTCAGGAGATAAGCAAGTTCATGTATGGATAAACGCTGTGACGTTCAGCCCAAGCCTTAAAAAGACCAAACCAATTTTGCACGTGGATGTGCTCCTTTTGGAATTGGAACCTCCATTTTCTAATATCCTAAGAATCACACATAATTGCCTAACAGAGGGTTAAAAAATAGGCTGTTTAAATATACTTTTTATTTCTGCATCTGGTTAAAACAATCTTTTGTTTAACCAGATTTTGCTAAGGAACCTATGCTTGCAGAGTAATACTGCAGAACTGACTGCCAAAACCTCTAAGAAACCTGTAAGAGATAAAGGTTACTGTTAAAATTATTTAATATCCATCCGCCTGGATGAAAATAGTTACAGTACTTCTAAACTTATTCTGATTTTTTTAAATCAATCTTGTAGAATTTCTGAGAGCTGAGTTTGGGCAAAAAACCACACCCCCAATCCAGCACATTATTTCTTTTTCTGTAACGTTGTATGAATTTACTTCCACTGAAGCTTACACAGAATTAGGGACAAAGTGATATCTTCTCTAATGTGCTGGCAATATTTTAGGTTGATTTGTAAACTGTTTTAATTCATCATCTTTGCTACTTTTAGCTGCTTCTTTAGGAGTAATATTGTCTAGTTTTGTGGATGTCGTATTAATATCTGTCTTTAATGAGATTCCGCATTTTCGGCTACCTGACAAGCTAGGTGGCACTTCAGTTTCTCTCTCTTTAGAGCTAGAAGAATTTCTATTTGCAAACACTAGACAGCAGTCCAGAACCAAAGTCTGAAACGCTTATCTGTGCAATCCACCCTTTTTTCAGCAATAGGAGTCTTGCCTCAAGGAACAGGGAGTAAGGAAGGGTTGGGCAGTTTGTATGCATCTTGCCAAATTTAGGCTTCCACCTCTAGTGATTCCCTTAATTCAGGCTTCATTGGTGAGTAACTGTAGCAAGCATTTACCTGAAATTAGAAATGAAATCTTTTCTTCCCATTCTGAAACATGAGCACCAGTGGTCATTATGGGCCAGACCTCTGAGATTAGGCTTTACTGTCCAGATACTAAACCAAGATATGTGTAGGTAGCTTAAGGATCCACAGATCACAGGCTGTCTTTGCATACCAGTCCTGCTCTGCAACTTCACAGGAACCTGAAAGCACTTCTAGTTTACATTTTTAAAATATGATGGCAACATCTGAGAAGAAATAAAGCAGAAATAATAGTGTGTGTTCTGAAAGAGACCTCTCCCATCTCCTGCATGTTAGTTTGATACAAGTGTAGCAGGACTCTATAGCTGCTTTGTTGGTGGTAATTTATCTTCTCTGGAGATGCTACTATACTAATAGGCCTAACAAAGGTTTAATGGACAAGATTCAGCTCACCTAACTTAATATGTCCACACTGGAGACTTAGTAGGCTACATACTTGCCCCCAGTAGTCCGTATCATGTGTTATTCATCTATGAATTTCAGTCAGACTGAACTAATGCACGGTCATTATTTACTGTGAGCATACAGAGAGCTAGAAATGCAGATATTTGGATTGAACCATAAATTATACTGTGTACACTCAATATTCTAGCTATTCTAGACCGGCCTGTTTTTTACACTATGGAAATCATAGCTCATTCACATCCAGGTAAACTTTTACTATGCGTGAGAGACTGCCTAATCCATGTGTTTTTGACATGGCTCTTAGATATAAGCCATATCTATCTAGCTGCACATGGCAGGTATGTCACATGACAGAAGCTGATGGGGAAGGTGCTGAGGTCAGGGGTGCGCCTTGCCGCACCCTGTTTGCAGTTGACCAAAACAAGCCAATAAAAGTTAACTAGGTTAATTTTTATAGTCTTTTCTATTAGTTGAATGCAGAGTTTATCATTCAGGAGAAAGGTAAAACCATGATAGGTAGAAGCCAAACATTAAGCAGGGAGAGCACAAACAGAAGCAAAGCGTAGGTCACTGGACAATCAAATCAGGCAACAACAATGGTTTGGGAATGATGGGGGACATAGTTCAAGATGCAGCACAAACTGATCTGTTTGCAGAAAGTTTTGAATTTTACTGCTTAATCTTTTTTTTTTCCTCCTCAGAAGAGTTGAGAATCCTTTTGCAACCTATCAACAATTCATTCCTCTTGCCACATCATCTAGAGGGGTGGAGAATTCCTCTCACAAACCTTGGTGGGAGGTCAGCCTGTGATAATCAGCATCTGATGGGTTGGAATAACCTTGTTACACAATGAGGCTAGCATGGACACAAAGAGTCACTGTTGTAAAGGAATAAAACAGTCCAAAAAGTAGACCAAATGCACATGTGTCTGAAAAGGGCTATTAAACAAGACATGCTCATGTCTATAACACAGGTGTTCTTGGCCTTGATCTCTTGGATGATTTCCCTAAATGTCAGTATTAAATTTAGCACTTTGGAATACTGTTAAGAATTTATATTTTATGTATATTGTCATTTTTAAGCAAAATAAAATCAGTATCCCAGTTAGTCAGGATTTTGTACTGCTTGTTCCAAAATTCAGTGTCTTTCTCTCTGCTCTTTAGTAGATTCCAGATGCTGCCCACTACCATAATTCAGTTATCACTATACTTTCACTTGTATCTTCAAATAAGTGTTACTGTCCATTTATGATGTGTAGAAAAAAATAGATATAAACTGACATTACTTGTAGCATGACATCGTGAGTTTGCAGAGGGTGTTGTGCTTTGCAATACATTCATGAAGAAAGGCACTTCAGGTCACAAAAAAAGTCACTTAAAGTATATTTCTGTAAAATGGCCCTTTATGAGTCACTGTTTAAGTGATCTTCTGATTTCTTTCACCTCTTTTTAAATATTTCATATTTATGAACAGATCTAATTTATGTAACCTGTTTTCTTCTATCCATCAGGATTGGAATCTAGGACTGCTAATGCAAGAGACAACCATGGTTACTAAGTATTATCACAGACTTCTAGAAATGTATTTTAACTTTTTAAATAGTATTTGTACAACATAAATATAAGTTGAATCCCTTTCCTCAACAATAAGCACTTCCTCAAAAAGCAAAACAAAATGCAGTATTTTTGTTGGAAGAAAACTATCACTACTTGACCTTGAACAGTTTCTACCTTCCTAAATGTGGAAGAAAAGAGAAGCGAAGGGAAGAACTTGACATTAGATGTGGAAAGCTGTTCTGCAGCCAATATATGGGTGAAAACTCACTGATGCTTATGCCAAATATATCAGACCCATTTGACAGTTGCATGTTATCTAATGTATGTGTACATTTGTGCATGCCGTTATCTGTATATATCTGTATATATCTGCACTGCCATATGCCTCATTTATTTCTAGCAAAAGGTCACCTAAAAGTCATTGAAGATATGTCCAGACAGTCTACTGGGAATTTACATTTTTTTTTAATACCATCCTATGGATTTCTAGAGTAGAAGGTATAATTCTGTTAATTCTAAGCTCTTAATTTTTACAAAACTTAAATCAGATTTAGTCCTGAGTTTGTACTGAATTCAGGACTACCCCCCCCACACATACTCTCCCAACAGTACAGAGATGTCAGAAATAAGACTTTTCAAGTTAGCAGTCTTTAGTACTACCTGGATTCCAGATGAGACTGGCTTGCCTGGAAAGCTGTTGCAAAATAAGTCTGAAGATATATCAAAACAGAACCCTACTGGATAATGAAACTGTAGTTCATTAAACCTGTGACAAATTTTCCACTGATGCCAAGATGTACAACAGATGAGTCTCAGGCATTAAAAATCTGAGCAACTTTGCTGTCCTTGTATTTTTTAGCTACATAGATTCTTGGTAAAATAGACACATATGTATTTGCATATGCTAATAACAGACAGCATTACTAGTTAGTATACATACAATTTTATATTAGTTACTATATTCATAAGAAAAGTAGCAGTGTCATCAGGCTGAATTCCAGTCTTCCTTGAGCAATTCTATTGTGTGTTACCAGGACTGGCCTAGTGAGCTTGTCTGTTTCCGTATCTAGGTCTTTTCCTCCATCCACTATGCCCCTCATCCCGGTCCCTAACAAGGAGGTTACTAATTAAAAACAAAGGTTTTTTTCCACCCTAAAGTAATACACCTAATACTGACTAGTCTGATATCATGCTAAGAGCCAAGAATTAAAAACAATAAAGTAAAATAAAATAAAAATTCCCTAAGACAGTATTTTAATCCTAGAATGATCCAAGCATGGTGGCCAAATTTTTAAATTAAATAAGAACCTGTAAAATCCCAGTCCTTTGTTAGGGAATCTATCTACAGGCCCTGGATTTACTGTCATTGTTTTTAAGAACCCAACACAAATTGCAATTCTCAATCTTATTATTTTAATAGTTGCAGCATGAAGTTGCCTTAGGATGTATAATAATCACTCTTCTCCAATGTCATGATTAATTTCAGTGGTCCTGGGAAGAGCTAAAATATCCAGACACTTAGAACCAATCGTGAAGACTAAAAACAACAAACTTAACTGAATGTTCAAAATTTCCTAAACAATTTGAAGTTTGACTTGCTTCAAATCCACTCTTAATTTATCTTAACTAAATGTTCTCCTCTCTTGTTTTTTCTAGAATACCACTCTTCCTAGTCATAATAAACCACTGATCATACTGAAGAGAAGAACTGAGAAAGAAGATCTGGCAACATAAATAAACAAATCTAAAGAACAGCAAAAAAATACCCCACAGCAGGAATGCAGGATTCTATTTGCGTTGTTGGCATTCTGAAGGGCTGAAGTGCTTTACAGACAGTACCGTGTGTTAATAAAAAAAAAAAAAGCAGAGTGTGGTGGGCAATTTTATGAAAGCAGGGAATTCTCCTTTGGAAAGTTTTTTTTCGTGTGTTTGTGAAAACTCAGCTTTCCATTATTTCAGGCATCTGTGACCTTTTTTTTCCTTGTAACATATGGAACTGTCACTTCAAAACATCACTTTGCATCGCTATAAAACCTATATTTCATTTCTCTAATCCTCTATGGCAGTCAGGGATAAAATATATTAAAAATGTACTGTATTTGTTGTGTAGTTAAAGAGATAGCTTGAGTTTCCTGTATCACAACTTCAAACTTGAGGCCTGCTCATCAATGAAATAATTATTGTAATGATTATGATATCATGATAATTATTGTCTGACACAGCCCAACTAAAGGCTTATCTAGAAGAACAAAGGAAAAGTAAGTTTCATCTGCCACCTTTTAGCATATAGATATCAAAAGTGCAGGAAGAGGTATGGAGAGAGAAAGAATCACTTCTGTGACTCCAGAAAATTTTATGGTGAATGGCAGAGCTGGCCTTCCTCTGTTCCAACCATGTTCTACACTGATCATCCTGCAGGAAAGAGTTGGATACCAAGTATGAGGGATGAAAATATTTCTAGGTGGAAAACAGTATTGATGTCAACATACTTTACAACTGCTAGGAAAGCGTCCCTCATCATCTAACACTTAAAAGCAGTATTGCTTTGTAAAATGTTGTGTTATTAGCTCATTACATCTCATTATACCTCTGCATTTTTAGTTTGTATGGAAATTAAAGAGAAAGAGACCTCTTTGCCACAAGGTCAGCAATTCCCAAGTCATGGGACACCTGACAGCATTAATATATCTGTAAAATATAGGAATGATTATTAGCACTTCTCCAAAGGACCTTCAGTCTCTTCATGGTTTCCAGAGAAAATATTAACTCTTCTACTTGGTATTATACTTCCTAGCAAATACACATATATTTGAAATAAATTATGGTTCTCCCATACACTGCCCTTTTGCACTTAAGACACCTCTTCTGGAAAAGGATCTAAGCTCTCTCAAACTCAGACTGCAACTGGTATTTGGGTACTTCACAGAATAGGCAAACATTTTGCCTTCTTTTCTCTCTCACATCATTACTAGGACAAAATACAGTACACCATTAACAACTTAAAACATTACTGAAAACTGGTCATTTAAAAATACATCCCAGAAAGAACTTGCTAACTGATTACATGTTTTACATGCTGACATTGAACTATATTTGTCTGTATTAGATCTGAAGTACATTTGTGTTAAGTCCTCCTTATTTTTACTACGTTTATTCATCTGAACATTTCACACTGGAACTGTGAATCACTCATGTGGTTAACAATTTCAGAGAAATAAATGGGCATAACATAGTTTAGCACACATATAATTAATTTCAAGTTTCTTCTAACTCATTAGCTCGCAATGAGTGGTCTTCATTATGCTCAGAGAAATGCTACTGCAAGCAGAGTTTCGAAAGTACCTACAAGAATATGTTTTTGCCACTCAGGCATAGTACAGAGCTCAATCTTGAAACATCCTGGGATGTTTATATAGCTGCACACATAATATATGAAGACAAGGTAAATCCCCATTTTTCTTTCTGCTCTTTCAGGTATTCTCTGTGGTTTCTTTGTGCTTGCCATTCTATTTGAATTTTGCAATCCTAATTCTCAACACCAGCTGAAGAGTAAAGAGAGAGGCTTTGTGACATGAAAGAGAAATGAACAATAGACGGAAGGCAGAGCAAACTGTTTGCACTTCTTCCTTTAAAGAACATACATTTAGAATAAAGCTTTTCTTATGAGGGAAAAAAAAGAAGAAAAAAAAAAAGGAAAAATCTGCAATCATGAAATAATTTTAGCTGCTAAGGGAGAGCCATTCAGTATCCCCAATACAAATGCAAATGCATTGGTGAAGATTTTCTCACTGTGTTTTGCTCCACCCTGGGGCAATTACCTTCCTGTTTACACGCAGCAGCTGGCCAAGGGGATGTGCCAATGGCTCCCTACTCCGCCATGACCATCCTCTCTCGGGGACTCTTCACTCAGCTTCTCCTGGGACCCCCTGGAGAATTCAAAGTCCTATTGCCAAAGAAATAGTGCACCTTCTATGTGTTTTTCTCTAGATGGCAGTATTTGCCTTAATGACTTTCCTCTACATCTACCGTGAACATTTCTCATATGAGAGTAAGAATGAGAATCCAAGAAAAATACTTGGGAAATCCTTGCCATTTGCTTTGGTTTGATTTTTGCACCTTTCACTACTTGTTTGATGGGATTTTGTTGGTATGCATGCATAAGTCCTCACACCTGATAGCTGAAGTTGTTTTAGCACAATTAATTACAAGCTAAATAACCAAGCGCATGTGTGAAAAATACAGTGGGAATCTAATTAATGGAATAAAACATGCACAGACTTAGCAAAATATATTGACATGAATCAAAATGAAAGAATTGAGAACCTCCCCTGAATTCAAATCACATTTGAAATAATTTTTAAAGTCTGAGACCAGTTTCCTTGCTTTCAATTTCTGAATGCCGTATATTCCCTATAATACAGTGAAAGATGCTGTTCTTGCAGGTTCCTAGGATTCATCCAGATCCTCAAAGAAGCAGATTTATAAAAGCCTGATTTCCAGAGGCTGCCACAGCATTTTCTAGGGATGAACACACCTTCACATTTCAAAACGAAACTTTGATGTTTGCCTTTTGCTAAGACTTGATCTCCTAACCCACACATGTAGGGGAGGGGTCTCTGCCCACTTGCAGAGCCTCATTGGTTTACAGGCACTAAACAGAGATCTCCAACTGCAGGACAAGATGCCAAATTAAGAGACAGAAACTACTGGTGTGTAGAGTGTCGTATTAGTTCTTATTTTACTCCCTTTATCTCACATATTCCAGATGCTTTCTCATCACTAAAAATAACTATAAATTTTAATAGACTGTATTGCAGCATAAACTCATCCTTTTAGTAATTCATACTAGCCCTCTTACCTCTGCTAAGTAGTTACACTAAAAAACATGCTTAACTTTTTGCGTTTGTGATAGTATGAGGATTTGATCACTAGTCTATATTAAATGGAAGAAATAGGAATTATCTAAAAAGGAAGAAATTTAACTAAAGTATATATATATATATATATATATATATATTTTCCCCCAAATACGTGCTATTCCTAAAAAGGCACAGAGAGAAGAATAACTGTTAGGTGTTTGCAGCATTCTGCCTCTTGGGTTTCAAGCAAATCATAGCACATCCTTATAGTAAAATGGGTCCACCGGTAGCCTTCCCTGAAAGGACATACTGCAGTTATTATCAACTTGCATTTTTAGTGCATCTCTACAAGTGCATACAGTTTATTCATGGTACAGGAACCCACTGCTATGAGGGATAGTAATTTTTAGTAGCAATGCATAACTCATTCCCTATTTGGTGCTTTCCATGCACACCCACTGCAAGAGATTTTTCGTCCCCTCTAACCTGTTCATTAGACAGGCTTCTACAACCAGCTACCACTATACTCCAAGTTTCATGTAAGCTATAGATTTTCTTTGAGTCTCATCTTTGTTCTTCTCATGCTTCTTGCTTCCCTCCAAGTCTGCATTTGTCTTTTAGTTTCCTATGTCGTCTTGAGCAGTAGTGTTTGCCCTAGGCTGACACTCCAAGGCCAGGCATCCTACGCTGCCAGAGCCAGGACAACCCCTGGCCAGGACAGCTTTGAGTTCTGCATGCCAGGCACAACTGGCAATTTAAGGAGGTGATCACATTTCACTACTTGTCATTAAACTGAAAAAAAGGAATACTGTTAAAAAAATCCCCCAAAATACAGTAGAAATGGGCCAAGTGTTAACTCATCCAGAGAAAAAAAGCTAACAGCATAAATATTTGATGCTGTAGCAGTTTGATCCAGGTTTTTTCCTCCCTATTTTATCTCCTTATCTGTGTCTCATCTGATGAATGCCTAACCATCTCAGAATTTATTCTCTGCTCTCTCAGGAAACTTTTGTAATTATTTTTAAAAATAGTGTTGTGGAGATTTGGTGGCCAAATGCCTATTGATCATGTGGAAAGTTATATTCTTCTTCTGACTTCAAAGACTGCAGTGCTGTCCAAGGAACTAAAACTGGCAGCCAAAATACCAAGAAAGAAATAGATAGGGGTAGGGATAGAGACACTCTATCTCAGAGTGAGAAAAAGAAATAATGATCTCCAAACTCTTCACTTAAATTACAACAAAGGTACAAAGCTACCGCAAGGTGCCAGACTGACTGGAATAACTTTTGAAGATAATAGGAATTATTTAAATAGATCAGTGTAAATCTACCTGATAAAACCATCTATAAAGTTATAATTCTTTCCTAAGTTGATAGGAACAGAGAGGTCATGTTTAATTTAATAATTGAGTAATCCATAGACATTAAAACAAATGGCATACTCCAGATACATTTTCAAAGAGGGTGGAAAAAGTCATCATATTGAAATCAGATGTCATGTGCATGACACATCATTCCTTCCCGCACTGTACTCCTGTCCTGCCCTGTTTTTTCCAGCTTTGGAAAGCTGTTTCTGTTTCTTCTCCCTCAGTTGATATGATCCAGTTAAATCCAAGTTTTGGAGACACTTGCATGAAACATCAGTGATTACTTGATTTCTCAGCATATAAATCTAACTACAAAACCTACTATGTACCTTGGTTATGAGGTAACTTTTCCTATGCAACATTTTTGCCCCTGCTGCTATCTGTCCTGAGACCCACATTAACATAATACTGCCAAAACTGATCTCCATATAACATGTTAGGAAATTGTTTTCCCAGAGAAACCTGATGAAGCAACCGAAGGATTAGACAGTGCCTCTCAGCATTTCAGTAGGCAGCTTCAATATAAGTTCAATTCCAAGAGGAGTTCAGCTTCTAAACCCCAAGGCCACAAATGACTTCTGTTGGATACCATGTGTTTGGAGTGCAGTGTGCTGTTTCTCTTGCCATTCTGCCTGCTCTCCAAAATCCCCCTCCATTTCTCAGCACTCTGCCGGACACTTTTGCACTGAACAGAGGCTTTATTCCTAGCGCCTTGTGTCGTCTGCCCCTCCCCTGCAGCGCCACAATCTGCAGAAGGGCCCAGGAAGGGCTCTGGGCAGCTGCGTGAGGCGCTTACAGACAGGAGGGCAGGCAGCACTGGCAGCGTGCAGCAGGCAGCCCTGCTGACCTCAGCACCAGGGCAGCTTCTGAGACTCACTGAATTAATCAGGACAGTTCATGCTATAAAGGAAGTTACTCAGACTAAGTGCTGTGGCATCCCACGCCTGTCAAATTTTGTGTGCACTACCCCCACCTCTCCCAGCACAGGGAGAAGTTACATCCTTGCCTTAGCTATATTATATTGTTGCACACTGTCTGGCCAGATAACTAAAAATTATTGTCGTGCTCTGCAGGTTTTGGCATGCCTTAGTATTTGCCTGGTAAGCAGCCTTCCCTGGAGCTGAGGATAACAGTGTGTTCTCTCACACTCATCCTAAGTCTCTGCCACCAACAGTGGCATAAGGCACTTGCCAAGTGCAAGGAAGGGCAGAGGTTCTGTCTGCATCTGTGGCGCTGCCAGCCACGCGATACGGGAAAGGGGAAGCAACTCAACTACAAGCCCCAAACACCCCCCCCAAACCTGGAGTCGTCTCTTCAGACACTTAATTGGCAAAACTGTGCCCTGGCATCAGTAGGCATCCAGAGCAGACTTTCAACAGAAACTGTGATGAAGGCTTTATTAATTAGTGAGATTATTTACTGCATGCACGGTTTGCATGCTATTATCTTGCTTGCTTAGGGGAATATTGCAATGTTGCATTTTAGAGTTATTCATATTAATGAATGTAAATGTTGGTACACAGCTTTGGTTGCCTAATTTCCAGTGTGGTTCAGTCTCAGGGGAGGCTATATTTCATACTCACAGGAGAACAAGCCAAACACATTACTAGATTTTAATGTCTGTGAATTGTGTCATTCTATTAACAAGAAAATAACCAATATAAACACAAATTGCAAAACCGAGAGGAAAATTACCCAATTAACAAATACTGCAGTCTATATTACTAAGGTATGAATCTCCTAACCCATTTCACATGAAAGAAACTTCTTCAGAGTCATTAGAATCAGTTAGAATATCTATATCTTGTTTTACTGAATTGGATTTCTTTTTTAAACTATAAAGCGGGCTTTTCTTGATTTCATAATTTTGCTTGCCAGCCCTTCCAGTAACTCTAATTACCAGAAGCTATTGGAACATCGTGAGAATATTTATTATATAAACATGCACTTATTTATTTAGTACTTTCCTTATGTTGACAGATGTTCAAAACAGATGAGCTTTGTATGCAGCTCAATAAAATGCATATATGCATGGAGAAAAGTGTAAGGAGAAAGTCCAAGCAAGGTACTTAAACAGCGTAAAAGCATTTCAGAATATCCCGCTGTCCCCTGAAATGTGTGATACTGCACTAAGCTGAGAGCACACCTAAGGAGTGGAGTTTGCAAAGTAGCCACTTAATGCACGATCTTAAAATCAGCATTTGTTTGTGCAAGTTGGTGCATAGGATTGCAGTTAACACGAGACTCCGCATCACGGGCAGACATGGGTTTAACACTCTGTGATCTTTACCAGACGCTTGGAGCTGGCTCTGCTCTCCAGTCTAGGACAGTTCTGTCTCTCTACTTTCAAATGTCACCAACTTTCCCTAGCAATTAAGGGACTATCTCTTATTGCCAATGTATGGCTTTTACATACTGCTTAGGTGGCTGATGTTGCCAGATCAGGAACAGACCTCACACCATTGTATTCCCATTAGCTTAAATGGAGCCCCTAATGGTGTGAGCGGGCATACGTGAGCGAGCCATTTGGTACTCAGCCTGGAAGATATTAAATGCATATATTTTTTCCTTTTGTCTCATTTTCTTGTTCAGTTCTTTTCAATTACTTTAAGTGAAACTACAAAAAATTATCAAATACATTAAATATATATATTAAAATAAAAATAACCCAAATATGTATTTTTTAAAAAATAAAGTAACAAACTTCCTGAGTCTTAACAGATTGCTAAAGTGAAAATGCATTCTTTCCTCTTTTACATGCATATTTCAAGTATTTATACCATAGTTATGACCGGAAGGTAGGAACTCCTGCACTATTTTATATATTCCTTAAAGCCAGAAGAAAATTTTTTCCTAATGAAATAAAAACAGGTACTTGACTGTTACATTAAAAAAAAAAAATTGCTTTTCAGCAAGCCTCTTTCTTGTATCTAAAAAAGAGTACTTAATATACAGGGCAGTCCATATGACAAAAATTGGAAGGTATGATTACGTGAAAACATTAGCTTCATGATAATTGTAGTGATCAAGTGACACTGAAACTGTAGAAGCAGAATAACACTTAAAATAGAGAGTAAAGTCATGCTCTATATCTTTCACAGGGACTTAATTATAGAGCACAAACATCAACATTGCAGAAGAGTCCCTTTAGAAGGCCCCAAAGTTTCAAAACAAACTTGGGATAGTCTAGTATCTGCCATAATAATTTCCATATTCTGGATCTCTTGAGTTTTTTACAACTGCGTTTTGATAGCTTGATCCAAGAGTTATTCACAGTAAATAGAGATCTCTGAACCTCTGCAAAACAATATAGCAGCATTTCTGCCAGTAAAAATAGAAGAACAAAGTACAGACCCCACTTGGCTCATTTTTTTCCCCTCCTTTTCTCTTCTAATATGCTCCTTGCTCATCTTTGCCCTGAGACTTTATGCAGTAGACTGATCACTGAAGTTCACATGCTTTTTATCCATTAATAGCCTAAGCCAGAAATTCTTCAGCTCTTCTTGGAGCTAAAGATGCAAAGGATGCCAAGAAAATCGTCTGCTCCCAATTCACTAGGTGGCTTATTAGCAAGAAAATGGGAAGGAATCAGAAGGAAAAATCTGCATGTCTGTCTGGCATGAGGGTACCTTTGTACATGATGGCCTCTTGTCTCTACCACACAGCATTTCTGTATGAGAGGGGATTTGCCATCCCACCTCTGAAAGTTCTCATATATAGTATGGCTTTGCACAGCGGTTAGAAGAACCAATAAAACAGTAAAAGAATACACCAAGGAAAAAGTGCATTGTATGAAGGGTACTGCTTACAGCTGAGGTTAAAGGAAAGCTCTAATACTTCCTATGAAAGGAGAACTCCAATCCCTTTACCCATAGATAGTAATAAAAACAGTCTGGCACTGTGTATGTCTCTCCCAGTAGTCCTCCAAGGAACAACCAAAGGATTGACATGGCCCTCGCTGCCTAAGGAGAACAAGTGAGCCAGGAGGTCACTGCTGCAACTTCAGTCCTTTGCCCAGCTGCAGCTTTAGAGGACCACCAGCAACTCTCCTGAGAAGTGACTTCTCTCCATGATCCACAGCAGCTCCTGTCAGTGGGGAAAGATAAGTTACTGTGGTAGTGAAAATGTAGATGAAAACTTCATGATAAGTTTAAATCTCTGTCTATGAGTGAACTAAGTTCCTATCTTAAGTTTCAGGAATGTCATTAAGATTTAAACTAATTTTATTGTATGTTTTGCCATGGTCTTCTGGTGATCATATACCAAGCTGCCTTCTGGTGATCATATATCAAGCTAAGTACTAAGGTCTCCTAGGTGAGCTCTGAAAGCACAAAATGCCAATGGGCTTCTCAAGAACACACTGAGGAAGGCCAGGATGCTTTATGCTGACCTTAAACATCTAAGCTAGTGGTCTCCAAAGTCAAGCAGAGTGGAAAAATTGAGTCATCAGAATGATAAACCACTTGAGGAGCTGGTCTTTTCCCAGGTAGAGCTGAAGACAATGGGCTATTTTTTCAGCCTTTTTGTTCAGAAAAATGTACCTCTAGCTACAGAGCACTAAATAATTTAACAGAGAAGATCTCAGAGCACTTGCTGCTTCCTCTGCCCTTTTCAGTTCTGCTCTTTGTGATGCATAAGTTCTAAATCAGTCTTCTCTATCAGCATGGAAATGATTAAAAAGGCTTTAGCAAGAGCATGTTACAGAACATAAAAAAACTATTGCTGCATCCTTTGACCAATCTTCCTAAGCATAAAAGCGAAACCATCATGCCAAAGTCAGGGACAAAATCAAGGTAAGAAAGGGCCAATAGATTACAATAACAAACAAGACAAGCTTCTTTTTCCCCACTATAGTTAAAAAGGCTAAGGCTGTGTGCTGCAAAGGACTGAATCCTTTTCATATTTCTTTTAGGAGATCGCCTTAAAGCAGAGGAGGCTTCAGGGGGCTGGGCGTTGCACAAGCAGAGAAAATACACAAAATTTACTCTGTTGGTTTTATAAAGGGCCAAATCCTGTTCCCACTTAAATTTGTACAAGCCCATTACTTTGCAGGAGGATATAATACAACTATGCATATTTACTGTTTGAGATAATTATTAACCAACACATTAAGTAACATTTTATATAGCATCACTAAAACTATCACCAAAGTACCTGATTCTCTAATATAGAAGTAGCCTCCTAAGTATATTCCATCATTTTAGAAGTCTTTCAAATATTCTAATGGAAAGAACTGAGGAGGGGTGACTCTTTACCATTACGCTGAATTTCTGATGAACAAATCTAAATTGCTTAAATCATTATCTTTAACCTATGGCCTCTCCAAGGCTTCTCAGTAGCAGATAAAAATGGAGATTTGTATTTGTTTTAACATGGAATATACTCTAGAGCACAATAACAAAAAAAAGATAATGTTACTGCTTGTTCCTGACCGTATACTGTGAAGTGTGGATGACTCCACTTCAAAGTCAACAAGAATGCAGCGAGACTGACCAAACCTGCAAATCAGACTCTGTTGTTTTTTTCCGAGGTAGCAGGTGTTTTTTTATTCTTTAGTGTAAACAAAACAATAACAATTCTGTAATCTCTTCCCTCTTTTCAATAGCTTTACATCTCTTTCAGTGGGTAGGAAGAGAAATAGAGTAGTGTTAGCCTCATTTTAGCAGTAAGATACTTGAGGCAAAACATTTCTGGGGGGTTATTAATTGCTTTGGATGTATCACTGCCCATGAAATGCAATAAGCCCTGAGAAATGTCTGGAGTGACTCATTGCTGTTTTGAAATGGGATACAGCATGTACAGTAGGAAAGTATGGGAAAAAAGGAAGGGAGAATAAGAGAATGAGGGAATTTGTCACATTCTGCCAAGTTTCCATGAAAAACACAGTAATGCTCTCAAGTAGTCTCCCATCATTTCATAGAGCAAGAGATGAGATTGGTTTAGAACAATTTAGGTATACACAATTTAGGTATTCTCCTATTAAGTAAGGAATATCTCTACATTCCGTCTTTATTAGCATAAGCCTCTGGAGAGGGAACCTCTGCTTTATATACAGTAAATGAATACATGCTGGACTATCAGACTGGAAAAACACTGCTTCTGGGAAATGGTCTCTGTGGGAATACCAAGAGACAGGCTGAGGTGACTGGTGAATGCAGACTGAGACAACTAGCATTAAGCATCTTTTGTCCTATCCAAACACTGGTTGCTGTTCTGATAACAATCTTCAATCACACACATTTCATGCTTGTTACAGATCTTCTGCAAAACATGCAGTTTATGTATATACTAGAGCAGACGTTTCATCTGAGATCAGTGCTGATTATTTGATCTAATGCTCGATTTCAATCAACAAATAGATTTCATGTTCTAAGGTTTCAATTTTGTGTCCCAAAGTATCTACCAACAAAAGTTGACAACTTGGACTCGCCTTGATTACCAAACAGAGCTTTTAAATAAACAAGAATATCTTTTTGGTTATACACTATACTGACAAAGACAGGATGAAAGACATTGAGAACAGTTGCAGAAAAACATATAGACTGTGAGTAAAATAAAACAGAATAATAAGTCCATTCTTGTGGCTATTTTACAGCACTTTAATCTGATAGTAGGCATGCCAAAAATCATAAAACATTTCCACTAACACTAGATTAGTAATGAAAATATTTCATATTAAATCCTCAAGCTAGATGTGGCTATAGTTGTCTTTATAGATATCTAAATCTAATAAAATATAGTTGCTTCCTACTTCAAAAATTTAGTCTCTGAATTCCAGTCTATAATAATTCTAAGATGCAGTGCACATAAAAAGCAAACCCTTTTCACGTCTGAAACTGGTTTTAAAATTGCTATAAATGGTAATTAGAGTTGCATATCCATTTCTTTCTTCCTTCCTTCTTTCTAGGAAGAAAGTTACATTTCAGTGTTATCTTTGGAAGCAGTATTCAGATATTTCAATATAAATAAAACTAAGGATAGCAACAGTTTTTGAATACATTGAAAATTACAAAGTAGTTAAAAGATACACTCCTGGCATATATCTTACTAGTATAAGCCTAATGGATGACTGTTTTTCCTACTGTGTTTTTCTATCTTTTTTTTTTTTTGTCTTTTTAAACAAAATTGGCAAAAAAAAAAAAGATATTCCTTTGTGACTGGAGAGTGCAACATATAATCAAAGATATGTTTGCATTTAATACATATGTAATAAAATATAGAATTTTGTTTCTGCATGAATGCATGCATATACACATGTACATCCACTTAATTATCCCCTTTTAAACACAAAAAGGTATATGAAAATGAAGGGCGATATGGGCAAAATATAGCCCTGAGCATCTGATAATGTGCATTCCATTAGTACTGTATCACAGACACTATCTTACATCTTGTTTGATGATTATATCTGTTGTCATTTTGAACTTCTCTTATAATACTGTATCTCTTTAAAGAGTTTATCTATGGTTTACCAGCATCCTGATTTTAAGTCTGATTTCTCCTCCTTGCCTTTGACTTTCCTAATACATATTCTTCCTCGTATTGTTAAAATACAATTGAGTGAGATGCCAAAACTTGCATTGGAAAAAATGTAATGAAAACCATTCTCAGTCTCTATAATAGAGATTCATGTAGGAAATCTTACTTGCAATCAATGTGCACATTCTAAAAAGGTAACATTACTTGCAAAATAAATCATTTTCTCCACAGATTTTTTTTAAATGAAAAAAACAGTCCTCTCCTCTCTTTCCCTCCATCCCAAAATCCAAGCCTGCCAGAAGAAGACCCTTCAGAGTATGGAATATTGTCTCAGAGCCAGAGAGCTGTATGGACCTAATTTTTAGCAGCTCTGCCTGATCACTTAAAATTCTGATAGATTTCCAAAGAAAGCACATATCTTTAACACTTCTAAAAAGCTAATAAGTTCCTCCATAAATTATGTTGACCAATTGCCTGTAAGTTTAAAAAAATTGGCTTAACTTAAAACTTGTGAGTTGTCAATCATACACATACTATTTTAAGTTTTCAAACAGCACTAGGAAGGAGAATAAAGTTACAAAGGACTTGCCCCAGTGCAAGTCTTCCCTAAGAAACTCAGTGCTGACAAGCAAGCTCTTACCTAAGAGTCAGCTCTGACTCTGGGGCCGTGGAACGGGTGCATTCAAAGAACCACTATTCAGCTAATATTTGACCACAAAGCAACCTCTTGAGCATAAAGCAAAGTGAAAAGGCAGAACTGTAAGTAACCTGCTTTGGTCTATATCGGAGATTGAAGAAATTTCCTCATCATATTGGAATCAGGGAAGAAGGGATGTAAAGGTGGAATGCAATCCCACTCAGCTCTGGCACAGTAAGTACAAATTAATACCAGAAAATACTGCTTTCCCTCCAAGCCAGATTCCTGTTGGCAATCCCATCTTACTTTGTTCACAAAATGGGCAGCAGAATAGAATCCCACTCAGTCTTTGGATTTGTACAGTACCAACAGATGCTCTCAAATTGCATAGAAATCATCTAAAACTTGGATTCTGCTCAGATTTTTTGGTATAATTACACATCTCTCCAGATTCACCAACTCAGATTTGCATCCCTTTCATCTCTTGCCTCTGCGCTATCTCCATCAAAGGTCTCACAACACCCTGACATCCTAGTGACAGCTGGTGCAGGAACATCATATTCCCTCCGTAAGGGTCTCTGAGAGCCATTTCACTTATGCTGCCCCACAACCATTTTTCCTGCTTCACTTCATTCTCTGACCTCTGTGATTTTATCTGGCTACTTATTTATTTTGGAATATGATTTTGATAAATTATTATTTACTATTGTAAATGAACACGTTTCAGTAGCACTACTGACCAGGTCTGTAGCTAAATAAAAAAATGCCTTTTGACAGGCCTAAAAGTTCTCGATATCCCTCAATATCCAAATTTAACAAACAAATAAATAGGGTTGTTAAACTATAGACAGCTATTTCTGGTGTAGCATTTTACAGTAATAAAAAAGTTAGTATTTTATGACCACTAGCAATTCCCAGATACATGAATGCAGTCTGCGTGTGTGCATTTGATTTTGAAGCCAAATATGGGAGAGATGAGACATATGGTCGAAAATATTCTGTTTTATTAATAGATTGAGATTATTTATCTAACCGTCAAAGGCCTGAATTAAAAAGAATGTCTATCATTTTCTGATCTCCATCAGTTCTTTCCACCACTGGAAAGAAAAAGAGTTAAACTTTGATGTGGTAGGCTTCAAAATACTACCTTTGTCTTAGAGACCACTTAACCAAATACCATTCACTATCAAAACAGTATCTATATTTTCTCTATGTTATAAAAATACAGGGTTTTTGTTTTTTGCCCTTGTTGGTATCTGTTATCACAAATAAATTGTCAACACAGGTCGGCCAATGAACTTAGCTCAGATTTTTACTTTGGCAGAACGAGAGAAAATAATTAATGCTTAAAAGCTATTAAAAGCTATTTAGCAGTTATTATAGATTCAAAAAAAAAAAGGAAAGAAAAAGAAATGTACAAAAAAAAAAAAAAAAAGAGAAGTTGTTAACTTAACCATTAAGCATTGCAGAAGGCTAAGTATAACCAAGCATGATGATTTTGCAAACAGGAAACAAGTAAAGATTAAACTAGTAGTAAAATCTTCCAGTGACTTTCCTGGAAAGTAGTTCCATCTGAGTACTCAGCAGAAACAGAGCAAGGCCCAAGAAGCCAAACAGTAAGTAATATTGCAGAATAGCTCAGTTAGCTTCAGCTAGTCTTATAATAATCAGGTAGTTTGATCTCAGCCTGACTGGAACATTCAGCTAGGGAAAAAAAAAAAAAAAAAAAGTAACAGTGCAATACTATGTCTTGCTAACAGCTTTGACCCCTATCGTCATCTTTACATGGGCATTTAAAGAAAATTGTATCATTTGGGGAGTGTGTGCTGCAGTAAAAGGTTAAAAGTTTTAAGCCTGGATAAAGAAATTCGCTTGTTCAAAAATCAGTTGCCTATACTTAGCACTATCTTACATATCATTAATAGCAACTAGCATGGGTTTACCAGAACAATGGCTATGTTTTCCTTCATAGCAGGTATAAACAGAACAACACATTTTCCCATCTATATTTAACTTAGTTGAATACCTAAGAGAAGAACAATCCTACAAGGAGAATATATGGTTCAGATATTTCAGCTTTCAACCAATTCTTGTAACTAGATTTTACTAACCTTTAATATTCCTAAATCCCCGTCCTGATGACTTGCTTCAAGTTCACATCAGGCTTGTATTGACTTTGTTTCCCTCCTTCCTCTTCTACCCCTACCCTTCTTTGCAGATCCAACTTCAGGAAATTATTTCTGTGTCCCCTATTCCTTTCTAATAAAGCTAAAAAGGAATATGGTACTTACTAATAACCAGTATTTCTCAATGTGAGCCCATAAACAAGTTACAATGAAACAGGTGCTAGTTTACAAGGATTTTCAACTTTGCAGTAACAACCTTTGTATAAACACTCTGCAGTAAATGAAAAGCCATTTTAAATTGTTTTTACATATCAATAACTATCTAATGGGAACATCTTTTTTTTTGCATGTATGCTCAGAAGAGCATGATTTATTATCTGTAATGTTATCCATGTTGGTGACTGACAGGGAAACAATATGTGTGAACTCTCTACCCTCAGAATCCTAAACAAGAATTAAAACAAAATCGTGTGACTGAGACGTTAATTCACTCATTTTTATACACAGTACTCTCTTAATATGAATGTTAATAATTGTAGGAAATAATTCTGATGACTACAACTGCATTTCCCTTTGTTTTAGGGCTTGCACATACGTAAAAGGAATTTAGACGTGATTTTCACTTCTATGCCCCAGAACTTTCTATGCACTTTCAATAAATTTTGAAGTCAGAATTCTGGCCCTTAGACAAAACCATGCTACTAAGACCTCAACTGTTTTTTTTTTTCTACTTGCAAATACAAAAATTTGTCAGTGCATATATAAGCTTTTCTTTTTATTGATGACAATTTTGTGAGGAAATGGAAAGTATATGCTTTTGCACTTTTCCCCTCTGTTGCTTTTCGGCAGAGTGGACTTCATGTTCCCCCGAATCTTTATTCTCCTTTGTAATCTGTTCCTGTTATTTCAAGAACATTGGTAGAAGCAAAGCACTTTCTAGTAGACCAATATTCAAGGACGTAATGTCCAAGTTTGGGATGAATGAATAACAGAGGATAAGTTGCTCACTTCAGGTAGTGGATAGGGTGCTGTTCTAAGTGAGAGTCTCCACAAACTGTTTGAGGAACTAAATTTAAGTTTCCTGAGTACTGTCTCACAGGAAACAAATTAATTGGCAGCCTAGCTTGGGGCTTTTGGTCTGTTTATGTCCCTTGCTTTGCATACAATCCCAAAACATAGTGAAGCTAGTTCCAAGAAAGCAGCATCACAAGAAAATCAAAGCAAATCAAACAAAACCACTTTGACTTGGAAAAACTACTGAATTTGAAAATGAAAATCCTAGTCAGGAAGAAAAGTAATACAGACTTATTTTGCTACTTCCTGAAGAATTTTCTATTTGTACTTCTGGTAGAAAGGGCAGGAAGAATGAAAAGCAGGAAAAAAAATCTTCTAAATAAAGTAGAGAGAAGAAGAAACACCAAGACCTCTCTATTACTAGCCTACACCATTACTCATCTGGAATCAAGCATCACCAAAAGAAGACGCAAATTTCTATGGAGTGGTAGGAGGTAGCTGGAGACAATTGGAAGGCTGACACACACACACACACACACATATATGTATGTAAAGAGGACTGCAGGCGAAGCTAGAGATCACTAAGCATCTCAAGGATCTTTGTACAAATTCTGAGAAGTTTGGTTTCTCTCTCTTTTGAGATCTGTTGCTTCCATCCTTTGAGTCATCTGCTCCCCCCCACCGCACACAGCTTTCCTTTGATGGTTTCATTTCATTCTTCTCCTTTCTTCCTTATGAACCTCCAGAACCCCCCTTTCCCTCCACCATCCTAACCTACTCAACTACCTGACCTGATATATGCCCTGATTTTGAAGTGTGATGTGACTGATGAGGTGCATGTCTCCAATTTGTCACCTTCTCTGGTAGCCTACTTCATTCACATCCTGGCACTACTTGGGTCTCCTTGTGGTGCCCAAGAACTAACAAGATCTGAAGACAGTAGCCAGCTTGAAGGAGACTGACAGCCTTTCCCATACACAGGAAAGGTTTTCAACATGACAGAGGGTTAGGAAAAGACCACGGGGGGTTGCCAAGAAGGTATTTATTTGAGATTCAATAAATCCAGAAACGGTTTGCCTTTTGTTAAGTACAAGAAGGACTGGAGTAGCTTTTTAAAAAACGAACTCATCCACATCGCACAATGAGATCCATTAAAAAAAACTCACCCTGTTTCTACTCACCCTGAGTGAGTAGAAACAAAAATAATGGCACATGGGAAAGCATAAACTTGCAAAGTTTGGATGAATTTGTATGTTCAAGATAAGTATACCGCTTAGGGAGCCCTTTCTGAATTAGACCTTTCAACCTTTCGAGTTTTGGCTGTCGCAAATGTTTACCTCAGCATGAAGCGTGTAGAAAAAAAAAGAGAGAATGAGAGCGAAAAAGAGGCTGATTTATGAATCTGAATTCTTGGAAGGACAAATTAATTGCACTGTGGCACTTCTCTATAAACTAATATTGACTTAAAGGACAGCAGGAAGAGATGAAGACAATGAGTCCCTGTAGCACTTACATGTCACAGAGGCCCATTAACCAAATGTGTACTGAAGCACTAAATTTGTTTGGAAAAAATAAATGTACATCCTATAGGTGAGTGCAGTAATAACAAACATTTGACAAGGTCCTATTTCTTTACAAATACTCACAAGAGAGGTTTTTGAGATTACCATTTTTTCCCTCTCTCCTTACCTTTCTATAGACTTGTTTCGGACTCCATTTAACTTCAGTATATCTTGGAAAAATCCCACTCAAATCCATAAATTCTCTTTATACTGAGTCCTGTGAACCAGAGTATTTGCAATAGAACGGAATATTACCAACTGTGGTCTGCCTGAGACCTTTATAATTATAGGATGTGTGTCTCCTTGAGTCTATCTCCAGGAATAAAATTTATATACAGTATTGATTCCTAAACTGTGGGCAAATCATGATGTACATATTGATCAAATTTCTCCTCTCTGATGACAATCATATTGAAATATTTTAGGAAGAAATAAAAATAATATAAACCTATATATCTTCCAACTGCTGTCTGATTTATTAACTTACTCAAAGACTTCTCTGCATCATAATGTTAAAATTCACCTCTTTACTTCCCGCTTTTGGCTTTTTCATTGAATGGCCTTTTTGCATTTGTGCCATTAAAATAAAAATAACATTAACTTCTAATAGGTTCCTACATCTGCAATTTTTTTTTTCTGCAAAAAATCCCTTCTGTGAAAAGTGAAACCTGGTATGGTTGTGTGAACTGACCTTGCACAGTCTGGATTTGAGTATATCTGCAAAAAGTTATATGATTAGAATTGTCAGTAACACTTCCTGGAGCCATTAAACATTAACATATCTGCCAGTGCATTTATTTGACAGCTTGCAGTGAGCTCACTGGAGAAGCTCTGCAGACCTTTCCCTCACTGTCAAAAAGAAAAGGAATTGCAAGAATAATTGCAAAAAGATTCTTCTTACAGACACAGAAATACTCTAGAGTTAAATGATCAAGGAGCACCTTAGATTTCCAACCATTTAATCAAAAGACTAAAAAAAAAAACAGATAATATTTACAAAACAGTGCTACCCACCATAAAATATCACTAGAAAAATAAACACTATTTGTGGGTTCTGCTCTCTGTAAATGCAGAGGAATGAGAGTTGGTTTCAAAAGCTCTGCCTTCTTTTCCACCTCTAACCTCTTTCCCACTGGTATGCCTCACCAGAGAACCTGGCCCTTTGCTTTGCAGAACAAGAAGGACATATGCACTACTCTCACTCACTGCAGCCTATGGGAGAAGATGCTCTTAGGATTCAGATAGTACCAAGATACTTGAAACACTTCCTGCACCCTGGTGTGGAGTAGGCTGGCTAAGGCCTGTACACCCTTAGCTTCATCCTTAGCACTTCACCCTTCCTCCACACCCTCGTGTGGAGCAGGTTGGCTAATGCCTGTACACCCCACTTCACCCTTAGCAGCATGAGACAAACATGTCTCTTCTGTTTTCAGAAAAAAAAAAATGACAAGGGTGAATGCCAGTCTGCAAATAGTTAAAATAACATTAAGTAAAAAAGTTGTTGCTTTATAAAGATAAGGTGTTGATGGACTTGAAAACTGTATTAAAACTACCTCAACTTCTATTATCAGAAACTCAATTCTAGATATTTTTAAAATATTTTTTCAAATATTTTTACAGATGAACCAAGAAATACTGGAGGTAAAACAACATCTTCTGCAAATCACAACAGAGTTACTAGTAGTGTATAACATCACAAAACTCACTGAAATTCAACGATAGGTAATTTCTATGATGTATGCCATTTTTGTTGCTATCCTACTAGCTATCTGTCAAATCACTCTTCTCCATCATTATTTGTGCTTATTTATCACACCAATACTTCTATCATCATTAATACATCAGGCAGATTTTTCCCAGCCATAAGTTTTGCTCCTAATGTGCTTAGGCAGTGGAGCTAATTGCACAAGACACAGTAGTTGGGGGATTCCCATTCAGAAACAGAATGTTATACGGTTAATTCTCCTGTCTAATTGCTCCTGGAAGAGCACAGAGAGCAGCACACCATAGGCTACTGTGAGTGTGTTACTGCACAAGGCAAACCTATGGATTATATGTTGGTCAAGCCAGGTGTTGCAATGCTTTTTAAGCCTCTTTCTGTATTTGTCCCTCAGTGCTTCTTTGCCCAGGGCTGTACAGCAAGTCTGGGTTAGAAAAATACAGAACCTTGATTCTGAAAACCCAAGGGATTTATTCCTTTCCTCTCTGATAACCAAACAACAATTTACCTTGTAGCAAAGAAAAAAAAAAAGGAGTCTAGTATTCCTCCCTCACCCATATACACCTCTCTCCCCCATCCCCCTTGCTTTGCTGGTATACAAACTCCTGAAAAGTCCTGGCGTAAGGCAAGAGTTATATAGTTATATAGTGAACCAAATAAGTAAGCTCATTAAAACAACTGGGTTGGAAAACTTAACTAATGTATAATCCTTGTATTTAAGCTACCTTGAGCCCTCTTCCTCTCAATAATAGCAAAAAAGAGCACCATATTGCTGGCAGTGAATGCAAGGGAGATTGTATCTTAACGCTTCAATACGTTGATTAATGCTGTTGTAAAGATACACTAACAAACTGCAGAATCATTTTACCTCTATTTTTTTTTGCTAACTTAGCACATCAAGAAGCCAATACTTGTAGACAAAGACACGCTATTTTGTGATGAAATGTTCTTCGACATTGTCTGCTAAATCCCTATAATTAGCATGGCCCCTGGTGAATGTCACTGCGTATTTGATGAAACAGGGCATGAACTCTGCAGCAACACCCAGGGGGGTCGGTAATGCTATCCAGAATGACTCTTGGAATTTTTAACTACTAGATAGGTTCTCCTTATCTAGGAAACTCAGGGGAGAAAGGCATTTGTCCGGTCTAATGACCCCTGTTAGCAGATTTATGCCACCTCCCTCTACACAAACCGCCTTTTCTCCTCTTCTTTGGGGTATTCAGTTTGAGAGAACTACATGAAAGAGTATTTTAGAATGGAGAATGGCATGAAATGGTAACAAAGAAACAAGCACATTCTACTTTCAATTCTGCTAGTACCTTGTTCTTACTCTTGAAACACACTGAAGAGCAACAGGTTTTGTAGGGGAAATAAAAGTAGAGAGAAGTAAGAGAGCATGAAGGCAGCAAACAATTTCAAATATCCTTGTAGAACTATATATATTTTTAAGAGACATCCTGATCTGGGAGAGAGGGGAAAGAGAAGAGGAGGGATACCCTTCTAGGAACAGAGTTTTCCTTTTCCTTCACTAGCGACATATTCCCACAAAACAGGAAGGTGCATTCTTCTGTGCTGGGAAACATATTCCAGATTGGCAAATAATTTGAAAAGCTTTTAAAGTATCTGTTTCTTACAGTTTGTATTAGTCTGCTGGCTGCTAACATTTACACGGGATTTGGAGTCTTGGTCAAAAACTTGCTGCAAAACAGAAGAAGCTGGAATCCTAACCAGGACTCCCACTTCTCAGGTGAGTGCTCTATAGTAGGCACAGTGGTAGCTGTTGTGACAGTCCTTTATTTTGAGAGAAACCCTCTTGCAGATACAAGAAAGTCTGGATAAAACTTCCATTTGCCTGGCACATTTCTCTCAACAGTTTTAGTTTCTGTCATTCTGCATTTTGTAATCTAAAGGATTTAATGGCAGCATCAATCTTGCTTTAGAAAACATCATGTACCTTCCACATTTCAAATGTTGATAATTTTCACATGAAGAATTAACCCAGAATGCCACAGGCTCATTTCCAAATAAATTTTGAAGCAGTTTGATGTTAGTGACAAGCTGTTTTTCTAAAAAACTATAAAGGCACAATGACAGATATTAACGACAGATTTAATTTTGCAAATGTAAGCAATTTTTGAAAATCCAAATCTCCCTAAAACTACTTATTTTTGTTTCATTTAGATTTATTGGTGGGTTGAATAAGAAATTCAATATGGGCTGTTCCTATTTTTAGGTCCTAAATAGCGCACAATACCAAAAGGATTAAATGAGCAGTAGCTAGGTTTGGAGAAGGGTGCGCAGGAATGCTGTGTATTGTATCAAGGACTAACTCCTTGATTAAATGTAGACTCAAAACAAATAACCTCTGAGCACATGTTAACTAGTCTCATTAATCTTCATGTTAGATTAACTTGATAAAATGTTGACCTAATTTGGGATTAAAAGATTAAAAGTAACGTTTTCAGCTGAAAGTTGTAATATGCCTCATGTCAACACAGTAATGACAGAATTAACCCTGCAAGCCCTCTCAAACCTGTGCACTGGATGTCACTGCTTAAGTAGGGTTTGGATGACCTGCAAATGCAGAAAGGTTTCCGTTAAATAAAAAAACCCACTAATACTGAAACACTGGGCTCTCACTCAGTCCAACAGTCCACATAGATTGAATGGATATGACAAAGCCAAGCAAGCAAGGACAGATGCATCATCCATACATGTTCATAACTTATCAACTTCTATATACTAAATATATTCTATGTATTTACATCTAGCAGTAGAAATCAAAAAGGAGCTCTTTGGCACATTATGAAATCATTAATGAATAAATCATTAAGAAGACAGAAGAAGAAAAGGAGAGAGAACCTCTGTAAGAGTTTTTCTCACCAATTTCATATCTGCTCTTTTCATAGGCAAAAGTATGCTATTTCTTACCATCTTGGGAAGCACTAGAGTCTCAAAAGAGGAGCTATGTCCTTTCTAGCTCACAGCATCATAAAAATGGCATTTCTTCTTACGAAAGGACTGACAGCCCACTCCGTCATCATGCACACATGAAATACTTGCTGCAGTAGTGTAAGAATTACTATCTGGTAAAAGTCAATATCTCCAGAAATAATCTAGGCCAAAATACCATCAAGGAATCAGCTCCTGAAATACACATATTCAGAAAAGACTTTCTTTTGAGGTGAAATTTGGAGCTACTGATCAGATTTAAATCTCAGAGAAACAAGGATGATAGAGTAAATAATGGTAATACAGAGAAGCAACACAAAGACAGAACTTGCTTTTTCTACCACAACCTCCTAATGCAGTGTTAATAATGCAAGAGTACTATTCTTTCCATAGCTAAAAGGCTTTTTTTTAAAATATGCATACCTAACAAATGCATTAATATAATTCATGACGACTTCTATTCCCTTGGAACAGAAGGATATAGGTGAGTATGGTCAATTTATTTCCATTAAAACAGTATGCCCCTTGATAATTTACTGCTTCAGTTATTTCTGCACACTATTGCCTAACTTCCTATATAAAAAATGGAACAGGATAATAAAGTTTTCCTAATGTTACTATTACTAACATCCCAAAGAGCATTCAGAAATGTTTTATTATTCTCTGTCACTTCTCATAAATTCATGACAAAAACAATGACTAATCCAAGACTGATCAGACAGTTTGGTCCAAAGTGGGAGAGGTTTAAAAGGTGAATAACAGAATTAACAGCATTTTTCTTGTTTTTATTCACATGGAATAATGGTTGCAGTCACAGCAAACTGTGATGTGATTTCTCATAAATTCTGAAAGATTATGCAAGACTAGAATAGGCTTGTTTTCAGAAAGGACACTCTATAGCAACAGGTAGATGGCTCCTGCCCTTTGCACAGGTGGTATCTTTTCTTGGGAAAGTTTAAGAGATCAGTTAATTTGAAAGATTTGCAAACACCTGTGCTAGCAGAACATTTCCACTGAGACTTTTCACTGGAAACTGAAGTCTTGAATATCATTCACCATTAGATATTCTGTTACATTTCTGTGAGTATCTGTTAAACAAACTCCTCACAAGTTATACTGCATCTATACGCATATATCTCTATAGTTTTCTTCATCTTTTAGCCGCACGTGTTGTGTACCTTTGCAAAGCTTCTGCTCTACTTCAAGAATAAGGGAAGAAACAACTTGGCAGCTATAGACTGTGAAGGTATAGGTTATTTTTTGAAATATGAAGAATGAAAAATGTCCTTGGCCTATTTGTTAGTTAGATTACTTCATGTGGCAAATGTGGAGAGTGTGAATATTCAGAGAAATAGGTTAATAGAGTAAAACAAGCAAATTATCACTGCTCTTTTGTATGTAAACAATATTGATAATCTATACACATCATTTAAAATCTGGATCTTTGATACCTATCTTGGTAGTAAAGGATGTAGGAAACATAAGAAAATAATGTTGTTTGCTTCTTGTGAAAAAATGGTTGCAAAAAATCAAAATATATCTGTAGCAAGGCATTTATCAATTTTTACCTTTTAAAAGCTACTCCGGATCCCAGCCTCTTTCTACTATCAGAGGTTCTTCTAAGGTAACAAGAACAACACTACATTGCTATCCCCCGCAGGTCATTTCAAAGTAAATGAAACACTTGCTAGAACAAATTAATTTACCCCAGTAAAATTGTTACCTGGATTGAAATTTTAGAAAGTACAATATGACAATTTCTGAAAAGTTTAATTAGTTATAAGCACTGATGGGCAGTTTATTAAATTGAACTGTTGTCCAGAAAAAATCATGATGAACTATTTTCATTCCTTATAACTTCTCTGAAATATAGTTACTATTACTATTTCCAAAGAGAAACAGAAGCCCAGAGCTTTTAAAAAAATCTCTTCTTTCTGTTCAAAACAAGAATAAAATGCACCAGAAACTGTACCTTCCAGGACAAGCGTAGCTGCTCTGATTCAGGCCAGCAATGAAGCATATGCTTAATATTAAAAGAACATTAAATGTTTTAAAAACTGACATGCAACAAGACCCAAATTAATCTAACCTGAATACTCTTCTGTGCTGGTGCTTCCTATTAAGGATACATTTCTAAAGGTCTAGAGATAGACAACAACAAATATCAGAAGCAGAAACTCAAGTGCAATTCATGATGGTTTGGCCATAAGAACTTTACTGTATGGGAGGTAGTTCTACCGCTTCCTTACATTCTGACCCACAGTCTCAGTTAGCCAGCTAATATTTTCTACAAAGTTATAATGCTGATGACTGATGACAGACAGAGATCACCTTATGAATAAGTAGATCTTCATATGCACATACACACACGTAGCATCTAATGCTAAAACAATGATATTGTGTTTCATTGTGCTCTCTACTATTATAAATTGATAGGATAGAGAATTAGAAAGCTGTGACAGGAAAGCAGGTCTACAGAGGCTCCCTTCTTCTCTGCCACAGCCAAGGGAGCCACTCCAGAAGTTATGAGCTCAGAAATATTTCTCTATTTTCCCCCGTGATTAAACAATGCTCCTATTAGCCAAATGGTATTTAGCTTTTAACTTTAACCCACTTACTATCCTATAATCATAAAATTAACAGCTGCCTATAAAAATGCTATCTTCTGACTCCACAGAGCTTCCTTGCCTGTGTCTTGCATCACATCTGCTCACTATAATGAGGAAAAATAGGGTGTTACTTTTAGCCAGATATAACCTCAGATATAGTCTCAGTTATAAAGTATAAAAGTAAAAGTAAATTCTATGCTAGTTAAAGCAGGCTCTGGAATTCCATATACCACTTTGGTACTTACTTTTCATGAATAATTGAATAAACAAAATTGCTAGGCAGCCTGCTCTCAGATAGAATACACTTTAGGGAAATATGATAAAAGTCAGGGTATTAATAAAATCTTTAGTACAAATGGCATTGATTAGCAAGGAGAAACTTCATCTGCATTTTATATATTCGGTGAAAACGAACTCAACTAACCTCAAATTTTACATGCCAAATATCTACGACAAACTGAATAAAGCTGGAAACAGACCAAGACTCATTCATAGACAATATTTATCCTATATTTCCAAACACTGAATATATTGATCCTACTTTTGGATAATTCACAAGCAGGAAAAAAAAAATCCAGGAAATTATTTTTCCTACCATATTTTCTACTCTATTATTACAATTCTAGTCCTAACACATTTATTAGTTGTTTTCTTCTGCTAGCGCATCAGGAACAACTCAATCCAACAAGCATTAACTGATGAAACAATTTTTCTGGTATCAAAAACACAATATATTGGGTTTTAGTTTTCTGGTAAAAATAGACTTTGTGAGAACTGAACAAGCCTGGTATAAAATCGCCTAACAAAAATTAAATCCACAACATTTCTACAATCTTTCCTAGATTTATTTGCTCCTTAAGTACACTTTATTAGCCAGCTAATATTTTGGGCATTCCTTATTATAAAATATAATAATTAAATACCCCACAGAGTAGTAATCTCTTGAAAATCAAATCTGAGTTAAGTTCATGAGCAGGAATCACTTTTTCCTGAAACCAAACAAGTCATTGCTAACAAGTTACATGTTATTCACAAGGAGAAAGGCCATATTAATGAAAAATGCTGTAATTCTTTCTGGAAAAAAAATATTTTTGATTTTCTTTTTGCCCTCTTATAAGTGCATATACACAACATTAAGTATTCGAGCAGTAAAATAATGAAACAACCAGACAGGGTCAAACGGGGAATTAACTTTGTTAGTAATATTGGTAATGCAATTCTTTTAATGGAAAATAATGGCATGTTGCTCAGAGCATTTTGAATTAAACGATGATTACACAAAGGAAACAACAGCATAGAAAAAATATGTAAATCATATTCAACTTTATTTCTCACTGAAAAAAAAAAAAACCAGGAAAAAAAAGTCCCCTTTCCCTCATTTCACCTTAAGCAATTCCAGGTGTTATGATTTCTAGATATTTTTCACTTTGGTTTACATTGTGCTATTGCAATTTCATATCTATCTTGCCATCTGTCACAAGAAAGAACAGATATAGAACAGTGGCAAAATCATGTTAAAAAGACTGCCTTGGGATAACAAAGAGAAAAAGTTAATGGACATGGATTTACAAATTATTAATGATTTTTCTTGTCATTTCTTGAAAAATGAAAGCTATGCACGCTGTCTCTTTCCCCAAACAGATTGCATTTTATTCCTCTGCAGTTTGTCCATCAGGCTTCACTCTGACAACATAATCCAATACTAATCCAGAGCATTCAGTTTTCCTTGTTGGCTCTCATGCACACTGCTTAGACAAATCCTGCTACCTGTCAGCCCTCCTGTGTGTGCCAAACAGGCTGCCAGGTTAACCCCTGGGGAAGCCGAGAGACCTGCTGACTTAACCCCTGCTTCCCTTCAAATAATCCACTGTAAATACATCGGACGTTAACAGGCTAACTGTTCTAATCAGGGCTGGATCCCTTAAAATCTGTTTCATACACAGCCCTTAAGAACTAGGGATCTGAGCATCACTGCTCGAAGAGGAAAGAATTGCTTCCAGGAATACAAGCACTAAATAAGCAGATGGATAGAACACACTGAAATGTTTTAATCCTCTAAAGGAGTTTGAGAAAATATATACATCATTTCAATTGCCCACCTCATTGCTGATAAATTTTCCCTAATTGTCATGACAAGGTCAGAAATAATTTAGTGCAATAAAAGAAAGTCTAACGCAGTTACAATCCAGGTTCTTGCTGGCAAACTTTCCACCCACTGTTCGTAAAAATTAGCTTTTCAATGCTCCAGGGTTTCTGATTGCATCTTGTGAAGATCCCGGACTAAATGTAATATAAGTCACTAGCTAAAACAGATTTTAGTAAACAACATAATTTACAAATAATGACATTTTAAAACAAGTATACTATCTAAAGACATATAATCATTTCCTAGCAGCACTTAAAAACGATTCACTTCTAATGCTTTAAGCCTGAAATACAGAGAAAAAATTGAGCTACAAATGTTTGCAAAATACTCACTCTGTAGTCAACAAACCAAACCAAAACAAAACCTTCTCCTCATTGGAATTCAAAGCACATCACTATCTTCTGCTGCAGCATCAACAATCCACAGCAGAAAATAACTTGCGTAAGCACGGCATACTGAGGAACACTTAAAAGCCACACTAAGCTTAGCCACATGAGAAATGTAATAAAGCATCACACAGCTCATTTAACGTTTGGAAGGCATGATGTCCAGGTTAATATCCAAAGTGGGGGAAGGTAGAGTAAGCCATGGGGAGGGCTCCTGAACTCTGCCACAAACAAAACTGGGAAGGTCTATTGTGACTTCTGATAAGAACATTTATTTTACTTCAATTAAATTTCAGGCATTCTCTTGAGAGTAAGAAGGGAAAATTGTTCTTCCTTCCACAGACTTGCACACATTTATATTTATACTTTACATATACATGCAAAGCACACACATCCGTCTCAGGAGTCCTGGGAAATGTTTAAATGGTTTTATTCATTCTTAGAAGTGTTGTGCTTGTGGTAGCTAATAAACAGATCTTATAAACGTTAGAGATTACAGAGATGCTCAAAATATTCTTGCTGCTTTGAAGTGCAATTAAAAAAAAGTTCTTTATAAAGGTGTTACTAACTAACCATTTTCCTAGTTTTCTATACATCGAAGAAGTGTTATTCTTTAATGAGCTTTAAATTTTGCCCTCTTTGCTATTTATAGATTCCCCACAGTCCCTTCCTAAAAAATACAGAAACAAATATTTGGCAAAAATATTAGGTACTTCTAAAATAAACCATTCTGAATAAAAAACTACAAATAATGTTTTCCCATTATCTACTTGCTTTCTTTCCCAGCTTGTCTTGAAACAACAGCTATTTTGTTGACAGAAAAGTTCATCAAGGTTTCAGACAGTAGTTTGTCTTAAGGGAGTGTTAGGGAGAATGCAGCAGTTTAAAAGATATCTCTATGAGATAATTTTGTTCCAAGTCAGAACTATTTTTCGTTTTCTTTCCTCTCAGGACATTTGTCAAATAAGGTATTCATTTCTTGTTAAAATAAAGTGGGAAAGAAGAAATTGGGAATGTTTCAGGGATATGTTTGTGAAGGTCAGCCTAAATGTAACATTCCTTTCTACTTTCATTTTTATAAAATCCTAATGCTCCTGCAAGTCCATTACAAAACTCACACTGACTTTCACAGGACCAAGACTGTGTCCAGAGTACAGAAGGCATGAATTCTCCTAAATAATTAATCAATATAAACAAAAACATGTGCATATATGAAAGCACATGAATATCCTTACCCTTTTGTCTACACAAGCTGAATGTAAAAATACTGATGAAAAAAAAGAGACTCCATAGGTTTATGACAAGTTTCAGTATTAAACCCACAGGCACTGGTCTAAGATTTCCTTTTTTCTCCCCCAGAGCCTGTCTTTTAATACATGTGCATTGTGCAAAGGTGCTTAGACTCAATTAAATGCACAAACATATAAATCTAATGCACAATAGATTCCTAGTTTGTTAATCAAAATATAGTGACATAGGAATTATACTGGAACTTACAGTGCTAAAGCTCAAGCATTTTATTCATGGTTGGTAAATATTATTCAGGTTTCAAGAGTATTAAACAAGTGTATTTAAAAATAATCATACCTCAGTTACCTAGAAAAAGCCTGCAGAAACACCTCTTCACTTACTGACTGGTTTTAACTAGATTTGTAATGGCAAGCAATGTTTGAAAAAGGTCTGTAAGAAAGCTACTAAGTTTATACTATGAAGAATCTCATTAGACACAACTTAAAGATCTGCCATTAACTCAGAAATGGAGTTTTAGGATGCTTGATGATCTAAATATACACAGTTCAGTGGTCAACATTACAACTGTTTAAAATGCAATGACTAATCTGTAACTTATCAATATATTACAAACCAACGTTGACAATGCCAGGGTCTTTGTTGATAATTTTTCCTTTATGTAACACCAGCTGGAAGATGTTTCCCTATTATTGATCATGCCACTTATCAGCTATTCACAGCATATTTCTTTGTACTTGGTACAAAATCTAAACAGTGGGTGGACTCAGTTCATTAACCTTTTGATATAAGCATAAGGGGGAGTAAGGCAGTGAGAGGAGAAGCACTCAAAGTAATTTCATTGTTATTTGGATTTTCATTTTGGTCAAGGCATGTGAAAGGAAAGGAAAACTCACAAATTTCACTGGAATGAAATAGCACCTGCAATCTACTCTGAAATCTATAGAAGCCAAAGGAAGACTTTCTATTGATTTAATATTCACTGGATCATGTCCAGCCTAAAAATAAACAAAGTTTTTTCTGAAGACAGATTGGAAGTGGAGTTCTTCAAGGAGCAGATCTGGAATTGCAGGTAATGAGGACAGTATGCTTCCTCTTGCAGACTACAATTCAGCACAAAAACTCAGCAACAAATCTCAGTTCAGGAGCTCAGAAAATATTAGCCAAGTAGCAGTTTAAAATATTTCAAAAGTGCTACATAAAATTCAGTTTCAGTTCACAGTATGCTTTTAATACTACTTTACAAAATGTGGTTTCAGAATTAAATTTACTTTGATGTGTACTTACCAGACAAAATATTTTCATGAATGCCCGAATCTAGTACAGCTCTTCTGAGAAACACACATTAATTTATAGAAATATATATTAACAAACAAAATGATAAGAAAATAAATCAAAAGTTTCAAAATCAAATGTAACACTAACATATTCAAATTCAACTTCTTGGCCTATAAGACAGTTTATAATAATATGATTCCCTCAATTTGTTTTGCTTTGGGGTTCAATCCTCATCTCTTCTGTCACCAGTAACTCAGGCTGTCCAACCAGTGCTCAGCCCCTTTTTTCCTGAAACTTTCTCCTCTGTCTTACAAAGATTTTTTTTTTCTTAATATAGATTACTGTTAAGAAGTTAATACTTCTGACTATTGAAATGTTTCTGCTGAAATCTAAAATATTTCTACCTGGCAATGCCACTACAGGGATGCCTATGAGTTGCAGCTCATCCTCCTTGTGCCCATATAACCTATTCAGGCAGACGAGACTGTGTGACTGGAGATGCATCCCCAGTAACGCTCTGTGGTCTAGGCTCCCAGAGAAACAAAGGTGGCCAACTAAGAGCATCGTGACTGCCTGGAGGGTTTTCATCTCGTAGCAAAGCACATGCCATCTGGGGAACGTTGCTCGCTGTACTGGCCTATCACCTGGCTTGGGTGTGCCCAAGGCACTATGCTGTGCCTTTGGCAGGGCACGGGCCCCTACTAACGCAGCTGTACGTCTCCTTACCACAGCTGCCTCATGACCATCTTGAAGCTGGAAAATGTGGGTCCATTCACATCCGTTCAAATACTTCATTCAGAACACTTCTGCTTCATATCTAACTCTCCTCTCCTCCTATCGTTTACCAGCTGCTAGGGTTATAAAAGAAGTTCTCTGCAGCTTTTATAATGAAAATTTGGTCTTTTAAGCTACAACTCTCTAGTAGAGAGTTATACTAGTCACTGTAGGAAATACACAGATACACCCCACTTGTTGTTTTTCCTATTGCCTATAGGACTCAGCAGGGCCTACTCCCCACACACACTGTAGTACAATCCAGCACATGCACATACAAACATTGGAAACTTTTTCAAAACATAACCAAACTTCCAGAGCACCAATAGCCATTCCTCCTGTTTCAGTAACCATTAATCATTCCTGTAACTATCCTCTTACCACTTGCAAACCTGTCTCCTGGCTTCCGTACGAAAAACTTTTTCATTGCTTGGTTCCTTTTTGATTGTGCCACAAGGTATAGCCATACATATTTTTTAGGTAATGCTTAATGGCAGAAGAATAAATTTAATGCATCAAGCATTTACTGTTTTGTTCTCTAAGCTAATTAAGAATTAGATTGCAATTTTTTCCATTAATGTGATTTACATAAATAATAAACCCAGAATAAGCAAATCAGCATCCTAGCCAGAGCTGACTTGTAATTTTAAAAAGAAATTAAATCCTTTTATTGACCCCCAACATACATACAAACGCTAATTCATTTTATTGATCATGATCTTTAGGCTTATTGACATCAAGTTTCCATTGACTGCAGAGAAAGCAAACTGCAATAACTGATACATCATCTGATAACCACAGTGATGTCATTGACTAGCAAATAACCTATTTTATTTAAATGAAATTAAGATATTAGGTACACCTAAAATATAAGTTAAACCATTTATTCTTCTGTTTTAGTGAGCCATTATGGAATTTTGCCATTAATCTAGTCATGTTCTTGGAAAAATGTCTCTTCATATTTTTCAAACATTTTAATTCTTAATTAATTGGTTCTTAATTAATAAACCAATGTCAAAGACTCCTAGGCAATAAAATATATTTCTTATATTTTATTGCTTTGTAAATGTAGTATGAATATTTAAAACAGGAATACTTTAGCATATTTATACCCATAAAGGATGAACATCTTCATGCAAATTCCTTCAAATATCTTTGCCAGCTCATCATCTTCCTTTCTTAATTCATGTACCCTACTAAAATAAATAAATAAATAATAAAAAAGAATGGGTTTAATTTTGCTTCCTGCTGCTTCCTTTAGTATCATCACATTTTTGCATGAAGGAAGCAGCAGGAAACAAAATTACATCTTAACACAACCTTCAAGACTGTACTATGCCTAAAGAGGCAACTGGATGTTCTTCCTTTCGTCTTTTTACATTCTCCTTCCATGAATAAAAGGCAATATTTGTCTCTTCTCTTGTAAAGAAGATAATAAACCTTAAAGACAGCAACCAAATCATCAATATTTTAGTAATCTACTGCTGAAGTCAAAGGAGACAGGGCATGAGAAGAGTCACACTGACTTTAAAGCAATGGAGCAAGCCATAACAGATGCTGCAAGCCCTTTCTGCTGCTCCTTTCTACTCTCAAAAGTTCTGGGCATCCCTTTGGTGACCGCACCATTGCTGACAAAGCTCCACTTGTCACAGCTTGTTCCTTCCAAAATTGGAAAGCAATTCAACTCTACAATGACATGCAGACAATGTTTGGCAAACTCTCCTTCTGCTGAATGCAATATCTAGTCTCCTACTCTTCGTGTCCTTGCCTCACTTTGCTCTCGCCATTCATGGAGGTTGCTTGGCAGCTGTAGGAACCTAAGTGTCAAATTCTGGAATGAAGTTTTCCAGCAGTGGAAAATTGGTGTTAATTTTGACCTGTGGATTTGGCCAATTAGAGCAGCATATATTAGATATTCATCTCCCTGGTAGTTCCTAGTTAGTTAGATCTTTAGGCACTAATTAGATGTTTAGAATTCCATTATCCATGTGCCACCAATGGAGAACATTCTTAGCTGGGCTTGCGAAGCTGCTTTAAAGAAATGAGAACTACTATCAGCATCTTAAATTAGAGTTCTTTCCAGCGTTATTAAAAATGGAAACATCATACGCTCCACAGTCCACAATACGTTTACTTTAACTCATAAAGCTAAAATTGACCTTTTTTATCTGAAAAAATCAAAGATTACTAAGTGCAAATACACCCACTGCACTTTTCCCTAGAGCTCTTCTTGGTTCTTACTGCTGCAGCTCAGTTTCCGTTTTATGCTCTGCAATCATATGGGAATAGTTAGCTTAAGAACCTCCCAGACTAAGCCACTGGCTTAGTCAATGTACATTCAAATATTTACCTCAATTCAGAAAAGACACTGCTCCTTTTACAATGGTCTTGTAAATTAGACTGTTAATTTCTTATGTTTTTGAGAGCAAACAGTACATTGTTAAAAATATACATATTTTTACAACTGAGTTTTCTGATCAACAAATAAAGCAGGCAAGGGAAAATGAGGAGGAAAGTATGCTGTCCACATTAATAAGCAGAATAAGTCGAGTATACTAATTGTTCACTAGCTTGAAACTGTTGTTAAGTTGTCAAAAATCCTCAGACAGCACCTGCAGCAACAATCACCAAGGCAATAAATGGAAACAAAGTAAAACATTGCATTCTGTGGCACTTGCAACTCTGTGACTTCAGCTGAGTTCTCAGTTACTCCAGTGCAATGAGAAAAACAACTAACTCAGGAGGTCATGATTAATACATACATACGAAGTATGTATAAATCCCAATCCAGAATTCCAAATCCAAAGCGTACCAACACTGACCCTGTGCCATTTCACAGGCTTCTACAAAATCTGCTTGGCATGCATACTCTTTTAAATGTCAAGGTAGCTATCAAACATGGTCTCTATTTTGACAGCAGCAATACTGCCTATATTGTTTTGGCGCACACTGTGCAGGTCAACAGTGTCACAGAAGCAGGTCTCAACTAAATCAATTGTACTTATTTATGCATATCAGAAGTGAAACTTGCCTCTACATCAAGGGCCAAGTCATTTAAAGATTTTTAAATTAAAACTGCATGCTCGCTGTGCACAACTCAAAAGTGGTAACCAGTTCACTTCTTGCTGTTTACAGCTGATAGGTGCTCATGCGGACTACATTTTAATATTAGGCTGGAAGCTCAATTATAAAGGATTTTTAGCAGATCATGAGAGTACTGCATTCAGATAGGGCCAGTCACAGCAGAATATTAAGAGCTGCCTAATCTTCGACCTCTTTCTCCGTATCATTTTGGAATCGTTGCACAAGCAGCTACTTTCAAACTGTTGAAGATATTTTTTCTTCCTGTCTTACTTTCAAAGGGCTATTGTTGGATCTTTCTAAGGCAACTTGACTGTTTTCCTGGTAGACTTTTTAGGTCAGGGAATATGCATTTCCTTTGTGCTTTTGCTACTTGCTAAACCTACCTCTGCAGCTTGGCAGATAATGATATGCTTTGTATGTCAGAGTCTTGTGGCAGTAAAGGCACTTTAGAGGATAAATGATAACATGTGTGAGGGACATGTGGAGTCAAGATAAATTACGTGTGTATAGAAAGTCTATCTGAAAATAGAGCATAATAAAATTGCAGTGGAGTGTAGGACTAGTAAAGGCAGTTAGGCTTTCCCTTGCTTGATAGGAGTGATCAGAATACAAGCAACACTGTTTTTTTGTAAGGGGATGCAGTGCATTCTTAAAATAGCACTTATGTTGGCTTTTGTCACATTAACTGTGGGAACTCTGGTGGAAATACATTTAGGTACTTGAAGACCATAAGTTCAGAGATAAGCTTGGCCGATACTGTGAACAGCTTGCCTGAGAGGTAAATTGCATGCAGAAACTAAACATGACAGCGAAAGATAAAACACTTATTATGATTAATACCAGAAGATGTAACAGGCTTTATTCACTGCAGCCCCAGGAAACCTCACTTTTACCCGATAATGTTTACAACTCGAATTGCACTCACCGGGCAACCACATGCTTTCTCAGTAGATGGTCTCTTATCTGTGAACCTTCTCACCCATATGAAGTTTTACTTCTGCATTATTCATGTGAATGTTTTAGCAGATTTACAAGTCTGTAAGTTTTCATGCACCTATTAAAAACTCAAAACAGCCTGACAGCAACACACATTTTTAAGGTTGCAGATGAAGAATGTGATGGTTTTCTTGTGAGTACCTTATATTATGAAGATGATTAAATGAGCATTAGCCTATGTAAAAGTCATAAAATTAGGTTCACTCTAACACATCATCTCTTGAAGATATCTGCATAAATGACCATACAATCTTCATCATTTCCTGAACTTACAGATAAAATACAATATCATGTAACATTTAGTGAGCTTTTTTTAGCTCACTAGGAAAACCAGATCTATCACTTTAAATTTGATCCATAATAAGTATTAATAAGACAATAATAAGTATTTATAATAAGAGCACTAAAATTCAAGTAGAAATCAGTAAAAGTCCCATTAGATAATTCTCTTCAAGAGGGTTTTTGTTAATGTAACTGATAAAAAGATAATTTCTGTCTTTTTTTATACAGGAAGACTATTATCAACAAACAAGATATAAACTAATAAAAAGTAATATAAAAGAACACAGATAACCCATGCGGTTAATTAATGGCAAAAGGCTGCTTCCGTAACACCTGAATTATTTTGTGGTACCAAATTTATTCCACAACACTAATTCTGAACAGCACATAAAAACAAAAGGTTCAGTTGCCTAAAGAATTATAGATTGGACTAGAACTATATTCCAATAATGATAAAATTACTTAAAGAAATTAATATGAAGATTCTTGATTTTTTAATGGTTTAATTATTTTCTTATCACTGCAATGTACTTAAATCCAAGACATGGAGACAGTCTCACTCTCTCACGCACACATGGGTGCAAATAGAGGAGGTGCAATTGAAGAGGAAAGTGCCAAGGAACGGCTGCCCTCCTAAAAACAACCCCAGAGCCAGGAATCTGCCCTCACCCACGACTTAACCAGAAAGATGAGCTGACTGTGGTTACAAGACATGAGCAAACTCAAGGACTGCAGCTACAGTCCTTTCCGTGCGGCAAACAGGAATAAAAAGGAGGTAGATAACAATGCTGTCACTTTGGGACTGCTCTCGATCAACAAGACCAGTGCCTAAAAAACTGTGAGCGTTTTGGCAGCTGGGGACTGGAGAAGCTAGTGACACACATCACTACACTGTCTGAGGGGCGTCTTGCAAGCAGAGCTTGTTTGCAACCTATGTTACACACTGTGGAGGTCACTGTGTGGCTCTCAGACCCCCAAGAGCATCTGGGAGCACTGCTGTGCTTCCTGATAAAGAGAAACCATCGAGTTGATGTGCAGCTTTAATATGAAAAGTTGGTGGGCAGGGACAGAAAGGTGGGAAATGCAACACAACTACTTCTGTTCATTTTAGGATATGGAAGCAACAAAGTAAAGCAACTTCTTTCCTACAGTACCAAACAGTCTATCTGAAACACAGAAGAGTCTAGAAATAGGGTTTTTTTTTGGCTTCTCTGATTATAAAAGGAAATAAAAAGTAGATTAGTCTTGGCTGGACCTAAAAGAAATCTCTTTTTCCTTCATGTTATTAAAGGGGAAAAATAATGAAAGTAAAATTGTTTCAGTTACATTTTCAGAAAGCTAAACCACCATTAAGTGTGTCATCCTGGAATCAAAACTCAGACTTTCAGTGAAACTGCTTTTACACCTTTACAATTCTTTTCCTACTAAGTGGGCTAAAACTCCCTATCAAATTGAGTTTACTCTTTTTTAACATCAATTCCTACAGTTATAGTCATTTATATATCTAAAATATTTGTTAGACTAGAAGTTAATCACAACATTTAAAATATTTTTTCCCCTCCCTCCTTTTATAAATTCATCAGTTTATATCCAGAACAACTCTGTGTTCCACGTTTGTGTTATAGTTTCAAAAACATTTTATCAGGGAATATTTCTTAGCATGATGGTAAACTTTGGGTCAAAATGGACTAGGGGATTCACCAGCAGACAGTGAATGGTATGACAGCTATAGCATTAACCTGATGTTATTTAAGAGTCCAGCCCCAAGCTCCAGCTCTGTGTATCCAGCCTAGGCACTTCTGCCTCATTTCCTGCTTTCTCTTGAATTTTGCGCCTTGCAAGGCACAAAATTCCTTGGAACTCAGTCAGAATGTTTCAGATTCCTTATACAATAAAATGCTACAAAGTTTTATACAAAACATTTTTCTTCAAACAAAAACAACATAGTATATAATTTCCTGACAATAACTCCAAGACTTTTTTTCTCTTAATTAAATTAAGCATAAATCATTGCAGTAGATTTATTTCCTGTTTTTTTTATTAATTAAATCTGTACCATCTGCCTCTGCTTATCTGTTTCACAATCCTTTCATTTATCATTGTATGTTTATATTTTAAGTGTGTATTAGCTTATATGATGGATTTTGCAACTACAGTATGCTAGCTGCAAGAATAATCATCATAAACAGATATCCTAATGCTACAAAATAGAACATAGCTCTACAAAATAATAATAAAAGGGATAAAATAACATAATTGAATAGGTCATCCTAATGAAATCATCATGATTTCATTGAAGAGCAGACAGTTAGGTACAGCAGGTGAAATTTATATACTTTTATTAATATTTTCAAACATAGATAGAAAACACTTCAGATGTAAATCTAGCAGATAAGGTATAGTTTTTGTTACTAAGGTAGGTAGATGACTCCCCAAAAGAACACTAGATGTTTACATATCTTGCAGTAGCACATAAGCTACAATAAAATGGGGTACATTTAATATTTACTCAGGGAGTTGAGCTAACTTTAATCTTTGTATTTCAGCATAATATTTATATTGATTTATTTTTATTGACTTAGTAGGAACAAAACTCCGCTTTCTTGGAAGCCACAAAGAGATGTTTCAAACCACAAAATCCAGCCTTCCACCTGACTAAGAGGGGAAGCTGGGTCTGCAGCCTGGGCTTGATTCCCTCCTCTCCTTTTCTCCCTCTATGCATTCCTAGTGTTCACATTATTTTGAATGCCCTGAGGGAAATGTGCGCTGCATTAGATGATGCAAAATTAGATTGAAGCAGCAGCAAACAAGTAAATAATATGCCTGCTTCCTTTCATATAATTAGAGAGTAACAGTATAAACTAATCAGTCTGTAGAGGCAATACAGAAATGAAAAGTAATTAATAAGCAAACATAGTCGGCAGTGCAAGTGAGAAAAGGAACAGGAACAAAGCATGGAATTATCATAGAAAATCATTGATGATATGAAAGAACCAGAAAGCTGAAACACAAGAAAATGGAGGGGACAGTACATGAATTTCACTACTCTCTACCTTTTTTTTTGTTATTTTTTGCAATCCCATGGCAGCAGGTAAGGAAGCCAGCTAAATCACTGCTGCTGGCTTTGAGTCCGTAGCAAGTTGACATTTAGTTCAGTGAAAGGCTTTGAGTTTACAAACTAGAAACTGCCTATTGCTCCACTTCCTTGGTTTCTGCTTTTTTGGGAATCAGACGCTGTCCGCTACATATTTTGTGGGTGTCAATTCTATCATCTCTTACTCTAAGAATAAACTCCTCACTTTTTCTTTCTGCAATAACTTAACAGTTCAGAAAAAAGTCTTTTCTTCTTTATCAAGGACACAACTATATAGCTATTGCACAGTAAGACGAACTGTACCACAACATATGCTGTTGTGCAAGCTGCTATTTCTAGTATTTTTGAAAAATATTGAGATTTTTGTTTCCAAAATTGTGAAATTTTAAACTATGATAATAAAGGAGTTAAACCAAAGACATCTATTGTAAAAAAACAAACTCAACAAAAAAAAATCCTTCTAGCAAAATTTTTGGTTTTGTCTACTAACCAATTTTTAATGATGTTACCCAGAAATATATAGCTTATGCCAAGAGTTTACACTGCTGCTAGATCTTTGTGATTGGATGGACATAATAAATAAGCAGACAATACTAGATGTTAAAGGGATTTCTAGCAGTGCAGCTCTTAGATTTAATGGTAATAAAGAAAGAAAAGCTTGAGATCGTACTGGCACAGTTTCCCAACCAGCACTGACAGGGGTACAGAAAACCAGGGACTTTTACCTCTGTATACAATTCAGTAAAATTAACATTTCTTGTAATTCAGTTTAGCATAAAGGAGGCTAAAAGGCTTTTTTAACACATGGATTTTTGAATATATATATATATATATATATATTTTGGTTCAAATGTATAAGACTCCTTCAAAAACATAAAACAACATAAAACAACAAACAGGAACAGAAAACACCTATACTATCCAGAAAGCAACATAGTTTGTGTTTTTATTGAGCAGGACCAAAGTGTCAAGAAATATATTAATGAGTGTTTGTGGGTGATACGAACTGTAAGCACATATAACAGTAAAATTGTCTATAAGAAGCATCAACTTATCAGTCTGATCTGATCCTTTTCATAACAACTGTCTTTCTCTCCTGGCCATCACTAATAACAAACCAAGCTTCTTAGCTATAGGCAACTGCTATTAATAACAGATAAACACACACGAAAGGAGCTTTCAGAGAGACATTATCTATTTTCCTGTAAAACCACTTTGGGGGAAAATTCCATTGAGCAAAGGCCATCAAAATGGGCAATAATGAGCCTGAGCAGTTCTCACATCACTGCACATTATCAGAAGAAAAATGACTCTGGTACATAACAAATACAAGTCTCTACACAGATTCAGAGAAAGACGAAAATTTGAGGATTGCTCCCTGGCTCCTTATGAAGTTTGAATCTTTACCAGAAAAGATTCCACTGAAAACCCAAATCCACAAGTTCTGAAGGATCAGTGTTCCTTCTAAATGAACAGACAGCTTGAGGCGGGTCTAATTTCACCGAACAGGTGCACACTCTCCCTTCGGTGTGCTCTTTCCATGTGTCTGGAGCTGTGATGTACATACTGCAGCCCTCTCACACCCCACTCGAAGCATCCCGTAGGTTCGACTAGGGCCATGCTGCGCAGCAAGGTGGCCAGCTGAATTCCTTCCTCCCCCAGCGCAAAGAACTCATGCTCCTCTTGGCACAGTGGAGAGTTGAATGCATACTTTTCATTAGCTTGAATGGGCAGCCCCGTCTCAAACTGTCTTATTTGAAATATAAAGAGAGTCAAAGCTCCAACCTCTCCATCACTGGCCTAAGAATGTCTTAAGCTCAGTTCCTGTCCTCCTGGGTAAATACAGATGCAGGCTGTGTTTCTGCCTTCCAGATGAATTCACTTCTAAATGTAGAATCTTTCTAATTTAGGGCCTAATCCTGTAAATATTTGTCATCTTGATGCCTCCTACCTCTTGCAAGCCTTTTGTTTTTCTGGGGCACTTCATTGTTGTTGTAATCACCATAACCTTGTCACTAGCTTTTGAAAATTAGGGCTTCTTGAGTAATCAGAAATTATTTATCAAAACTTAAAAATAGGTCTGAATACATATATATGTTTTAAATCTATATATGTATTTAATCTACTCGCAAAATCTGAAATTGCATCAATATTTCTGATTTTGTAAGTAAAGAATCAGCTTTTTCTTTAGTTGTACTTAAATGACATTGATTCTATTAACGATCTAGGGAGAATCTAGGATAATAATTTAGCTTGTACAGTATATAAACTGTATCTCAAAAACTCTCCAGCTTTGAGGCCATAAAATTCTGAATCTAACACTGTATGTGAAACTCTGCAACTTTAGTGAGGAGTAATAATACAAAAACAGATGTAATAATTAAGAAGCAACTACTTCTCAGTTACACATATCATGAACTTCTCAGCTTAAATGTATAAATCATAAAAAAACTATAAAGTGCTAATAATTATGTCATTTTTATTGACAGAGCTGCAGACCCTGCCTTATTACAGAAGAACTCAGCAGCACTTCATCAATCTTAGTACAGGTCCACACCGTTAGAAATAACACCTCATAATATAGTTTTGAGCTAAGCTAAAATATTTGTGCAGCATAGTCAGCAAGCAGAATCAGGTCCTCATTGACTATGGTGCAAGATAAGAAAGTTAAAAGAGTCTTACTGATGCCAATATGCACATCTGCACTAGACCTGTTGCCCATACATCCCCAGATTAGACTGCATCGATCACATAAACATGCACATCAGCTTACTATACATACACTCTGCCCAGTGCCTCCAGGGCTCTGGAGATAGCCCTGCTTGGAAAACTGTAGGCTTAAAGTCTGGAATTCAGACTCCCACAGAAGTGCACAGGGAATGTATGGTAGCTGCAACATCTGAATTAACACTTACTCACTGACAGTCAGTTGTGGAGTGACTGCAGGGCCTCATTGCCTCATGCCTCCCCCCTGCCAGGCTCTATTGCCTCAGCTTATTGCCCAGGGCAAATTATTTCTTGGGGCATGAAAGCAAGCTCTCCGTACCAGACACGAGCTCTATAGTGGCAGCTGAACTCCACAAGTCTACCAAAGTGCATTAGAAGACTGGGAAGTGGTACAAGCACAGGAGGAATGCGAGGCTTGACCATTCCTGCTCAGTTTCAAACAGCACTCCTCTGACTGTTTAGGAGACAGAGACATTTAGCTGCACATTTCTCTCTCTCCTCCCCTTCATTTTTAATAAAGTGCTTCGTGTGTTCACCACAATATTTCCTTTGACTAAATTCTTCTTGCTTCCTTAGAGCCACTCATAACCTGGCACTTGCAGAAAAAATTTATGCCATTTTTCTGTATGCATCAAGTCTAAAAATAAATCTGTTAGCTTTTGACTACCAAAATAAAAAGGTCATCCTCCTTCTGCACAGCCTTTGTTCATATTTGAAAAACAAATGCTACGAAATAGTATTCTGTTAAGTCTGCTGTGAAACATCTATAAATGTAAAAGATCAGCTGATTTAATCTGCCAATTAATTTCATTTTAGCATATTTTTACCCAGCTTTCTTGCAACAGAAACTCTTCTAATGCAAATGTAATCTTGGATTAATAAACCATATTGCTTTTAATAGGTTGATGCACAGTCTCTCTCCTTCCTATGTGTTGCATTGTTTTTTCACAATGAACTTAATAAGGTGACTGAATTTATTTCTGTGCTTAGTTTTTTCTCTTCACATACTTATATATCTATTAAAATACCATATATGGCAATGGTAACAAAATCTCTGTGTAAACTTTTTGCTGATTGTACTCTGAGAGCCTGGCTAACTTCACAAAGTATCCAGATAAGGAAATCTGTCTACCTTAAGGACTGAGTATCTCATAGAAACAAGTTCTGCCAATGGCTTTTGTACATTTCTGTATCTTGAATTTCTGGCTTAAATTTGAATACACAAGGGGGCAAAACAGCACATTTTGATTTGGTTAAACATATATATATCCTTCTAGATGTTAAAAACAGCCCTATAAAATAACCTATTGAATATTTTAGAAATGATTTAGATAGGTTGCTCCTTTCAATTCCTTTTAAAAATAGCATTTGTAAATAAAACCTACACAAGCTCTTGAAAGAATTATGGCTTTTGTCAAACATTTCACTGTCTGGTCACAGCACTCCATGAATCAAACAGGTGTGGTGAAATTAATATTTCACTCTCATCATTAAAAAAAAAAAACAGTCTGGTTAGGGACACCGCTTTACAATTAGGACATAACTTTTTCTGCAGCAAGGGACAACCTCTCTGAAAGACCTGTGAACATGGAAACTCTAAATGATGACAGTCATGTCAAGGAGTCCTATAAAAGACTAACAGCCAATTAAATGAAATTCCCCCAGAAACCTGATTTCCCACTGCTTTCCCACTGCTTTCCCACTGTTTCCTATTGATAGACATCCCTACAAAGCTAGTATGAAATGGGACCAGAGTAAACAGGAGGTTTTTATATTCATTTTGCACTGATCTTTCATAACCAAAAATGGACAACCAGTTCATATTTATATTTGAAAGTTTTTGGCATTTGTCATATTCAAATGATAGATTTTATAGCTATATGAATGACATAGATATTTATAATTTACATACATCATACACACACACACTCTGCTCTGCTGAAAACTAAAATTTAACCATTTTTCATAAAAAAAAATGAAGAGTGACTTGTGTAACCAGCTTTAGTTCATGGCTACTGAATAATTTCTGTACATTTGCTTCCAGTTTTAAGCCATGATTGCAAACGATTACCAGTGACAGTAGAGCACACATTTGTAAGTAATGCTCTAATCTCACAGACAACTCCAATAATCTTATACTGTGAAAGACTTCTCTGTAAAACTGCTGTATAGTTGGTATATATGTAAAATACAATCAAAAGCTACACTTGCAAGCATAGCAAAAAACACAGCAGCATAATTTAGGTAGAGAAAAAAACATGATTAGGCAAAACTTAACAGGCTTTTTTTTTTTTTTTTTTTTTTTGCTGCAGAGTCTATTCTCTAAGGCTTTTTCTCCATGGGGAACTCATTTTGCAGGAATTCAGTGCTACTTTCAAGGGTTCTTAGTAATGCATACACATTTCCTGTGCAAGTAGCTCTGCACAGCACTGTTTACTCAGCACTGTTTTAAAAGTAGGATAAGTCCTGCTGCCTGGAACTAATCTTATTACTGTGTGTATGTAGAGAAGCTAAAGTGCCATATCTGGTACCCTACCCCTTCACAGCTGATTTAACTTCATAGCTGCTTCCTTATGTAGGGACATTGTAAAACAATGAACAGAAAAGACAGCATAGGCAAGAAATAGGATGAAGATTGTCTATCTGAATAAAATTCCTGTCTTCCAGTACTAAGCTATAGACTTCAACTTTATACCCTATTTACACAGCTCCCGTTTTCATTTTGGATTTTCTTTATTAACTGAAAACAATTAGAACACTTAAGTCCAGGAAAGTATTTGTTATCATTGCTATGTTAACCAGAAACTTTTGGATTGAGTCCACATGAATAGACCTATGGAATTGTATAAATATATATGAATGCATAATATAATCTCATGATCTTGTCCTTCTGTTACACTATGAAAATCCCTCATACTAAAGTTGGCTACATAAGGAATGCAGAATATTTGTGAATAGCAGGACAAGTTCATTCTATCCTCAGAAGGCTTTTAGTCATTTACGAGCAGATAGCTAGTGCATATTTCCAGGATCCGGAAAGTTCTCTAACCATTCATCTCAGTGAGCATTGATAATCACAGAAAAGAGTCGTTCTGAATGATTCAGTACTGTTAGCTAACAGACAACAGAAACACTACATAGATCTATAAGAATCATTTACATATCTTCACCCAAGCTTTCTAATTAACACTTCCATTAGCAACAGGGCTGGTTCTTAAGCGATTCACAGATAGAAGACAAAAATCACAACAGAAATGCTTAACAAAAGGCTGAGGCAGTAAGGCAATCCTGGAGGTCTCTGGTAGCAGGGGCCACCAGAACCAGAGGCTTACAGCCCACCTCCCTCAGCTGAGACCTTTTTTCTCCCTTCATAACAAATCCTTTTGGCTTAGCTACTTTTGTTTTGAAATAAATTTTAAATGACATTCTGATGAAGAACTGAAATCCCCCTTGAATCACAGGAGAATCTCCTTAAATGCCATACATACACATACATGTGCGTATATATCTATACACACATACACACATATATATAATGCTTATAAATCTGTTGAGAAGCCCAAACAAAATTACTCGTCTTTGCAAGAATTTATGCTTCAGTCCTACACTGTTCTCCTACAACCACGTAGACAGAAGACAGAACAGTAAAAATTCACTCTAATAAATTGTATTATGAGAAAGGGCCTCCTGACATGGAAAACAGCAATTTCCATAACACAGCTAACTACTTGAAAGCACACATGCAGCTACCTGACTGGAAGATGCCATCCCACAGTCACCAGTGGGCCTTTAAACATAGCTCATCAACGACCTCTCTCATAAACTGGAACTGAATTCATGTTACACTCGCATATGGCCACAAAGCAGTCTTTCCTCGCCTGCTCCCAAAGGACTCAGAGCATGTTTGCAGATGCAAAGTCAGTTGCAAGAAGAGCTTTCCGGTATGGGATGGAGCATGGACTCTTCTCTCATCTCCCTGAGGCCCTGGTAACTGTTTTAGCTTGTGCTGAACATCAGATGACCCAGGGCAACCTCAGGAACTGAAAAGCACAAGACACCATCAGTGGTTCCTCACATGTGTGGAATGAATTCAGGCCTCAAAAGAAGGTATGTGGGGGCAGAAAGGGGAAAGAGAGCTTGCCAATGAGAATAAACGAAATTCCTTTTCACCGCCATCCCTTCATTTCCCTCTACTTGGCTTTTAATCAGATAATTATATTAATACCTATAGCTCAAAGGAAAAAAACACAACTTTTTTTTCCCCCAAAAAATGCTATATTAAACTATTTGGCATTTCTTATTTATTGATAATGGGTAGGCTTGATAGCTGCTGATATAAAACAGCAGTCCAGGACTGACATTAACCAGCACAGTTTGTGATGTCAATGCTATAAATCATACATGGGAGTCTCGTGTTATGCAACATCCCACAAACTGGAGCACTAGCCATTTTTTAAAGTAATAAAGTTAAAGGGTAAGTAGGTTACTTATCGCTTTACAGCACTCAAGTTTCAGCTAGTACAACTCTTAAAAATACACAGATAGACACTGGAGTCTCTAAATCAATTTGTAATTTCTAAACTATAATTATACACCAAAACCTAAAAAGCCATGCAAATCCTGAATCAGATTTTGAAAACTCTGAGTAAAACAGAGGCTAGAGGAATCATTGCATAATTACCCTAGGGAGTGAGAAACGAGGTAAGATGTCATAATATGATTTTAAAGCTAAAACTGTAGCATGAAGATTACCTATTTTAAAATCAGCAGGTTAATCATATCATTAGATAAGCGACAAAAAAGAAAATAGCAGCCAAATACCTATAGCACATTTGAAAAAAAAATCCACTTTTCATGAGATTTAAAGTTGGGTTAGTGTATTCTTTTTCCTGAGAGTAAAAATGCAGGGCGGAATTGAATCTACTGAAAAATCTATAATAAAATGAAAATAAATTAAAAGCACCAATCCCTCTCATGCAGGATTTCACAGAGTCTGTGATTCTCTTCATTCAAAAAGCAACAGATGCTACTTCAAGTTCCCAAACTGCTCACGAGGACCTAAAAAGTATCTCTCTCTACTGGATTTTGCAGGAAAGAGGAAGAAGCAGAAAAAGGTGAACTAAAAAGTTACCTTCTCTAGTTACAGAGGATAGTGAGAAGGAATCTGACTTTCAGAGTTCTTTAAAAAAAAAAAAAAAAAAAAAAGAATGCTCCCATCTAGTGGTACAGGTAAGAGTTTAAAACACCTACAATGTCCTATCAACCATTTCCATTTCAGTTCCTCATGAAGTTTCAGGTTTCCAATAAGTTTAAAATAGGTACTCTTAGTATACTTTATGCTCAGTCCCTCCCTGCATTGATCCTTCCTGTAAGTACAGAAGCCAGGATTCTTACATCTTCATCATATATGGTCACCTGCATTTGTAGAAGGTATACAGGTAACACTAGTAACTAGTAAAATGAAGGGACACATCAGTGTCACGGCAGGGCCTGTCCTCAAGAACAGGTCAGAGGGAGATCTAGCAGAAGATAGGGGCGTGTAAATCAGATGCATGGTACCAAAATGTCATCATCTGGGGTTGTCCTTCAGAAGCCAACAATGCATCCTCTCTGTAGACAGTCTTTGCTGAAGGGGCTCACAGTAATTGCCAGTGTTGCATTGATACATTAATGATATTCACTATCACAAAGAACTAGAAAAGAAATTTCTCCCTGGAAGCAGAAAGCTTGTCAAATGCTCTAGAACCTTCCTGTATTGTTTTGCTTGTTTAGGCTGTTTCTTTTCTGGTACAGAAGTTCCTGGACTGCAGTTCTTGTGTGACCTCGTGAAATCCTATCCTTTTGCATGTTGACAGAATCATGATTATAGGGCTATTCTTAGCCTTGTGACATATCTAATGACTAGTTTAGCTAATACCACTTTTCAAATTGTACACATCCATTCCTTTAGCACTATTGCATTGTAAGTCTTTAGCTACAAGTCTAGAAATATCTAGCATTTATTTTCTTCTTGTGCTCAAACTTCAATGCTCTGTTAATAATTTATCAGTAAGAAATATCTCTACGGTGTCTAACAAATTTGCTATTCAAGTCCTGAAGGACTGTGTGATGTTGAGAGTTTTTTGTTTTGGGACCAACTCTACCGAAGCGCAATATAGATTTTTGTGCCAGGGAAAAAAGCCTGACCTCTCTCTCTCAGGAAGTATTCATAGGACAAGATACTTATACTGGGGCATGTTATTTAAGAATAATCTGGACAGGTTGCAAAAGAGTTTTCAATTCTGCTCTGAATTGAGAACAATCCTGGCTACACAGTTGGTACAGTTCACAGGTTGGAGCTTTACTGCAATTATAGCAGAACTCATTACTTTCATTTCTTTTCAGGATGCCATTTCATTCTTATTTTAAGTAATATGTCATTTCATGGCATAACTATTAATTTCCAACATATTCCTTCTTCACATATGCCTTCTAAACCAAAGTCTTTTCTTCAATGACTTGATATTGCTCTTGATACTTACGTTATTTCTTGAAATTCAGTATAGTCATACTTCAAGTTATCCCAACTATGCGCAAATATAAAGTCTCTTGGAATATTTCTGTAACTCCAACTGATTCAGATGAGAATCAGTTTCAGCAATTGCTTGCTCTCTTTAGACTTAACAGTCTTATAGTTCTTCCTTCTGTTAGAAAGTCTGTATTGAGCTTTCTTAAAACAAGACTTCCTCCTGCCTGTTCTGGAAGGTCCAGCTAGTGACTGTAAGCAGCAAATTGGTGTTCAGTTCTCTTTCCAAGCTTCTGTGTTTCATGTGTGCACACACACTCTTTTATCCTTGCCTTATCTATCCCTGCTTTGGCTCATAATCCCCACTTCAGGCCACTTCCCTGAGTCTCTCAGGAAAGCACGCGACTGCAAGTCTGACTTCATTCCAGCTTTTCCCTTCTATAGCAAAAAGTTTCTCCTTGACAATTCACCCCATCATGTCCATCCACTAGTTAAATGCTAGTCCAGTCAAATGCTTCCTACTATCCCCTTGGTTCTCCACAGAAAAACCCTGTGGTCTGCATTTGATATAGTAATTTCTGCTACAAGACCCTTAAGTTTTGTTAGCTAGTAATGCCACCATTCTTCAACAGTTAACAGGCTGCAGTATTTCATACAATTTCTCATGCGTATCACAGTTCTGCTTACTCCATGCATCTTGTCTACAGTTACCACCTTTTAAACTCTGACATATACAGATTGATGGAGGATGTACAGCAAGTTACTGCAACAACAAAAAGCAACAAAAAGCAACCATACAGAATACAGAGTAACTTGGGAAAAAAATAATGAATTTAGAATTAGGCACCTGCTTTAAAATTAGAAAATTTTATTCCAGAACTATTTTGGAGTAGATCTGTATTAGTAGATGAATGGTGATGCTATCCACTTACAGTATCGTTTGATGAATCACAGAACACCAAGTTTGTAGACATGAGTCATGCTAAAGAAAAGTGGAGATAAAGTTACCATCTTAGGTAACTGCAACTCTCATCATGCAGTCTATTAAGATTACGCACAGATCATCATCTTCAGTGAAATAATTTCCCAAACAGTGATATCCTACCTGCTCTGTCCATAGAAATAGGAACAATTTTCCTTTTGTTTATAGCTCTCTACAGTAGAAGCATCCTTCAAACAGAGAAATCCATTTTTCAAACATTGCTTTTGAATATTAAGGCCCCAAATGGGAGGACATTTGATTGCAGGTTGACCTCATTTGGATACTCTACATATGCCAAGTACATTTGTGACCATCAGCCAGGGTTCTGAAGAAATTTGTGAATATCAGGCCCCTCTACCACAGGCATAATGCACACTACTATTTCCTTGTATTATCTTTGTGATAATCAGCAAAGTCCAGGGACTTGTTTCATACAGGATAGTATCCTTAGGCATTCAATTCTGTAAGATTTAACATGTTAACTTTATCAACTGGCACAGGATCATACTGAAAGATCAAACCTTTCACAGCCCACAGAAAGCTTTTCAGAGTGCATTAAAACATAAATAAACAGGAAAAAACAGTCTACTCAAAGATATGATTAAATTAATGGATTAAAGACACACACACACACTTGGAAATTTAGAATATTTATATATCTCCTCATATACTTTCAGAGTCAAATACCAGATCATACGCCTAAAAGACAACAATACTGACCATTTCAGCATGTATTTTCAGAAGAAAATTTACAATTCATCCTCTGTACAGAACATTTTTATCTCAGTACACGAGGTAGAATAACTGTATTCTCTAGCTATCATGAGGTAGAGGTGTGCTATTGGCTATAATCCTTAAGTTTCCCATGAGATAAACACAACTGATTCATATAAAATCAGGCTGCTTAATGCTTTATGTTTAGATTTTTCTGCACATATTCAGGTGCAAAAGTATAAACAGTTGTTCATAGAATTTATGCTATATGCACTGAAATCGCAAGGAAATACTTGTTACTGACAATCAACTCAGTTTTACATACATTTTCTGTGTTACTTGGTTTTATTGTACTTTAAGGAAAATATAGAACAGCCTTTGTCTAGACAGAATGAATGGTTCTAAAGCACTCTAAGATAATCTCCCCCTTCCCTTTCTTTTTTTTTCCTGGTGCAATATAGTAGTGATAAGATTGTAAATTCAAGAATACTGCATGAATCACCAAAATACATAAGAAATTCAATTATTTAAAACAGAAGAACAATCAGAGAAAGAAACTATTTGCCTCAAGAATATCAATTATCCAGTATATATCACATGAAGTTCTGCTTCCTGGTACTGGTAGGAGAGCACAGAGGACACACAGGGGTACACAGCAATTTTCTCAGTTGGCATCAAGAGTTCCATTATGCGAAGTGACATCTCCTTATGATTGTTCAAAGCCTCAAGAGAACCCCAAATGCATCAGCGGGTGAAATCATATCATCATAGTTTTTAAAAAGTTAACTTCATAAGTATTTGCTACATATATTTGTCAAAAAATGTCAAATGATGCAAATGTACACCAAGTGGACAGGAAGGATAACACAAGTCAAGAGTGCATATTATAAAGCTCCTTGATCTTCAAAAATGCGGGAGATGCATAGATGGGGATGTCTCATTTTTCTGAATCAGCATTTACTTTTCTAAATTGTGGGGAAAAAACAAGTTAAAACATTTGGCAAGGAAAAATGAACAAAATGAAACATCAGTGCTCTTCATTTGAGTTGATCTTTTACTATTCCTCTTGTTAAAGCATACGTCTGTGCAAATTCCAACCTGCTCAGGGGGTTCAAGAAGAGGAGTGATGGTTCAAGTGCTCCCAAAATTCATTTTTATTTTCCTGCTTCTTACTTGCAAATATGCAGAACTGTGTTAAGGATTGTCTAAAAGAAATGAAAGGATGGCAGTTTCTTTCCTGAAGTCTGGAAGACAAATTATACAAGAAAAGGAAAAAGGCAGGAGGGTAAAACAGAGAGGTGTGACTCCTCCAGGTTAACCATTAGATCAGTGACAGAGTAAGAAACAGTATGGCTTCTGAGCTTTCAAAGGTGCAACTGTGCAGCTGGATTTCTATTCTGAAGCTTATCTGTGTCATATCTCCTAAACTGGGCAGCTTTGGCAATTCCTGTAACCTATCCTGAATGTTGGAAACAAAAGAGCTTATAGAACTTCCCAAAATAAACACTGCTCCTCTAGAAGCTTCCTACCGAAGTCATTCGCCATGGACATAAGGAAGAGCAGTTTCCTCCTTACAAACTGGTTCTCAGCTTAAGCTCCCAGATGCTTTTATAAATTATTCTTTTCTTTTCTTCTGTATGGCTGGCACAGAGACTCATCAGCCCCTCTCGTGTACCTGTGACAGGCAGCCACAAAGCAGTCAAGCCTGATTTCTGGGTCTACCCTGAATAATGGATGTATTTCCTATTTAAATCATCTACATTTTGAAAGTAATCCTTGCATGCCACATGGGAATTGAAACAGACTTGTTTAGCCACACTATACTGAATAGTGCCTTGGCTGCAGGTGGCAATGAGGCACAAGTTTCAGGAAAAGGAAGAATAAAAACCCAATTTAAAAATGTTAAACTTAGGCCAGTCAGTGCTATGATATAAACATACAGATTTTTAAGATTGTCCTGGAGAATTGTCTATGTGGAAGTAACAAGTAACAAGAGGGGGGAATGCAAAACCATTTAACATCATAAAGGACACAAATAGTTTAAGATTAGAACAAAGACTCTTGTATGAAGAAAGGCCAAACACATATCATCGTTTTGTTGAGTGATTATTATTAGCATGGTGCTTCCTGCAAGAAAGTATACCTAGCTGAAGTTGTAAAAGCAGCAGCAGATAAAGCAGAGTGCTCACAACTTAGCAACAGCTTTGAAAGTATTGTCAATAAAGCTACAGTTTGAAATAGGACCAAGTGATAGTACGTGATAATACTGCACAATTGAAGCAGCACTTCAGTATCTAATCTTGGGATTAGAGCAGATCTGGAGGTTCACACTATTGAAACCATGTCAAGGCTGAATTTATAGCTCTCCTTGGCAGATATAAATAACAGCTACAGATTACTGGAGGCAAACTATGATACAATTCATCAAAAAAATGCCTGTCTTAAAACCATGCAAACTTTTCATCCAAAACCAGAAAATTTGTAACTGCAATAGATACTGAGACATTTGTTTCCCACACTATGACTGTGTTTATATGTTTTTCTAAAGATCCAGCTGGTTGATATTATGGTCTTTGATAAAGTTCAGCTGAGCAAAAGACCCAGCTACAAACTAGCTTTTTGCCACACAGCAAGGACTTCATATACATGAGACAATCATCGTGTATGTACCCCCACGGCCATGTAGATCCTGTAACCAGTGGCATGATATATTTAGTATAGATAAAGGAAGTCTGAAATCATGCATTTCCTTAAAAGTATACCATCTTTATTTTTACTTTATTTTAAAATATTTGTTGTGTATGTAAAAATAAATATGTAAAAAACAGTTGAGAGGAAAGGTCCAAAGACAGGATGGCTTTAGAGTTAGAGAAAGTGATACGGAAAAAAAAAAGGAGGAAAAAAGCTTGGAAAAAAAATAAGAAGGTGCAATTTTAGAAAGTGATCTTGTAAACATTGTTTATCATGCTGTGCCTAGAAAGTGTCTGAGATAAAGGTAAAAAACATTATTGCATTTGATGTACCAACTTCCCGCTGTCATACTTGGCTAATGACATGCATGTGTAGTCACTGTTTTTTAACAGCTACACAGATCACACATTTGGCAGGAATTGTTTACAAATTTTATTTTATATTGTTGGATTTGCATGGAAATTTGAAGGGAAAATTATTGCCACTGAACACTGTTCCTTTTTTAGCCTGAGTGACAGATGCATCTGCTTGAGCAAGAAAAAACCTCAACTCCATTAAATCAGTAATCCTGCCATATGACATTGTCACACAGCACAGATGTCCTTTCATGGGCTTTCTGTCAAGATGATACCTTGTCATTCCACACCAGCAGGTAGGGTTGTAAAAGATCAACAGAGTTCAGAAATTATTTGAAGTGCCTTTTATCAAATTTAACCCGACCTTTATGTAATTTGCAGTGGAGCATAATTAACATTTACCTCACAGTATGTATTGACATTTATACACACTTAAATGTTACCAAAATTTGGGAGCATCAGAGCTTCCTAACCAACAGAGTGTGCCTTGAATGCCTCAAGATGGGCAGCTTCAAAGCGGTGCTATAAAGTTCCCTTCAAGTTCACCTAATCTCTGTCCTATTGGAGAAAGAATAGCTAGAATGTCTTACCAAAGATAAAGAGGTATGCCAAATGGTTCCAAAACATTTCAGCATTTTTAAGTCATTTGTATACATATAATTTCCTGTTAGGTATGTGACACATGCAAAAGATGTTATGGTCCAAGGCAAAGGTTTAAATACCTTCCACATGCCTCATAAAATTCATCTGTAGCTTCGCCACCTGCAAATATTATGCCATCATCAAAAATCCTTACTGAAAACTTACGCACTGCCACTTTTCTAGGGACAATCCCAGTAATTTAAATTTAATGTATGCATTACATAGGCAAGCAAACAAAACTGCAGGCCAAAGAAATGCTTCATTTGGGTTTGCTTCCTTCTTGAACTCAGGCTAGATGTCTCTTTTTACCTGTCCGGTCTGAATGCTTTCTCAAAGTATGAGCTCCTTTAAATTGTTTTTTCATCTTGAAGAAGCTCCTAAAACAACAGTAACAACAACAACAACCCCCCCCCAGCATATTCAATTTAATCTAAACAAGAAAATCTCTAGACTAATAGAGAAATGATCATAATTTTACTTTGCCCTCCTATATGAGAGCAAGAAGCTTTCAAAAAGACACATTTCTTTCATTTGCAAGAAATTAAATGCAGATTCAAAACTCTTCTCCAGCCCACTAATGTTTCCTTTCCTTGAGTGAAGTTACACCAGTGCCAGGTCCTGAGGACTACTACTATATGTGCTGGCAATCTTGCAAATGTATTTAGAGCCCCTCAAATTCAATATGGGGCTATTTATTAAGCACAAGTCTTCCCTGAAGCCCTTTATTTGAGCTTATGGTAAGTCACCAGCACTCTCTTACATGGTCAGTTTCCTGTTGTTTATCCTCAATGATATTTAGAGAAATGCTAATCTACTTCTTGGGGGATTCCACCAAGATATAAGTCACATTATTAATAGTTAATAGTTTTCACCATGTCCAGCAGGCACATTCGGTTCCTGGAAGCTCTTCCTTTGCTTTTCATTTAAAAAAAAAATTACTGTTGGCTAAAGAGAATAAATGAAAAGTAAAAACAGAAGCAAAACAGAACTTTCTATAGCTAGCTTTTTGTATGTGGCCTATATTTTCTGTAACCTTCTCCAGGACGATGCAAATCATAATGCAAATTAGAACCATTCCCCTTCCAGGACTCTTGATTTCAGATCAATTCCCAGCTAGCATGAAACTATCCTCATTGACATCAATGGAGTTACACTAATTTCTACAATCTGGGTATCTAACCTATGGCCTTAACTACTAGCTTTTCAGTCCTTATGGGGATTTAAACTCTCTATCAACATGTGCACATGCATTTAAAAGCTTTTATGAAGAGGAAACAAACTTGTTTATTCAATTTTAATCACCACCCCTTACTGTTCTGGAGGATCATGAAAGCCTCTGGGTACAGCAGGGAGACCTGGAATGCTGCTTCTGCCTCTGCAAAGGATTTTATGTTCCTTCGCTTCTGAAATCACACTATTTTTTAAACAAAATTCAGAAGATACTTGTCTGCTTTAGCAATTCGAAGCCATACAGAACATTCCGGCTGTCCTGGATTAAGGACCAGAGAGGCATTAAAAATATCAGTCAACTCACAAGTCCTTTTTCCTCTATTCTCTCTTTGCTTTAGAAGAAAACTACATTCTTTTTATATTAGCCTTACTTTGTCACTTTTTACCATAATAGGCTAGAGTGATGTATAATATTTCCTCCTTTCCCTCATGAGTAGAGCAGGAGTAAGCAAATAAAAAGATAAAAATCAAACAAGATAAGTAACATTATGCAAAAAAAAAAAAAACCCAAACAAGCAAAACCATTGCAAACTTCTACCTTGTATGTCTTAGCTGAAATCCAGAACTTTTGAGGCTAGGAGGGAACTTGGAGTCTTTCTTGCACCAGAAACTTTCTAATTGACTGCACTGAGACCAGAGTCCTGAAAAGCACAATATGCAATACAATTGGGCAGAGCTAGCCCACATCAGATAAGTTTCCATAGGCAAAAAGAGAAAAGGTTTCAAGATTTGGAATAATATCAGTCATTCTTGACTCTAAAATACTGGTCTCACAGCTCTTGTTGCCTTTGCCCAGAAAGTTTTGTGCTTATTTCCCCTATTATAAGCATTTCTGTACGTGGCTTCTGTTTAAAACAGACTAGACTTAGAAAAACATGTGTTATGTGAAATCAAGAGAGTAAGGCTACAAGGAGGATAAGTCGGTGCACAGATGTTTCATTACACAGCTACAGTTGTTTAAGAGAGTCACTTTGCAGTAGCAACCACAGCAAAAGGGATTGAGTCCTCCTTTAAAAATGCACTGGCTCTGCCACTGTTACCACAGAGAAGCAAATTAATTTAAGCTTCCCTCAAAGGTCCACATGCAAAACTTTATACAACTCCGCTACCAAGAGAAAGGCAAAACTTAAGCTAGAGAGAAAAAAAATCACCAATTTCAAACTTATATGAAATTTTCATCTTGTACTTTCCTTTTTTCTTTTTTCTTCCTCTCCAATGCAGAGTTGAGGATTCCAACTGGGACAAGTTTTATACGGGTCTTCAGTTTGTGGCAGTTCTCAGTTTTGTGTAGCACTCAAATTCAAAACACTCTTAAAAGAACTGTTCCACAACATCCTACTTTTCCACAAGTTGTAACAAGCTCAGTGAAAAGGAAGTTATAAAACAAACAAACAACCCCCTCAATGAATCTCCACACATTGCTGCTAGGCTCCAATAGTGGATACATTCTCAGATAACCCCATGACACTTTCCAGTCATTGCAAAAAGGTCTGTCTATCCCCACTCTGGAAATAATCTAAACACTGATCCTCCTAACTGTCAGAAAAGAACCAGAGATGAGAAAAAACTTGACTATGGTCATTTTTTGATCAAAAAACTTCTCTTAAAACTGCCAATACGAAACTCAACAAAAGTTTGCTTCAACCAATAACAAACATATTTGTGCAGGGTTACATCGCACAGAAACAGAAAGGGACTGGGACTACGACACCCTTACAGGAAAGAGTGTAGAGAATTGGAAGCACAGTAAAATTCCCCTCTCATTTCTTTACCCAAAAGATGGTGAAAACCTGAGTTCAACATTTGTTATTCAAGAAGGATTGGAAGATCTTTACATCAAATTTATCATCAATACCTTGCAGCATAGAACATAAAGGAAATAAATATACAACTGCAGCAGTAACAAGATGACACTTGTATTGGGAATACCTAAATGCAGAAGCAAACTTGAGTTAAAACAGAATAAGATGTTCCAATATTTTAAAACAAAATAATCTAAAATGAGAAAGGCAAGGGAAAAACATCGAATCTGCTTCTTAACCACTGACAGGATATTTGTTGTATGCAGCAACATGACATTGGATATCTAGGTAGGATCAGAGCTTCCCGCTTGCCAAAACCATTAGTGCTTAAAAGTTACCCTTTCCTAGTTTACCTCTTTACACTACATTTTTACTGTGAAATACTGTGTGGTTGAAGCACCTTACAGCTAACAGTTTTGTGCTTAGAAAAAAACAGACACCCTCTCCTCCCGCATGCCATTATTAATAAACTGAGCTTCATTCAGAATATAGCCTTAACTGTAAACTTTAATGCCATCAAGGTTCAAGAATAGGGGATATTTATTTTCTAAGAAAAGCAGAAAATAATGAAAAACATATGAGGCTGAGAGATATTAGAAAGGAAAATCTATAGTCGCCAGTCAGTGGTTTGTCAGTAAACAATAAGAAAAAGTGAAGACAGATGAGACATTCCTACCTTTTGCCAAATCAAAGGGTTAGAAAAATATTATTTGTTCAAACACAGCCTGTAAATGAGGAATATTAAAGGAAATTCTAAAATAGTAGAGGAAACTCTAAAGATTAATCACCTTTTACTTCACACCTTATACTGCATGATCCTCTACTTATTTTTTTTCCTCCTGTTTTGGGAAGAGACTTTAAGAAGAGGTGTCACTTAAAATTGAAGTGCTATCGTCCGTCTGGAAAATGTCTGCTTGAAGGAGCCTCACTGTCTCTAAATTCTTGTCTGTTGCTGTCATCAGTTGAATAGCCTTGTATCTCATCTCCAAGAATTATAAGCTAGTAGAATTGACGAAGCTAGCCTCAAAGAAAGATGGGAAAGTGTCCACTGGGCAATCCATCATTTGCCAGGTTTAGAGATGTTTAGATGTGAAGACTTATAATCCTGTACAGGGGAGTACTGTTGAAAATACCAAAGTATATTCTAAGCCTTGGAAAATGAAAAAGCATGGGGTGTCAAGCATCTTCAGGAAACAGGGGCAAAATAGTGTTTCCCCTTCTAAAGGTAGTTCAGTCAATGAAGTGCTGGAGATGATTATGTTCTCAAGACATTTCTATGGTTTACTTGGATGTCAATTCTATCACCTTCCCTTAGCTCACCAGCACCTCAGATGGTTATCTCAAAGCGTCTGGTACAGAAGAAGGTGAACAAATATCAAGGAAAAACCTCTATTGCAAGGAAAACGTAACATTCACAAGTCGGTGTGCAAAAAGCTTGCAAATTTTTAGTATCTGCTTCACAAGTAATCTGACACCTCTGAAGGCCTATATGTCCTCTGGAAAAATAAAACAAAACAAACAAAAAACACACTGAATTCCCTATTATAAATAGATCCACTAGATTTCCATCTCTATTTCAGGATCCCAGCATATTTTCACTGGCTGTAGTGGCCTTTAAATAAATTTGAAATGTATAATTTTCTATATATTTATTGATTTTCTGATCTTTTTCTGAAGGTCACTAATAAACAATCCCAAAAGAGTTATGAAACACTGATTTAAAACTGCCAATGAATTTTAAAACCCAGAATTACCTACAGTAAGATCCTTGGAAAGTTAACATTTGCCATGCATGAGAGTAGCATTGATGCAGTTGCCACCTGTTTCAAGATGAGAGAAAAGTGTGTACAGTCATTTGTGTCCTATAGCAATCTTAATTTCAGTCTTCTGCAAACATTAACTAATTAAACCTCAGCTACCCTCACCAAATACGTTATTATATTAAGAACTGACCTAATGCAATCTTAAATGTTAAACAAAGCAACAGATTAAGGAAATGATAAAGAAAAACTGTTAAACTAGGAAACTGGGAGGTGTCCAACTGCTTGTTTGTTTCACAAACATGCAATCCTTTTAAAGAAACTAGCCAAATTGATTACTGGTTGACATACAACCACTACCATTACACCATAGGTGAAGATGGCTCATTAAATAGCATTTATCAGCAGTAAAGACCCTTGCAGCATGCTGCCTCTGCTAGATGAATTTGATTTAGTGACAATGGTTTCTCTGTTAGTGTTTACAGGTTTAAAGGATTATAGAGTCCTTTAGATTTCAAAACATAGAGGAACCAAGAGGATTTTATTTTAAACTCCTGTTTATTTCCTAAATCATGCATTAATGAGATTTTTGGATATGAACCTAGCACTGCAGTGCTAAGTGCTCTAATTCTAAACTAGCATAAAAGTGAGGTTTAACAATGGAAACACTGTGATTAATCTTTGTCTCATCTTGTTCAAATGGCCTTAGAGAAGCGGAGTAAGATTCATATCTCTGATCCTTAAATGCAAGGCCTTCTTCAAAGCTTTCATTCTGCAACATGCTAATTTTATGAATAGCACATTCCACTGAAGATTGATGAACCAAAATGTATAGGCGTACTTGAAGATTATGAAAAGTTTTCTATGAACCACAAAGCTCAAATATTTACATTTTATTTTACACCTTACTGAATAATAATCATTAAAAATGCCCATAGGCCATAAAAACTTATCTGAAATACAATTACAGGTCTGCAATACAGTGTACAGAGCAATTTAGAAATGTATTATTTACTTAAAACATGTTAAAAAGATTATATCAACTTACATAAAAGTATCTCTATTTTATTTCCTTCAGAGCTTTCCCTTGTTTGAAATTAATTGCACTAGCAGAAATAAATAAGGCTATCCTATAATTATTATAAGGCCTCTGTATTCAGATAACATCAGATTCAGGAGTTGGCCTAACAATTAATACTACCTGTCCAAGTTAGAGATTTTACAATTTTCTCCATAGTACCTTATTAAAAAAGCCTAGAGAAAAATTTTCTTAATTATTTCAAAAGAGCAAAGCAAAAGACCATATTGCCTCACCATCCTGGATATTTTAGGAAACATCCCTCAAAAGTACTATCCCATATGAACTTCTGGAAGTCTAAAGACCACGTATTACATAATCAGATCTGCACATTTAGCACACTTTAAACTATAGGGTTTGCATGGGAAGGTTGTTTGTTTTTAATATTACAGTATTGTTGAGAAGGTAACAATCAACAGTGCACCTTGCACAACTTTTATATAATGCCTGCACCACTACATCAATATACCTTACTACTAGATCCTGCATGGTAACAGTATGCTTCCAATTTCCAACCTAATGGACAAGCAAGTAATAATTATTAAAATAATATCAAATATTATGAATGGCACAATTCAACAGAGAACAGTATGTGCTGGTAATAATACTGTTGATATGAAGGCAAGGGTCTTCGTAACAATGTAGGAATACAACTTGAATGAGTTGGTCAAGTTTTACACAGGCTGACATCATTAATAAGAATCAAATACTCATTTTTGCATCAGTGACATAACAGGATCAATAGTTTCCAAATTTATAGCTTCAGATAAATTATTGATTTGGTAATCAACTGCCACAAATTTTGGTTAAGATTACTGCTTAACAGCAAGGACTGGGTCTATGGAGACATTGTTTACAGGAACATCTCTCTCTCACATTTTTTTGTCCATTTATCCCATCCCTTTTGTTTGCTGGAAGTTTTTTTTTAAATTTTTTTTTGGTTCAGGTACTACAGCAATTGAGACTGACAGAGTGTAAGATACTCCCCTTATGAAGCTTCAAGCTGAACTTCTGATGAACATTACTGGTTCAAATACAGAAAGATTGATTTCCTTCATTGCTCAAGTGTTGTGAGATATTTTGGTTTACTGTGGAACTATTTTCTGTGGAAATGAATGTTCTCCATAAAACACACAGAAGAAGCACTAATAAAATATAACAATCTCAGACAGAAAACCTGAGCAGTCAACTACCCTTGCATAAGAAACATACTTGATAGCTCTACTTGAGAAAGATATCTTTTCCCCTGCTTATGCACATCAGGGTTTCCACTAAGAGTTTCTTCTTCTGCCTGCTTCTAACTAGAGGCAGGAGCTAGGCATCAAAACAACAGGAAAGCGGGGGAGAGGTGGACAAACTCTTTGTGTTCTTGACCCATCCTCATGTACTTCTTACTATACCTTTGCTATGAGTAATTAGCATTTGTATTATTTATGAAGCACTTTGAAATAGGCTAAGGACCTAAAAACTAAAGCAAACACAAGAGGGACAATCTTAATTCACATAAGAGGAGCATAAATGGATAGGGAAATGCACAAGGTCAAAGATGAAAATAATGCGGCAGTCATATTAGCAAGAACTGCTTACACAATCCAAAAGCTCCTGATGCTTTATTTTCCCTTTCCCTTCTCTCCACTTACAAAACCTTTAAAGACTGAAGAATAGGTAAAATATGCCAAAGAATTACGAGCAAGACTCTCCCATCATTTTGCTCATGAAGGAAGGTAGTGAGCTGGGAAAAGAGGGAATGAAGTGTGCAGAACCTACAGAAGACCAGGTAAACAATGCTAAATACGAAAGGAGATCAGATCAGAAAGAAGTAATAGGTACTGAAACAAAGACAACAAAGACTGGAAAGTGAGGAAGTAATAAAATCAAATTGTCAAAGAGAGAACTTGTCCAGAATTTTTACTCTGCTTTATTCTTTTTAAGCACCAACCTATAAGAACATAGCTCCTATATACATACACTAAAGTTCTTAGTCACATAAGAAATTTTGTCAAAGATTTTTTTGATTTACTTAACCCGCTTACCCCTTAAATTAACACTATGCAACTTCATATGTTCCTTCTTATTTTCATATTCTGTTAAAATATCACTTTAAATATAAGGCAGTTACAGTGCATGCCTTTGGTCATGTCCTCCAAGCAATGTTCTTTTCCTGTCTTTTCCTCCAGCCCTCCAAAATAATGCGCGCATACACATATATGAACATACGCATACTATATACACATAAAAAATATACTCCCTTATATGCATATATATCTATAAAACAAATCATATGATTTTTATTCCTAGTATTAGCCAATTATCACACCTGACATTTCTATGGGGGCTAAAAAAGGTATACCCAACAAGCACTTACAGTTTTGACAAATTTATTCTTACTATCAATTTAGTCCACGTGTTTCAAGCTTATGTTTGATACCTCAGGAGGCAGAGCTGCCATCCAGAGGGACCTGGACAGACTGGACAGCTGGGCAGTGAAAAACTCTATGAAATTCAACAAGGCCAAGTACAAGGTCCTGCACCTGGGGAGGAATAACCCCAGACACCAATACAGGCTGGGAACCGACCTTCTGGAGGGCATCTCTGCAGAGGTGTCACTGACAGGTTGACCATGAGGCAGCAGTGTGTCCTCGTGGCCAAGAAGTTCAAAGGCATCCTGGAACACATTAAGAGCAGCATCTCCAACAGGTCAAGGGAGTGGGTCCTGCCCCTCTACTCAGTCCTGGTGAGGTCTCATCTGGAGAACTGTGTTTCTGGGCTCCCCTGTACGAGAGAGATGTGGAGCTGCTGAAGAGAATCCAGCACAGGGCTACAAGGATGATCAGAGGCCTGGAACATCTGCCCTATCAGGAAAGGCTGAGGGAGCTGGGCCTGTTCAGCCTAAAGAAGGGAAGGTGGAGAGGGGACACGATCAGTGCATATAAATATCTCAAGGGAGGGAGGGAGGAGGATGGGACCAGCCTCTTTTCAGTGGTGGCCAGTGATAGGACTACAAGTAATGGCCACAAACTGAAGCATCAGAAGTTCCACAGGAACTTAAGGAAAAATTTTTGGACAGTGAAGATGACAGAGCGCTGGAATACATTGCCAAGAGAAGTTGTGGAGTCTCCTTCTTTGGAGATACACAAAACCTGTATGCAATTCGGTGCCATGTGCTCTAGGTGACCCTGCCTGTGCAGGGTTGGACTAGATCTCTAAAGGTCCCTTCCAACCTTAAGGATTCTATGATATATTATTATGTTTTCTATCAGTTCATATAAGAACAGGACTTCACTAAAAGCAGCAATAAACATCACTCTTCCTGAGGATATAAATGAAGTGTTAATTCCATTAAATGCAATGAATAAAATAAGAAAAAAAATAATTATCATGAAGAATAAAAGAAAAAACAAACAAACAAAAAGAACCCTCATCAACTTTGACCACAGGTCAAATACTCCAACCACAAAGGACAGAAATTGTTATTGTCTGACTTAACTTATTCAATGCATTGCATCAAGATGAAATACACTTTAATAATGGCCAGTCAGTGTGTTTTTGCTAGCATTGTTGCAATGCTAACCAAAAGCAAATGGATCTAGGTAGACACTTTAAACACTATCTCTGGGAAGATGTTCTTGTTGTGTACTAGCTGTTTTAATCACTTTGGGGACAGCAGAGGAAGAGAAGTATTTCTTTTCCATAACACATATCTTCAAGTTTGTAAAGATACCTGATTGCAAGTCTGCAGGTTCAGTTTGGAAACTTTAACATTATAAAGGAACTGAGAGTATTTCCTCTCACTGAGGAATTATGGCCATAACCAAACATTAACGAAGAGAAAACCTCTAAAGATTGATGTGTTCCTAAGTGGAAATATGCTCAACTCAGGGCATTTCATTATGAGCATATTTAGGCTGGTTGTCATAATTCAGCAACTGATACGGGAGGAAGGAGGAGGCCAATGATAAAAACTGCCACAGTACATGGCTCTAGGAAAGGGAAAGTTTGCCACAGAAACCATCCAATCACATGCATGGAATGAATGAGGCTCAGGTAACCTCTGCTGCTTTGACTCATCTTTGGAATTTAATTTACAGTGATTGAGATGCCCTGCAGATCTTACCAAACTGTAAGCAATTAAACCAAAACAACACACTTTTGTACCAGGTAGTGAAGCATGTGGATCATATGGATCGATACAATGGCGGAATTAAAAGGAAATAGACACTTAAAATGAATGTTTTACACAACCTGTGTCAGGATGTGATATATTGAGGTGCAGCTGTTTACAAAAGAACTGCTGTTGATGGTAGAACGTCTGGATTACATTGGGAAAAAAAAATGGAGACAGACAGACAGGAAATAATAAAAAAAATCAGAGACAATGAAATTATGGATAAGCTAAGACAATAACGAAATTCAAAAGGAAAAAAGAATGTGTATCTTTCAGTATATTTTATTGATTATACTAGTATCTGAAGAGATATTTCTATTACAATACCTAGTAAAAAACAACGGCACAAATGATGTTTATAACCCACATGTATCTTTACCAATGTATTTCCAATATTCAAGAGATTCAATAGAATAATCATAAAACCAGAACAAAAAGTGACTTCATAAAGTCATTTAGTTAAGCTTGTACTAGAGAGCAATCTATCAGAGTAAAACTTAATGAACTTTGAAGGTCAAAGAAAAAGAGTAGTTTTACCATTATGTCTAGGTTAGCTGCAGAATAATGAGATTTCTGTGACTTTAAAGAACTTCACTTTGAATAGACTCATTTATTTTTGTTTAAATAAGAACTGAGCAGCAACAAAGTACAACATCATCCAGTCTGCAATGAAGCAGACATAAGGACAACTCTTTTGCTATTAAAATTGAGCAGGGAGATTAATCAAAACTGCCTAGAACTCATTTGCCTCTGTTCTATTCCTTGGCACCAGGGGCCAGTGAAGGACTGAGCAGTTGGGAGAAATTCTCAGAGCCTAAAGAAAAAATACAAGAGTTCACATACTCAGGTACATTACAATGCTCCCAAGAAGTATATGAAAAACATTTTCTTTCAGCTAAAACTTAGAATAGAAATGGGTAGAATTTTCATAGATAAAATGCGGCATAGTTAACTTCCTGATGCAGCAGATGAAACGTGGAAATAAAAATTCACTCAATTCTTCAGCTGTACCACGTGGAACTTGCAGTCACAGCTGCAGTCCTGCATAGATTTGCTTAAGCACAATATTTTATTTGAAAAAGAGTGGTTTTGCCTCAGACACATGAGTAATCATAAGTAGTATTTTATCTGAATGTCTTCCATAGTAAAGCTAAACTTTTGAAGTAAATAGGACTTTTTGGTTCTAGTAAAAGGTAGCATAGGAAATGAAATCAAATGGCAAGCTTTGGAATGATTTGGAGGTTTTGGAATGATTTGGGAAAGCATAATTATTTTTGAGTTCTGCTAAGATCAAAACACTTTTTTATAATTGCTTTATTCTTAAACACCATGAAAACAGCTTGTGGTACTCTAATAATCTTTCTTCCACTGCAAGCCTGCCTAATATCATTAAACGACAGAATTAAATGCATGGAAATCCATCAATTTCTTTTTCTTGGATTGGGACAGTGACGGTGGGGCAGTGGGGAGGAATATGGGTGAGCATGAAATAGAATAGCCTTACATGAGAGTTCCATGCTATTTGGATTATCTTGCCATGCTATGACCAATACTGAGACAATTTTCTTTCTGTTTTATCACCTATTTTTTCCTGAATATTATGGGCCTGTAAGGTAGGGTAACGGTCAGGCTTTTATTTTTAGACGTACCTCCTCTGCCAGGTATTGTTTAAAAGAAAAAAACCCACCACACACACACACAAAGCCTGTAAGGGGTAAGCAGAAAAAAATAAGGTTGCATAGATATGAGCAAAGAATCTGTCTTGAATCATCACTAATGATATTACAAGGAAGGAAAAGCAAGCTAAGGGCCCAGTTGTCAACTGAATTCCTATCACCAGCACTTAGAAAACAAAATTGTTTCTTATAAACATTTTTTTTTATTATTGTGGAACATGTTGGAGAGGAAGATGGAACTCCACAACGCTTTTTTAAATGACACATTATTTGGCAGGGAGAGCGGAGGAGGAGGGGGAGTAAGACAAGCAAACAAGCAAAAACACACATCAAACGAAATCATATTTTTCCTGGTTACAATTTTCAAAAGCCTTGCATCACGTAGTATGGAGAGCAAATTCTTTCCATATTTCCAGAGCATATATGTTAAATATATCAATGCAAGTAATTGTTTAGTTATCCTCCACAGATAACTATGAATACACATACATGATACATAATTTATAAATATATTAATATAAAGATAACAAGACATGAAATGATACCAATGCATCCAACAGGTCAGCGGCTGGAACGATTTCTGTGTTACCCTTGAACAATAAAAATGTTGACATTTTTGTACTCTTTGTAGTCAGATGAAACAGATGTACAATATAAGACTTCCAGCTGAGGAAAGGAAGGTTATAAAGGTCAAGAGTTGTATTTACTGATCCATAACTGAGACACTGTCACACAGCAGGTGATTAGAAAAACTGTGGTAATTTCAATGCTGAAGATATTTTACTGTACATGATGTATGTGCAGCATTCTATTAAATGGCAAAAAAAAAAAAAAAAAAAAAAAAAAAAAAAAGAGTTAGCCAAAGTTTAAAGGAAGAAAAGTAATGAATGCATTTACAACACAGAGCTAGCATAATCTGCCCAACACTTCTGTAGTATTTAAATTGTGGAATACAAGATTTTCTACCACTTCAACAAAATGAATAATCAATTAGAAGATTTAGGAAGCTAGACAAAAAGGGGGGAAAAAAAAGATTTATTAGGATGATGACATTTTAAGTTCATATGCTTCCTTTACAAATCTGAATATTTTAAATTCAGAACGTGCTTCATGTGACAAAGGATATCTCTGCTGTTGAAACAGACAAATAGACTTTGTAAGCAACTTTTTGAACATGCAAATGTATGTTTGGAGTACAGCTTCATAGATACCTATACATTTAGTAGTAAAGTTGAAGCATTTTAAAAGAAAACTTACATAGAATTACTGATGAGTACCAAATTCACACAAAAATGGAACACCACAAACAAGTGATATTAGGAATTAAATGGCATTCCACACCCTGAAGCATAACTAGAAGACAACAATAACTTATGACACAATAAGGAATTAACTATAGGAAATCAACTTCCAAGAACAAACTTGTTTTACTTTTCCCTTGTAAAAGTTGAAAATGTAGCAAATGCCCTGTTTCTGGGCTCTCTGGTAGTTCTAAGGATAGAAGTGGCTCCACTGACAAAGCTGCAGAAATGACAATAAAAGGTTGGCTAATACATTTCTTTTGGGACCTATATATTGTTTAATATTTTTACTTGTAAGTCCATGAGCGTTTTGTATAGATTTTTTTTTTCAGCATGATTTAATATTAATTGAAGTTTACAATAGGCAGTTTCTTATTTACTCCAAGCATAAAAAACCCTATATAGTTTAGTAATAAAAACATGCATTTATTCTTCTTTAATCTAGCCAGTCCTGTAGCTCTGTTGTACAGGCTGGATTTTATTTCTGCTTTTTCATCAGCAACAGAATTGGCCACTGGGGATTTGATCTTTCAAACATATTTAAACCTAAACAGATGAACAGTTCCACTGACTTCAGCAGGACCACTTATACCCCTAAAGCTAAACGTGTGCACAAATCCCTATCATCTCACACTTGCACAAAACCAACACAAAATCTTTGTTAGCTCCCAGCTGATGATGGAATTCCCACTGAATGAAGAAAATGATCAAATGAAAAATTAGCATGGCTCTACCATGTCTGGGACTGGAAGTAAAAGTAGATAATATATTATTATGCAAAATACAGAAAATCTATTTATTTAGATCTCTAATGGGCAGCAAACTGCATTGCATAGGCATAGCTGTAGACTGACTGCATTGTGTTGGAGCTGGGAATTATGTTCTTCTGACCTGCCAAATACCTACATGACACAGCAGGAAGTTCAGACTGGTTAATTTCAAAACCTGCTGTAGGTAGAGGTCCCTGCATTAAATACTTCTCCAAAATGAACCATCAATTTCAGTTTGGCAATCAGCTCCCAACACAATTCAGGTAATAATTCTCTTACATAATTTGTATTATTTAATACAAAGTACAGGATGGATAAAATGCACCAACTAATGAAATAAGACATCTTACACAAGTCAATAAACTGGCAGATCTAGAAGGAAAAATAGATAAATGATGGATGGCAAAGCAAAGTCTAACAGTTTAAAGTATATGTGGTTTAAAGTAAAATTTCTACAGATAAGTCTATCAGAGTAAATATAATTAGAAGCGATTAGAAGAATGCCAAATTAAACAGGTAATATTTTACAAGAGGAAAAAAAATAAGGGCAGATCTATCTCAAACCATGGATGCTGGTTACACTATGGCACAATCTGTAATTATAGTCTCAGGACAGATGTAGAGTTGAAACTGAAGACTAGTAGCTCGACTACTACTTGAAGCAAGGAGGATTTAGAGCCATCAGACTTAAATTGACCTGAGGTTGGAGATGAAAAACACAGAAGACTAACACGAGCCAATATAAAAGAATGACGGCAGCAAAAGGATAGAAATAAATCTCCCACCAACAATAACACAGAGAAATAAAAGACAGATTTCAACACTAGCTCACGCAGGCCACAGTAAAATAGCAGTAAAGGCAGAGTGCTAGTAACCTCTGATCCTGGCAAATCCTGTGCTCACACAGCAATGAAAATTGTTAAACGGAAAGATGTAGCAACACATGTGGAACTTGGATAGAGGAACACACCTGCTTGCAAGAGAAGAGTCTGGAGGTTCCACTGCACAGACCCAGTCCTCTGCTTGCACAAGTGAGGCATGCCAAGTTTCTGTCCAAGCATGATACTAAATACAGGCTTATTGTGTAACAATCACATCACACTGAGCCTAACTCACATGCCATTTGAGCCATCAGGTTTCACACCCTAATTGACAAGGAGGCAGTGAGGATGGCTGCTGGCATAGAATTTTTCATTATTATCAAGCATGCAGGAGAAACAAAAGCTTTCCCATCATAAGGTTTTGAATGTTAACCGTTCTCCACAAACTTTGACAAGATGAACCCAAGGCTTTTCAAAATATTTTAGGAGGAGGAAAAGAATACAAAACAATGTCTAATAGTACTCAAGTCAAATACTTCCTCTCCAAAGGGTCATTTGTACTTTTTCCCCATTTTGTAGCTACATGGGAACCTCTCTAGGCAACTTAATAGGTTGTCTGGTCAGAGTTGGATACCTCTGATCAATCTGAAGAGCCCTTTTTAAAAACAACAAATTATTTTGGGCGAGAGCTTTCTACTTGATTAGCAATCTGCAATGATAAAAGCTTTGTCAAAAAGTTTTTAACTCACTAAAGTACATTTTCATCTGTCGAACAGTAGATAAACTGAACACTGTATGAACTATACATTAGAAAGGGTGTTAAAGCAGTAAGACTATTTTGGTACATCTTTAAAAGGCAAGAGCTTCAGGACATTTTTGCTCCAAAATTGCTGCTCAGGCTTGTGTCTGGAACCAGGGTGATTCCAGAAATCATCCAGAGATGATAGCGACAGCATATCTAGGTTCAAACTGCTTATAAGAATGCAGTGAAACAAGATGTTGGTGGAGAATATTCACTAATTTTTCAAATGATGCTGACAGAGGGCGATGCCTATAAAGTAAGATTATAGCTACTGATATAAATGTATAGTTACATTTATATGCATATTATGAAGGTTTACTTAGCATACCATGAAGTCAAATCTAACTAGAAGACAAATACCCCGTGATTCACACAAGCATTTTGCAGGTTACAGACTCCAAACTTGTTCTGCAAGTTGTCCCAGCAGCATGACAATAGCAGCGTCTGTCCACTTCGAAACTTGTGTTTGTTGTACAGGGAAGGGAGGCAGGCATTTTGGGATGCGCACCCAGCATGCTCCAGCAACTGCTGCTTTACGCAAAAGCTCAAGAGGGCGGCAGTGATTTGTCACCCTGCACACTTGCTCCGCTTTCCTTAAGCCCAACGATTTAAGCCATGCAGGGGCTCCCTCTGCTGTTCTTTTTCTTTTCAAAACTGTAGCAGGAAAAAACTTACTCCTCTGCCAATTACCTCCGGCTGGGCAGAATGGAGATTGGCATGTTTCCAGCATATCACAAACTCTTTGTACTCCTCTGTGCCAACTCAATCTGTCAACCGCAAGATTAATCTCTGAATATGAAATAACAAGTTGAGATAAATATATGGGCATTTATGTACAAGTATTTATATAGCAGATGTCCTCTTTGGACTGTGAAAGAATACAGTAAGATGACTATATTAAAAAGTCAAAGAAGACATTTTTAGCAAAAATGACATTGTTAAATGTTATTGTTCATGTGTAGATGGTAATTTCAAACCCAGATTTATGCTTACAAGTTGTAGCAGAAGTGACACTTAGGCAATTTAATAAACTGATTTTTTTTTAAAAAAAATCTCTTTACAGTCAAGCCCCATCTGTGACACCTTTTTGGATGCTGACTTCATGCCTGCAAACTTTATCCTGAATACACAGCACCACATATCAGTCACACTGATATTAGAATATTAAAGAATAAACTTCCTCTATTTTTAAAATTGAAGAAAAAATGCATTAAAAACCCCAAATATAAAACAACCACCAAAGCTCAAATAACCAAAGGTTTCTCATACTTTCCTTTCAAACTTATGAAGCCGAAGTAAGCAAGCTTCTAAAACCTTGTCGTTTCTTCTTATTACTAAGCTTGCATTTTTAGATAAATTGGACAAGAAACATTTGCATATTGAAAAAATCATCTGTTAAAATAAATTTTTATTTCTTATAGCAAATTATCTAAATTTTTCTCAACTTCAGAGACTTCTTTAGCCTGATCCTGAAAATTGCAAAATACTGTAAATGTGTACAAATCTAATAGGGTCAGATTTTCCTTTTTTCTTTTATGCAAGTGTGGAAGGCTAACGTCTTTGCAACTTCCACACATTTATTTCATTGGCCACTAAGCAAGATCAGTGGGGGTACTTGAGGGAGAAGAAATGCATTTTCTGCCCTTGGAACACTGTTTCGAGTAGGTGAAACTTGCCATTGGATTTCTATTGTGACGTTGTTTGTATCAACAGATATGCCTAAATGTCATATCAAGGTGACTTCATTTACCATCTGTCTGCTGGTTTGCTTTGCGTAAAGATCAAGATGCATACAAAAATGTGCATGTTTTCTTTTTCTGCTATACTGCTAAGAAAGTAACTCAGGATCACACAGCAGCCTTTTGCTGCAACTAATCCCTCCAGATTTGGTCTAGTCTTTCAGGCTGTACTTCCTGTCTGAACCCGCTTATGCACTCAGAGAGAATGAAAAACAAAACAAAAATTCAGCAAAGAGGTATTCAAAAAACAAAAAAAGAAAAAAAGAAAGAAAGAAAAAAAGAAAAAAAGACTCAAAACATTTGCTATGCAGGTTGGACTTCAAAGAATCTTTAGAAAAGCTCAGCACAAAATCCCAGTCATTCGCAGTGTAAGGGTCTTTTCTAGGATCAGATTTGAGCCCTTAATAGTGAGAAATTCCATTTCTCTTGCATGTTGGGAAGAAACCAACATGTTTGTATCATTGCAGCTAAAACAACTTCACTGAAGCAAGGTGTCTGAAGCTAGGTATCTGATCTAAAAACTCATACTATAAGCCAAAGGATATTTTTGTTTTGTTCTACAGCTAAAATCTTCAGTATCTTTTCAAAATTATTCACGCTTCTTCACAATATCTGTTTAAATACAACAAGGGACTAGTAGATTTTTAGTACGACTAAAGAACAGACTTGATGAGGACTGACCAACATACCTTGGACCAATCATGCCAATGTCGTACTGATGATGCAGAATATCATGTTGGCAAATACCATCCACAGGGACTCACCTGTGCACATAGTCAGAAGTATAGGGAAAGCTGCATGATTCTGTGAATCTGTTTTTTTTTTTTTTTTTTTTTTTTTTCTCCTTATTTTAACTTCATACTATTAAAACTGCTGTGAGTAAACTCTTCAAAGGAAGTATGCAGCAGACAACTATATTTACATATCATATCCTACACCCCTCTGTTTTCTAGAGTTGTATCTGGGCAAATAGGCCTTGCACTGAAGCAGCCCAACAAATGTCATTCCATGGGCACTCCTGCAAACCACTGTCACAACAAAAAAGCTGGCAGATCTCTCTCCCCATAATTTATGACCTATTCATGCATACTGATCTTGCAAAGCTTCTACAGGGAATATGATCTTGCAGAGGTTGACTACATGGTAAACTCTCCACACCCAATAAAAGCAATACAAAGGGCATAACAATGTCTCAGAAATTAGTAATGTGGTTTGAGAATAACATGATCTATCAGGGGAATGACAGCATAGGCTTTTATAATAGAATTTGTGTTACCATCCTACTCTCTTCTCCCACTATAAAAAGCAAGCAGAACAGTAAAGCAATGCCAGACAGTACATTTCTGTACAAAATTTGAGAATGTGGCACATGCACTATTTACAGCATTACATATTTAATAACAATACCTTTAAAAACAAAATCCCAAGACACAGACCTGCTTCTTAAATAGAGCATTTGAAACCCCAAACATTCTATTAAGCTCTTGTTATAAGGCAGTTAGTTCTTCCTTCACTATCCTCCAAAAACACAGATATAATTACTTGAATTTCTTCATTTTCCATCACAAGCAGCAAAACAGTTATTCTTACCATATTCTGAAGTGTTTCAGCTTACAAAATTATTTATATATGTAAAAATGTAATGGCTCAAGTTTTTTTGTTTTTTGGTAAATGAGCAGCACTTAATACTGTCACAGGAAACGCAGAAGAAAACATGACTATGAATGTAATAAAAACTGATCACCATTCCTTCCTCTCAACTCTGGGAAACATCTATTACCTATAATTTAGGTATTTAGGATCACATTTTAATCTGTTTTAGTAGCCATGATAAGAGAGTGTTAATCAGATTATGTAACCGTCACTGAAGGACACTGGAGCAATCCCAGAAGTTCTCCCTCTGTCACTACCTATGCCTACCACCAAACCCAAACCATCTCTCTTCTGTGACATGAAATACAGCCAAACATTTCTGTCCTTCATAATGATTTACTGTTTTGCAGATAAACTTAATCCTCCCCACAATCTTCCACAGAGATTAAAAAAGGGACCCACTACAAATTGAAGTCCTGTAGAAAAGACTTACCAAGAAGATTGAAAATTTTCTATTATAAAGGAAGCTAACAGATCTACTATTCTCATCTTCAGAATGGTACAAGTTCAGTAGACAGGTATTTCTTTACATATTTATTGCAGTTTTAAGATTACAGTGTTCCTTAGGAAAACAGTTAATGATAATAGCAAAAGATTATGATAGAAATCTATCCTTTCTGTCCTGTTTCACTACATTCATAAGTGCATGAGATATAGTAATGTCTTTTATATATAAAGGGTACACAAAACCTACATTTTTTGCTTCACCCTTAAAGATAATTACACTTCTCCATCTCAATTTGGGAGAAGTCTTATCTAATGAAAAATAAAGCAAACACTTTCCCAAGGGGTTGAAGTCTTCTAGAAAAGCTCACTTTCTTCACCATGCTACAGTAACTGCACATCATTATCACTTAAAGTTGGCCAGCACAAACATCTACAGACTCTGCAGCTGAGTTTGAAAGCTGGGGCATAATATCACAAAATATTATAAAGTTACTGACAGCAACACTAAGGCAATAAAGATCAGAGCATAGATTTGACACAAGGATTCAACCCTTGACTATTTTATGTTTGTCCATGTTAATTTCATCTCCTCCAGCATAATCATTTTCCTTGTAGGAGTTTCATTTATTCATTTTTAAGAAAAAAACTAATAGTCTAAAATGCTCAATTATTGTCCTACTTGATTAAGGAGAAAAAAAATCTTCAGATTGCATATAAAAAGCTGCTATGCTCAACTGCCTTAGCACCTTTCTACTAATATTTTATCTTTCCTCTTGCAATTTTCTTCTTGTTTGTGAAATCTGTATAAGTTGCAGACAAAAATGTAACAGGCATGTATATATGCCTAAACACATGTCAGCACTAGATACTAATGTATCTAGTATGTGAACATTCCACATACTTGCAAATAACGTTTGAATGATGAATTGCAGGGAGGGTGCTAATGATGTAAACTTTTGAATAAAACTGGATGAACATATTTAGACTCAGAAAGACCCACTGAAGTGGGAAGCCTCTGTTTTACCAACTAAACTCCTGGAATAAACAGTGCATGTAGAGTATTAGTCTGTAACCTAGCAAATCACTGCAGTGTAAGACACTGTGAATTACAAACGTGCATTAAATAACATATTGTTACAGAGTTCCCCCGCTTTAGGACACACTCAACACTTTCCTTCTTCCTGTCTGACAATATGTTGCCATGCTATAAAAGCCCTAATGCCCATTTCAACGATTAGCTGTACATCAGCATTGCAACTTTAAATCCACAAGTTTCACATCAAGCATTAAATGGGATGAATATTGATCTGCTAAAGAGGATTTATTTATTTCTAGCTCTATCCAAAGATCAACTACTAGCAGCTTTTGGTGGATCTGTTGAGCTCTCACAGCACAAAGCTACTGCATGCATGACACTGGACTTGACATTTCAGTTCTGGAGGAAAACCAAACAGTAAATTCAGTGCAATAATCCTAGATAAATGAGATGATCACTGGAAAAGCTGAGATAGTTAAGTGGTGTATCAGAAAAGTCCAAAGGATGATATTGAACTGTTGCTACATAGTAACCACGATAACATGGCATAAGATCAGTATATCAGATACCGGTATCATTTCCTTTAAAATGCAGCATGTCTTCAGATTATCTTGGAACACTTCATGATTATTCTCTAAGCAGAAGACTATGCTCAGTATTCACTGAGTAAGATAAATGTCCTGTTACCTGTTAAAATAACCCTAATAAAAACCCATTACCTATTCATTCATTTTTTCCTCCTATTCAGTCACTAATGTACTAACAACTGCGTAACATGTTAAAAAGACAGGTACATATTTAAATCCTCACAGCAGAGTTAGTAAGTTTATTGCAATTTTAGAACAGTCCTTGAAATGTCATTTTCAAAATATTTCAGTATGGATCACCTTCTACTCTTTGGCACAGATAAAGTAGAAATCATACAAATGAGTTGATGAAGATGGCAAGTAGACTGTGCTTGCTTTATACACAAATGGCAAGGGTGCAAGAGCTTGATGTGCTTTCTCTAACTTTGAGGGGAAGTGCTTGAAAAACAGTGTAAGCAGCCATGATATTTTGCTGTTTTATTTGCACAGGAAACTGAAAAATTCAGTCAAAACATTCCCTCAGTGCTGTAATTTCATCAAGCTGTATCACTGAATGATAAATAATGTTATTCCAATTACCTGTGTGGTTCATTTTTATCTTATTTCTCTTCATTAATTTTCCTGTGTGTATATATATATAGTATTAATTTACAGAACACAGCAAAAAAAAAAAAAAAAAAAAAAAAAAAAAGAACAGTGACATACAATTGGGCTATTTGGTTTGTTTATTATAAATCCAAAATTATAATTTTAAATATATATGCAGCATGTTATCACAAACTGATCTGAAAGCTGAAAACCAATGCTTTGTTTTGGCTGCCTGATGTCTGCGAGTTGCTAAATACCCTTGCCACAGGTAGCACTCAGTTTATTTTGCCAGTAGAAGAGTGCGTCTGCATTGTCATGGGTAGAGAACTTAGGGCAGGTTCCAAGTGCCAAAGAAACAGAAACAAAATATCTTTCAAGAGTAGCCTTGACAACCTCTTTTTTTAAAAAAAAAATCTTCAGTGTCATCAGGGTATAAAATAAATGATGATTCTGAAGCCAGTGCCATAATACATTAAAATGTACACTAAAATGTATTTCAAATGTAGAAGCCAGAGTTATTTATAGGTATCTGAAAAAACTTGAAATAAGTCTGAAAAGGTAACTTAAATCTTTCCTGTATGAGTTCTGTCAAGGTAAGTATCTTTAATGGGGCAACACTAAGGAGCTACCCCTTCTCTTCCAGCAGGCTTTTCCTTCTGTGAAAAACCAAAGCAAAACAAAACACCATAACTGTAGCAAATAGTGATGGAGTTGGTTATATGCACTCTGAAACTACCTAACTATATGTATTTGGAACACATGAATCAATGCTAAATTCATATGCATGTAATTTCCCTGTCTTTTGTATTTTCTTAGCTTGCCCTTTACAAAATGCCTTCTCAGAGCAGTGTTGACATTTGTTATTCAAGTTGGCATAAAGTTACTTCAAAATAGTATTTCTTTTAACTACTTATTAATTTTTAAAGAATGAAATAGAACATAAAAATAAATTAATATTGTTTATATATATTTCTATACTTTAGCAAGTATATTTTCAGCATGAATTAAAATCACATATATTTGCTTAATTCCATTTAGGACATAATGCTTTTATCTAACAATAACTCCTTTTTTTCCACAAGCACTTCATAACACACATCAGTCTGGAACAGATGGTAGTGCTCTTAAGTTTGAATATAAGCAAGATTTCAGACACAATAAAATTTGGTATTCGGCCTTTTATCTTGTCTATGCCCCTTAGATATCTCTCTGCAACTTAGTATATTACTTTATTATAGAAAGAAAAAAAATAAAAACAAAAACACACACACATTCTCATTGCCCTTGCTCCCTGTCTATCACAGAAAAAGCAAAAACCCAGCCACCAAAACATACTCCAATTTTTTTTTCTTGTCTAAATTCATTTACCTGTCTTTGAGCACAACTGTATCTACATATAGAAAAGGAAAGAACCCAATAACTGTTGAAACAGACACACTGGTGGCACTGGAATAATCACAGGCAAGAACATGACCAAAGGCCAAACTCTCTATCAGAGCTTCACCTAAGCAGTGTGAGAAGAGAGCAGTGTGCAGTGCATAACAGCATATGTTCTTCAGGCATCAGCAGCTCTCAAATGTGCAGTACTATCATTTAAATCGTGGGTACCTTTCCAATCTGAATTTCTACACACCAATACACTTGTTCCCTTATTTCATTCCTATAAGTATTTTTCTTTTGGAACAAGACAGATGCTGCTCTTTGTGATATGTTTATTAGAAACCTTTGTAACATCAGTTTCACATCCTACTCAGAGAATCCAAGCTTTTAGAAATGGTTGTAACCCAAAGCTCTATACAATGCACTCCATGTATTATCTTTCTTACACCACGTGAAACACAGATGAATATTTTTTCTTTTGAGGTATTGTTCTACAAGTCACAATTTCTAATGCTATCTAACAAAACTCCTAGCGGTATCAAAAGATGCAATAAAGCTCTCTAACAGTAGCTGATTTGTATGCAACATTGACCGTAAGGGTAACTCTTCAGTAAACCTGAATCTCATATATAATGCATAGCAGTTAATAAATCATAGTATAATCAGGTGGCTTAGAGCCAACAATACCCAAGTAGTAATGGAAAAGGGGGAAGATTTATAGAGAGCCTGACTCTGTCTGGATTTTACTTTTAAGAGACTCGCACAGTACAGTGAGAAGACCTCGCTGTGGTTTCCAAGTGGACATCTGTGTCATGCTGACTCGCCTCATCCTTCCCCCAGCATTACCCCTCACTTACCCCAGGTGATGATGATGCTTCCTTCTCCAAAACCTTGCACGGGTTTATGGTCTATCTGCTCCCCAGCACATTGTGCTGGAAAGAGATCAACAGGAGATCAGAGTAGTGTTCCCAAAACTTCACAAAACTAAACATCATGCATTTCAAACTAACCTAAAATAAATAATAGCCAAAAAGAACTTCTTAAATCGATTTCTCAGTCCTTAACTACAAAGTATTCACTGGCATAAATTTCCCAGCTTCTAAGACCGATTTTAAAAAAAGAAGAAAACGCACTACAGTGCACACAACAGGAAGAATAGCTTTTTGTTTTTTTTTTCTTTCAATATCAAGGGCAAAACTCTTCTCTCTGTTCTCATTGGAGACCCAGGAGAGCAGGATATTAGAAAGGAGAGCTGCTGCACAGATCTGAGAGCAGATTCTTTTTAAGCCTATCCATGGCGATCAGAGGCTCTCAGTCAGGCAAAAGTGTTAGAGCAGGAAAAAGATTAAGAGGTATCACCTCAAAGTTAAACATTTTTGCAGACAGGGAAATATTAATCTTATATTTTTAAAGACCAGCATGACATATTATTCCTGAAGTTAATAATCACATTATTAAAATAAGTTTTTTGTAGGAGATTAATAAATTTTAACCACTGAGGAATGTTTTTTTTCTTCCTTAATTTACTTCTGTTAAGTTTGACTGCCACTGCTAAGAACATACGGGCACATTGTAAGCTTACTTTGAGAAAGTAGAAAAGTTTCTAAATCAAACTATAACAAAATGTTATTTCCCTGCCCTAAAAAGCAAATTTCACATACACACCCATCAAGGCCTGTTTTTCTTTGCCCTCTCCCCCCTCTTTTTTTTATTAAAGAAAAACAACAACTGAATGGTGGATTGATGCTCCATGGCAACGATGTTCCCAAAATTAAAAGCACTATAATGCAATATGAAAATTCAATAGGTAAACAGACCAGAAGTAGGCTAGCAAAACCACAGCATGAGTTGTACCTTGAGGATTCCTATTGCACAGAAAATAATCCTTCTACAACACTGAATTGGCTCATTTACCAAATGTTTTAGACAAGCACTCTGATGAGAGGCAACTTTCAGTCAGCACATCTCAGAGCAAACATTTCCCAGCATGGAACTCCTCTTTCTTCCCAAGGTTTAGCAGTGCACAAAACGCCATATCCTCAAGTCTGCTCGCTGTTCAAAAATTATTTTGAAGAGATGCCAAATGGTCGGTGAGGGCTCCATGCAGTCGTTGGGCTCCCTGCGGGAGCACACCGCCCGCAGCCATACTACCCTGGCTATATATATATATATATATATACACACACACGCACATGTATATAAGATACACACAGATGCTTATGCGTAGCGGCTCCCCAGCGACTCTCACCCTTGCTTCGGGCGCCCCTGGTTCGCAGCGCACCCTCTTGCCGGGCACTAGATGGCAGCACCCGCTTGCGGAATGCGAGAAAATGGCGCCGGCCGCAAGGCGCGGACCGTTAAAGGGGCGCGCGGGGGGGAACGTCTCGCGGGCGACGGTTGACGCCGAGTAACAGTCAAACCGCCGCGGACCGTTGGGGCCGCGCCAGGAAGAGAAAAATATTCCTCTCCTCCCCTCACCCAAATCAGAGGCAAAATTGGCCGAAAGCATGAACATTTAACACATCTAAACAAAGGCAGCTCCAAGGGAAGGTTAGGGTGTTTTATCTGTTTGGGTTTGTATTTTTCCTCCAAGCAGTAGGATTGCTTTCAAGGAGAGTAACAGCACGATACATCCTTTTAAGCGATGGCTACAAAGCCGCTGCAATAGCATTTATAATAATAAGCGACCAAGAGCTGTTTGGCAAGTGATCCAGTCTCGCTCACTGTTTCTGGATGCAGTTCGGCGCAGCTCACAGCGGCGCTACCACAACCTGCCCGTGGTCACAGGGCCTTTCGCCTCCCTTCACGGGGCACCAGGAGAGAGGACACTGGTTAAGCCGCGGGTAGGCACGGGCCGTCGCCAGCATCAGCGCTCAGTTTCGTCCCTTTACCTCAGTGCTCAGCGGGACCCTACGCACACACCGCGCACAGGTGCCGTTTCTCGAGGAGAGGCGCACGGTGTACATTTACGGAACTAAATGACCCCTTGCACGCACACTGCTGCTGAGATGTAACCCTAAGGAAGGCTTTTTCATGCATCCACACAAGCTCTTCTAGCACGAAACCTAAGCCTACCAAGTACGCTCCGCACAGTGGCTACAAATAGCCAGGGAAGCGTTACTCCGGCGGTGCTTTGCAGGGAGCAGCCTGCTCGCAGGCCCTGGGGATTCGCCGCCTGCAGCGTCTCAGCCTGCGGTTCTGCTCCGCGGCGCCCAGCCAGAGCACCCCGCTGTCCGTCAGCTGCGAACAGAGAGAGATGCAGCTCCGACTATTAGATGAGAACAAGAGTAAATACGAACTAAGTATACCGAAATGGAGAACCAATTGTAGATTAAAAAAAAAAGGGGGAGGGGGGAGGGTCGGTCAGGTTTCCTGGAGAAAAAGCATAAATAATAAACAACCTCTCTCTCAAGAACTCCCCAAGTGAAAAGTGTGAAATTCCTAAGTATCTTTTGACCACAATTCCAATAAGTAATGCTATTTCGGTGGACAGGAAAAACAAACAAAACGAAACATACACAAATAAAAACGCTCTCAAATACAGCACACCTTCCTTGTGCCCTCCTGCTTCAGCTACCTCCGCAGGAGGATTACACACGCCGCGTTCATGAATGCTAGTAACAGTACACGAGCATCGTCTGAAACGCATTTAATCACTGTTTAATCCAGATCACAAATGGGCAAGAATCTCAGAGGAATAAGAGATCCTAAAAGTCTATATTACTTGCTTTAAAAAAATTGTGCTTAGTAGGCCATGTGTAGGCTGTCAAGCAGATATAAAAGATGCAACTGTAAAATGGTAATTTAAGCTTCTTTATTTGCTCTCATTTGGCAGTGGTTTTTAGCATATGCTGTTTGAAATACTGGTACAAACTCAACAAAAGATGATGTAAGACTAAATAAAGAGGGTCAGAAGTTTGGGGAGAAGCATGAAACAGTAGCAGTGGAGTACAGCAGCTGTTAAACTGTGCACAGCAACGCTACAAATAGTTTATGACAGGAAGTGAAGAAGATTCCACAATCCACCTGAAACTACAGTAGGAATTTATGTAGGCAACAAATAGTTATTAAAAGTAGAATGTAAACCAAGACTTCAGGGGCTAATAACCCTGCTATTCCAAGAGATGGTACCCCCTTCTCCCCTATCCCAAATAACTCACTTCGTTGACTGCAAACAGGGAGACCAAAATTGAAAGAAAAGGAATTTTTTTGTGTGTGATAAATTGTCGCAAAGACATGATCTTTCTGGGATGTGATTTCTTGGCATCAGTCTCCGTTTCCTTTTATAAACTGCAAAGACAGTTTATGGATTTGGAGTTAAAAAAAAAAAAAATCTCATATATGTTTTATAAATCTTATTCAAAGCTATTGGCAAATTTTAAAAAATAAAAGTTGGTCCTGATAAATTGCAATCTGACAGTTGTAATGTGAGTATGTTTACTGTGTCCTTCAGATAGTTTTATGGTAAAGCTGTACTTATTGTTTCTTGCCTGGAAATTGACTTAATTTTACACATTAAAAACTCAATTCAACAAGGATTTCAAGCACTTGACAGAAAAATAAAGTTACATAGGGCATGTAGTGCATTTTATGCCTGCGTCTATAAAATATATACATACATCGTGCACAATGCTGAAAGTATATATGCATTAGGGTCATAAATACTCCAGTAAGTGGAACTACTTACGCATATACGTTTATATATTAGTATTAGTTTACAACAATATGACTACTATATATAGATATGCCATGTGTATATGCTATATTTCGAAGATCTTTAGTGTGATATAAAAGGTTCTTTTATGATGAATTTGAGGCATGTCTTTTAAACAAAGACATTTAAAAAGTTGTCTAGCTCATCGAACAATTGAGCAGATAAAACTCAATGACGATCCAAATCATCAGACCTCTTGTGTATACCATACATGCTAGAGAAATCGTGTTCTTTATTTAAAAAGCAAACAAACATCTCTTGCTGCAGTCAAAAATATAAATCCCATTGCAGTGATGCAAAGCAGCTGTAAACTAGTATTAATTTTCATTACATTTCACCGCAAGAAGACTCGGAGTGTACAGGGGCATTCCCATGGTAGTTTAAAAAAAAAAAAGAGAAATCGCACCAAGTCCACCGTGTCCTTAGAAGCGCAGGCAGGTGCCCACAGCAAAGCTGCAGCAACCTGTACCACACTCCAGCGTGCCCGGTGGCCGTCCCTGCTGGAGCCGCCGGCTGCAGACCGCACGTGTCTGCCCCTCGCACTGCAGGCTGGCCAGGCACAAGCCAGCTTCCCCCTGGGAGTCAAACTGCCATGTTAGCTGGTACTCGTGTGCCCCTTGTCCCGGGATTCCCTAGCTGTGCCCATGGGGCTACCTCGCTTGGATGCAGGAGAGGGCTCGGAGCTCAGAGCAGGCACTCAAGCAGCTCGCGCTTACCCTGCCCTCCTGGTCCACCTGAGGGTGAGAACTCCTGTCACTAGGTGCAGGGACAAGCTGGTCTGCAAACACGCAAGCGAGAGCATTAACCACAGGACCTGTGTGGCGTCTCACCTCCTAGGCGTTATTCCTGACACCCCCACCTTCGCCACTGCAGTATCAGATACACACTTGATTCTGGGTTTCATGAATATTACTCGCTGCCCTTATGCCCAAACACTCTGTGTGCGTGTTCTTTACAAAACAAAGAAACAAAAAAACTATTCTTTTGAGTCCTGCAGAAAATGGGCATAAATAACTAGGGTCCAGTTTCGTTCTCCAAATTATTTGTAGTTAAAGTCACTTGGAAAGTTAACAGACTTTATTTGTAACTACGAATTGGGAACATAAACATTTACATGACCTTAGCATTCGTACCACAATTAACTATAAATTCTGACTGGACTCATGATTATTTATGGTCACAGTGAAGTATAAGCATATAGAGGCTTTCCTAAGGCTAAGCAGAAAGCCATCCCCAACTTGAAAATTGCCTCAAACAAAATACAGGATGAGGCTTTTTGTATTGCCAAGACAGCTATTCCCAAAATAATCTGAGTGAAATATACAGGACTGCTTGTTCAAACAAAGATTATTCATACAAGGCATATTTCTAGATTGGGCCTCACTTCATGTATATTGTAATTTATTACCTTGGATTACAAAGCACCAGAAATATTAGATGCCTTTGCTAGTGTTTGCCTTCCTAGCACCGCACTGATCAGTTATTCTTCCTATTCTGGATTTTATCCTTAGTTTGCTGCTGCTTCCCCCCGCCCCATACCAGTCATTCCTGTTCTCTTTACCTTTACTTTCTACACGCCACAGGTCGCGCATGGATGTTTACGGATAGCGAGCGCACGGGTGGGGGGTGAGGCCACACAAGCAGCAGCTTGTTGGTGGAGGCAGTGAGCGCAGGGGTAGCGGAGCAGGACTGCTCATGGCAGGGCCCGGTCAGCACCACAGCAGCAGCAGCCACCTCTTGAAAGCAGGTTGGGGCCATTACTGGTAATTATAGTTAATCAGCAACAATCCTCTTGACCAAGATACCAATCAAGAGCCAGCACGACCCTAACGGGGACTAATGAGTGTAATGGAGGATGAAGAAAGCCTGATTAGACTTGCAAGGCACCGACTGACCCCAGCAGATGATGCTCGGCATTTCGCAGCCCCTGGCTCTCCCCTCCTGCCTCTGCTCCCTTGGTGCGATGGCAACAGCGCCCTGGTCAAAGCCCAGCCTTGCTGCTACGCGGCCAGCGGGGCTGCACAGAGAGCTGCCTGCAAGGGGGTAACATGAAATGTAATGGGTCAGAAGCAAAGATGAGCAAGTGAATCAGACCTTTGCTCACATATGCAAATGGAAATCATATATAGTGTATAGTTATGCATACACACAAATGTATAAAAATGTATCTATACACACATAGATAAAAAATAAAAGCAGCTGCAACCTCTGATTTGCAGATTCCATTAGGGGATCTAAATGGATCATAACCTTCTCCCCCATAAAGCATGCATGCACGAGAGCAATTGTAATCCTTAAGGTACTAATTAGGAGTAAAGCATTCTCATCAAATAACAAGTTAATGGCTGAAATTTTTAGAGATTGGTAAATGCATGTAAATTTTCATTTGAAAAGGCTCTTGTTCAAAAAAATTAGGAAAAGTAAATTTGCCTATACATTGAAAATTATACTAACAGAATAACTGCAAATTATACAAAATTTTAAGTATAAGAAAAGGTGCCACTTTTTGCTATTTGTGTGTGCGCATGTGTACATACATATGCACATGCATACATGTACATACTATACAAGCAGCAGTGTCATAGGAAAAATATTATAAAAGTTTTTTTTCTCCATTCACTTTTTAACCCAAAGAATCAATGTTAGTGGGGAAAAAGAAAAGCTCAGTTTCTCTAGACTTCCCCCAAATGCAAGGAAGAACAGATTCAGGCACTATTTACTGAAACACAGCTCTGTCAATGCCCCTGTACTTGAAAGGAACAGAAATTTGCCCAAAGCCATAGAGCAAAACCCTTTGGTCTCATTCAAAGCAGTGTAGGACTGTGGGCTCTTGTGTGACATAACCCTTCAGAACACCTAAAACCCAGCCAACACGTGGAGCTGCTTGGCTTTGTAGGCAGTACAGCCATAATTATTCTGGTTTTGCAATCAAAACCTCTTCAAGTGTGTTTGCTCATCATATATATTCCTTACAGAAATCTTGTAATCAGTTATGGATTCAGGGGACTGCTAGAAGCAGCTCCAGATTTAGGAAGATGACCGCAGTTTTTAGGATGAGGGGCTCTGCTGAGTTTTGCTTGGTTGATTTTTCTCCACTTTTGCTCAATATTGATACCAATGCCATGCTTTCACGGAGAGCCTAAACATCTACCTGCCGAGGTGATACCACAGTTACCAACACAAACGCTTCCTATGGCCAGGTAAATCCAGCCAGGCCTACTGGGCCTCCTGCTCTGTCACCACCCTCCCCTTACCCACCTGAACCCTGCCCGGACACTTGGTCTGGGGACAGGGACACAGCTGGAGGCAGGACATGCATCCTCCCCCCTGCCCTCTACCCAGCACAAGGCACAGACAAGGTGCACAAATAGCGTATAGAGCCTGCTAAACTCTCTCCTGGAAATAGAGGCGAGGTTGCCCTTCCCCCATATTTTTTTGTGTTCAGAATTTAGGCACTGTAAGAGTAGAAAAAAATTGAAGCGATGAAGTTACCACATAAGGATTTTTTGAGTGAAGAGACTCCACTGCCTGTGAGCCTCCAGCTACCTGCAAGTTTAGCTAACATATGACATTAGTTATGGTTAAGAGGGGGAATGAGAAGGTTTTTTTAGATACAGGAGAACATACCCAGGTACATCTTATAAATCAAGTATGTTTTTAATAACTGAAATCCGTATACTATCTGCAAAATATTACTGAGCGCTGCACAGGAGCACTGTTCCCGGCTCCAGGCAGAACACACTTTTCCTTGACAGCCATGGGAGCCCCAGGCTTTCCCCCCATGGGACCTAATTATTCTCAGTGTCACCACGACATTCATTCACTGAAGTTTCCCCAAACTTATATCATATGAAAGAATAAGCAAGCCCAGTGAACATTCATGCCATTTAGAGGCACCCGTTTAACATAACGTGCAACTGGTTGTGGCAATTGCTTGAACAAGTAGCCGCTCTTCAATATATGTATATTTTGTTACATATATAAGCTTGAACATCTCCTTTTATCTTGTTTATACTAGAATTATACAGCCTCTGAATAATCTTCTAATTTATGGAAGTGTGATTAAATGAACGAACCAGCATATTTCATCATATTCCATATTTAGAAAAATAACATTTGTCAGATAGTGACTTGAATAATAGATATCTATTTTCATGAACAAGACTGTTGTGGTTTTGGTGAACTCTACACAAAAAAGAAAGAAAAAAAGAAGAAAGCCCCAGTCATACGAAGGGTAAAAATAACATAACTAAGGCAAAAGCCAAAAATACAACCACAAAACGTCTCTGGCTTCAAGTTTCCACAAGAAATGGGTCAAAAATATGATTGCTCTTGGGCAGCAGCAGAAAGGCACTTGCTTTATCCATTTTTTTGGCTTGCTGTTTAAAGGACCCCCAAAGTGTGAATACCCATTGAAGGCCCCTTGTTTTTTCCTCTTGAGATTCTCCTTTTAAACGAGATCCCTTGCAACCTGTTTTTTCCCTGAAGTTAATGACAATCAAAGTCTTTGCTCACTGAGCAATGAGGTAACAGAGTTTAATTCCCTGCGTCTGGAAACAATGAGATCAGTTGGCTTTTAACCTCAATGCTAAATTATTATTATGATTTATTGGCAGAACTGTATTCAAATTTCATTTTTGTTTCATCCTGCTGCAATGGTGGTTTGGCTGCACGGAATAACTGATAGGCAGCGTATTCAGCTTTAAGATGATGCTCAGGGCTGGGATGCAGGAATGGTTCTCAAAGGGAGAGGACAGGATTCCACATTTCAGCCAAACATCTTTCAGCCTGAAGAGTTAGGCAGAAATCACGCTCTGCCTAACACACCAGCCAGGACACTGGTTGCATTAAGTTTTAGGGAGAAACAAAAGTGCTGTGCTTTCAGCAATTTCCCCAAGCACAAGGCAACACTAAGACCTAAATTTTCCCTAATATTCACATAACTCAGGAAAGAAAAAGGCTAGGCTAAAAAAAATGTGCATGGAAACATCTTCCTAGACAACACATTAACAGGAAAAGGTTTATTTACTTTCTAGCATTTTGCAATTCCTCTCCACAGTGCAGTTGCAGCCCCAACACTTGCTGGCGAGGCACAGTATTTTCAGTGCTTCACACCCATTTGCATTTCTTATTTAAAGGTACCCCATTCTGAAGGCACCCCCAAAGCATCTCCTCAATCCAGTTTCCCCACTACCCTGAACCAGGCTGATATACAACGTCCAGTTTTGCTAGTGAGACTTGTGATTTTTGGGTCTTCCCCAGAATTAGAAGGATTCCACAGTTTCTTTGCACCTTCTCCAGCCCAAACCGCTCACCTCACACCAGCGCTGGGAGCCAGGGCAGGCGCATCAGCTTACCCCTCTCACCACCAAAATGCACAGTATCCCCCCACTGCAGCGAGGGCCCCTAGACAGTGCCGCCCATCACCAGGAGAAAGCATCAAAATACAGATTTTCTACCACTGCTGTTGCCAGAGGGAATGCACAGCTCCCGACGATAAGAAAATCTCTTTGAAGACACCTTCTAACTATAGCTCTGCTGGCACATTAGTGGTCCCCAAATTACGGTGTGAAAAACAATTGCCTTTCAGTTAAATAGAAATTACTTTTAGGCTGGCTACAGGATAGGGAAAAAATCTGAAAGTCTCTATGGGCTCTTCAAAGGAACTTAAACCAATGCTGTTAATCTACTTTTTTGGTGCAAAGAGTAGCAGCAAGCCGGGCAGAGACAAGGAGTTGTGTGAGATATGAAGACACCATTGGAAAATAAACTCTTGCCTGCACACAAGATTTTTCACCTTAAACTTCAGTGGCAAAGATTAATCTTAAACAAGGTAAATATAAACTGGCACGTAGAAACAGTCATCCTATTCAGTGCATAGAAACAGTCATCTTATTCAGTTCATAAGTCTTGCACTGATTATAAATTCCACTTTCGCTTGGAAAAAATCTATTTAGTCAGGTCATTTACTCCCTGTTTATAGAAATATTTTATGATTCCAAGGCTGAAGAATTCTCACCGGCATTAACTATACATAGATATAGATTAAGTAGGATATAGTAATTTTGGTTTTAAGCAAATAGATTTTTCGTTAAGACTTTTCTTTTGTAAGTGGAAACGTGTTTTTTCTTTTTTTTTTTAATTCCAGTTCTAGAGAAGTGTCTCTTATTAGTCATTTTTGCTCATATTTAGGTTGATATATTTTATTTATGGTTAAACAATTGCAGTGTTTCCTAAAGGTAATTTTACGGATATGTGCTTTCATTTTTAGCAATTCCTGACAAAAAGTCAATTGGAAATATCTGAATCAATTATAGTGTGTTCATACTTGTCTAATACCCTATTAATTCAGAAATAACTCATGTAATCCCTAAAAAGGGAGAGTGCTGAATCTCCCTTTGTTTTACCTGCACTCTCCTCACCAATTACAGAGGCAAACCTGCTGGCGCTCAGGGATTTTGGCTGCCCTCTGCCAGCCCCACGGTGCCTCGGGATCGCGCTGCACCGCCGCAGACATCCCCGAGCCGCCTCGGAGAGGCTGAGCAGCCCCGTGCTGCTCACTTCTTCCTCCACAGAGCCGCTCTACCTGCCCTGGGATGCTCTGCACTACCCCACACAGGAGCTCTCAGCCCGCTGCGTGGGCTGCAGGTATCGTTTTCCAGCAGCTCCGCTTGGTTCAGGTAGAGGCAGCCCGTGCCCAGCTCCCCGCAACGCCGTCGAAAATGAACAATATTCCTCGCCTTGCTCTGTTTGGGCAGAAGGCACCAGACAGAACAAGAGCCCTGTTATAACTCGCGTTTCACAGGGCACTCTCCTAGCAAAGTTTCCATTGATATGTTATTACTGCTGGCTATTTATATAGACCCAACTGTGTTATTTCCATTTTAATGCAAGGACATAAAAGCTGGAAATTCACCAAAAGCACAGAAAGGAGCCTAAGTGCCTTTGAAAGTAAAAGCCTGAGGGAAATACCAGGTATTAAGTGAAATGGATTTATAGCTGTTGCCAAAATTTGTCAGAGCTCAAGAACTCCTTAAATCCAAAGTTATCCAGAGGAGAAAGTGGAAAGCCATTGGTTAGACAGACCAGCAGCGCCACTGCTAGAGATGCTGGCCGCGGTCATGTGCAGCAGCACAAAATCTTGCAGCCAAGGGGCAGCGTTCCTGCAGCAGCGGCGGCGATGCTGCACGAACCAGGCTGCAGCCACCCCAACCAGCTGTGATTGTTACATACAAAGCTCCCTGGCATGCATATAAAAATGCTCTCTGCCGTTAGTCAAACTCTTCCTTCTGTGCTTTTAAATCAATCTCGCAGCCATTTCTGCGGGTCTTCCCCCTTACAGCCGCTACCTTCCCTTCTGCCAGCTCCATTTACACTGTGTGGAGGTTGGCTTCCACAAGCATAACCTTTGAAAGCTTCATTTGGCCATTTAAGGCAAAAAATAGTGAACTTCTTGCTCCTGTTAAGGATTTCATTCAGAGGTAGGCATTGATCTGTCCTTCTCATAAAGGTCTCTGTACATGCCTGAAGCCTCTGGGCAATACTTTAATACAAATAAATTAAGAAAAACAGCGATAGTGATCTGCATCACATAAGCCAGATTAACAAAACAAAGCCTAATGACTTCAAGTTGGAAGTGATCTTAACAGATGTTTAGAACGAAGAAGTTCTCCCAGGTTTGCAGACTAGAAGTGCATGGGGCACTGTCCGCGTGCGGATGTCAGCGCGACGCAGCGCCTGCGTTCACGCCGTCTGCGTTGTGGCACTCAGGGACCTGCTGCTAATTGAAAACAGGCTCAGCCAGAGCGACCAGTGCACAGCAGAGTCGCAGTCCTCCGGAGGGCAGGACCACGCGTTTGGTTTCTCCTTCGGCAGACAAGCAGTAATTGCACTATGGACTTTGTTCCACAATTGTCTTGATGATACCTCCTGGATTTACTAATCACCAAATATCAACTCTCCTGTAAAACGAGAGGCATAGAGGCGTGCTCCAAGACAGTAAATTAAAACACCATGTATTGCACAACGGTAAGCTGGCTAAAGAGCTTCGCTCTTCTTTGGCTTCGTTGCAGGTTTTCAGAGGCGTGATTCACTGTTTTGGAAGAGGCTTCAGTCTGAACTGTCTATCTGGATTTTGCAACACATCTAGGCAAGTTTCTCCAAACAGTTTGAATTCCTATCCAAATTCACTAACAACGGTTTCACTTAAAACACTCCTGAGGATCTCCTAAACATAATTCATATCTTGCCCTTAAAACAACAAAACAAATAACCAGAATTTCTTACTTGAGTTTGAAAAGGCACTGCAGCTGAAGATCTTTGGTAAGATGTTTAGAAACATGCACAGCCCATGCTGTGAGAACCAAGTCACCATATTCTCTTAAAAGCAATCTTCCCCTTCCAGAGCAGAAGTACAACTGAGGGAAGATAAAACAGAAGTTAGAGCAATGGACATCTGGAGATTGGGCTGCTAATCCTAACTTTACCTTAGATTTGCTCTCTCATCTCTGAGATGCAAGCCTCAAAGCTCTGCTCTCACCTCCACAAAAGAGATGGTACAGTGAGACTAGATCAGGTGACTAGGTCAGACTTGATGGTACAGTGAGCCCCCAAGACGGGGCCTCACTTTGCCTCAGGTGCACTTGTGGGGTGCTAATCCCAAGAGGGATTTACACTTTAATGTTGAATTCAAGTGGCACAGTGTGCCTGATAAGACCTCAGCACCGATAGCATGACCAAGCAATGAAACTGAAAGCACATCTTCAATCCAGGTTCACGTAAGACAACATCAACCACTCTTCCTTTCCTCTGGAAAAAACTTAACATTACAAAAAGAGGCATAAAAGCAAGTACATTACTACTACTTGCAGGATACAAATGCAGTAACACTTTTAAGTAATAATCATAATGCTACTGGAATGGAAGAACCATCATGTTTATTTTCTCTTCTGCTGCAAGCATAGGACTGTAAGGAGAAATGATTGTGTTTTAATCAAGCACTGTTATTTCATTAATGAATTGGATTAAGAAGCTGATAATATGGATGCAGATGGGGGTTCTACCACAGATAGACCTGTGTGTTTAAAAATCCCACAACAGTACATCATTATCCAACACCTTAAACATTGTGTGCTTACGATGCCAGTTCTGGGGGGAGATATTCTACAGAACTTGGCACAGTGGGACGCTGACAATCTGCTGGAGACTCTAGATACCACCATCATACAAATATTTATGCATAGAGAAATTCTTAAAGGCTCTGTCAATTTACAATTCCTGCAATACTGCCTCGAGCACAAGCCTTGGGTAAGTCGCATCTCTCTTTTGACAGTCTCACAAATCCTCCTGATATGCATTATTCAAGCTAGCACCATTGCTGATGTGCCCATTTCTCTTGGGATCCACTTCTGAATGTCATATTTACAGACTTGCACTAAAGTATATTGAAATTGGTATCAAGGCTGGGGAGCTAAATGCTGCAGTGGGTTAATGCATTAACCCTTCCCACCTGGAGACCTGAGGTGAAACGTGGTCTCCACTGCAGTCAATGGCAAAGTCTCATTAACTTCAAAGGGGGCAGGAATTGACCCCAGGGCTTCAAGTATTGCTTCAATTTCAAGTAAAATGAGTCAGCAGCACCACCGAATTCTCCAGCACCTGCCAGCTTCGCACAGAGCTACCAAAGGGCTTGTGGCCCCGCAGGGATTTGGCACAGCGGCACCTTCCCAAGAGCTGAGGGGCCTGTGCCAGGGTGCAGAGGTGGCAGCAGCACCACGAGGAGCTGCTCATCCGTCACCCCAATGTCCTGCTATCTTTATGCGCTAACCTTGGCTCAGAGGCCACACCATGCATCGTAGGTCCTGTCCCTCTACCACAGCCCTATACCAGGCAAATGGAGAAATTACCTGAATTCAGAAAGAATTCTCACTAGGCAGAGAGAGAAGAAACATTATTCCATAATTTTATTACCTCTGAGGTATTTGATCAAGGTCATTAAAAGAAATTTAACACTGTAATGTATTTAAAGCCACAGTAGATTGAGTTTAGAAAATAGCGTGTCCCATGTCTGGCTCTAAAGCTCCAGATAATCTCCAGAGAACATTAGAAAAATGCTTAGAATCTTTTATATTTAAGTAAATCATGACACCGATCTGTCCGAGACTGAGAACAGGCAGCAGCTTCACCATGCTTTCCCTCTGCAGTCATTCTGTACAATTTTCATACCAGCCTCAAAGATGGATCTATTTCAAGAAAACTTACTCTCAGAAACATGACGACTCAGGACATTTAGGAAGTCATTTCTCCATTACTTTTCCTAACACTACACTTACTCAGTGATCCTGACAATAGATTTCTTCCTTGTACATGGATAAGGCTAAGTCTAGCATGCTGTGAAACAATTCCTCTATTCTCTATAAAAATTTAGGAGCAAAACTTAAGATATTTGGGATATAACTCTTGGAATCTTAAAGATTAAAGATTGGCAGGGTAAAGTTTTGGAAATGTGCGTGTTTGTCCACATTTAAACGGGAATGCAGATCGCTTAGTTCTGCGCAGCGTCTTGCAGGATGCTGTTTTGAACAGTCTCTAATAACACCCTGTTGAGAATTGCTTTCTCTCCAACACTTGCGGTTAGCATTAAATATCTGGCAGTTTAAGCTGACAGCAAACTGGCATATATCAGTAGGGCACTTTTCTTCCTTATGAAGGATTCCTTCAGCGTACGCTCGCTCTCCAGCCATCAATACGCCAGAGGCTCTGACAACCACTGTTTGATGCGCGCTAGACATGACTCATCCTGCCTGCAACCCGCCTGCCAAGTGGCGGAGCAGAGGGAACCCAGTTCCTTAGCAGCTCTTTCCAACAAACAAGAAAGGTTTGACTTAAAGCCCCATCCAGAGCTGTAGCCACATGGCTGGTTCTGAGGGGAAAAGATCTCTACAAATCCTGATGACCTTTAAGGTTACTGCTGTCTCACAAACACATCATTTACATATGTAGCTACATTTTTTTGTGCAATTAAGATGTACAGAAAATTGAATCATTTCCTCTTGGTACTTCTGAACCATGTGCAAACTATTCCTGCCATAGAAAATTGCTATGGCTTTTCTTTTACCTGTAAATGTAGCTAGTACCTATGTAGATCAACCCACAAGAAACATAGTACTACAACTCCCTTCTGAAAGGGGCAGAAAGGTTTCCATTCCTACAAGCCAAGGGCTCAGATCATGGTTCAGTGATTTATTTTAGCCACAGTAAGCACTGATAGGAATTAAGTATTAGCATATGCCAGCTTCCAGGGGAAGAAAGAAGAAAGAGCTAGCTACCAACCAAGTGCAAGCCAGGTGAAAAAGTGCTGGCATCACTCTCACAGGGATGGTAAGAGCACCTATAGTCAGGTAGGAGTGGCCAAAGGTGCAAAGACCTCTGAACTGACCACCTCAAGACTGACTGAGACACTATTACACTTGCAGAGCAGTGGTACACCCAGGAATACAGAGCCTCGCTCACCCTGCGGGAACTCCTGGTACAGGCATAGGAAAACTGGCTTGCAATTTAAATGCTTGTACAACTTCTTATACTGATTTTGAGGGCAGAATAGTTCATATGGTAGAATCACAGGCACTACAAGCAGAAGCAAGATGCTGGACAGATTGCATGCCAACTATGTAAGTTTGGTTTTGGCTGAACTCCTATCCAGATTTAAGTGATTCAAGAACTGAAGTTTTCAGCACTTTCCTTGGGAAAGCACATCATACCCTGATGGAAAAGACATCAATTACCTAAATAGATCATGAGACATAAGAATACTAGGGAGGGAAGAGGAGGGAGGGAAGAAGAGGGAGGGAGAAAAAAAGTAATGGGCCACAGAACCCACAGCGGTTCTTGCGTAACCAAGAACTTCAACTTTACAGAAGAAAAGTTGCCTGGATGGTTTGCAGACCTTGAGTCCCAGAGGTAGAACTCAATAGCTAACCTGGCTCACATGTAGTAGCATATACAGGGTTATAGCAGTAGTATTACTATTATATAGCTGTACTACTGTTTTACTCATTTCACTCAAATAGGCTCTTCACCCCCACTGGAAACACAGGAAACAGAAAATCTTCTTCCATCCTATGATTTTAATCTTCCCATACATACCAAGAAGGGTGAGAATTAAAAAAAATAGAAGTTATAATTTGAGTTAGGATAAATGTTTCTGAAAGGACTGTGCAGCCTGGAAATCTGTGTTCAGCTGATGGATCAGTCCTTAAAATTGTTTGTATGAAACACTGCTATCACTTTAGCTAGAATACTGGGATATATTTTTTAAAAATATATTTATTTTCACACATAGGTGCGCACACACACACAAGTGCTTTAGCAGACAATTCATACCCATCTGCTTTAGGAGAGGAAAAAGTCTTCACAGACTGAACCCCAGGTAGTTTAGCTTGGCATTCAAAGACTCTGCAAGTTTTCGATAGCATCGCCTCCGCAAGACTCAAAGAGAAGAGGCTTCATCACAAGAACGGGAAAGGAGACACTGCTGAAGTCCTAGACTGTCAGTGAACATATGCCAGGACACTGAACTTGCACAAGTTTACCAACCCCATACGAGGAGATGGTCGCTACAGTCAAACACAGCTTAGATTTTCTGGATTTCCGTGCGACATTGGAAAGGAAATAATTTCCAATCCTCTAACACAGGGCGGTATGATCTTGGCTTCAAGCTAAATTATTGCTATCCTACACATCATATTGATATTTAAAAAGAAAGTATAGAGGAGCATGGAAATCCCCCGTAAATAAATCAATCAGTTATATCTTTAGAGTACTGATGTTTCTGTCAAAGCCAAGAAACGAGAAAGCGCATTCTTGAAATCCAGGCAATACACAGACTTTGAGGAATGCATTTAAAATCACCAGTCTCCTCCTCCAATTTTGTCACTGAATCGAGTGCAGCCTGGGGCAAGTGCTGCTACCAAGCTCAGCCATTCTTTGGGTACTCCTACACTGTCCATGGTGATAAAAGCACAGGGACGTTTTGTCAGAAACACAGCAGATTTGATTGCCTCCAGCATCAGGCCTCAAGTATTCGTCCTGGTCTGCATAACCCCAGCCCAAAATGCTTCTTTCCACGTTATTTCCTGCACTCTGTCATCAGAGGCTCATACAGTCCTGGGGAATAAAGTTTTCACTGCAAGTTTAGCAAGTGCTGCTGGCAGGCGCCCTTGGTGGGGGGCTGTTCCTCAGCCCCTGCTGGGCTGCAGCAGGGAGAAGGGGCTTCGTTTACACTGAAATGGAGAACAAGTTCTCTTCCCTTGGCATCCGCCCCCACAGAGCACAGGGACCTGCCAGCCCCACGGCAGCACTGGGCCAGGACCCCTCACCAAAGGGGCCGGCAGGGCCCAGCACGGCGGTGCTCGGCGCAGGCCCGCGGCTGCGGCAGCGCGTCCCCACGCAGCACCGGCACACGGCCCTCCCGACCAGCAACGCGCTGCACGACCTCCAATACGCAGCATGAGAAGCCAAAGCAAGCAGTTTGGAAAGCGACTGGCAGTTCAGAACAGACAAGAGGCCGCTCTGCTCAGCCAACTAAATCCCATCAGCTGAACGTTATAGAGCAACCACTACGCCAGGATTAACACTTATGATAGAATATAAACCCTTCCAAAAGTTGCATTGTCAACACTGCTGCCACTGAAGTCAATAGCCTAAACTCTCAAGTGTTTTGGAGCATCTTTGACTATCAATCAGAAGAGAGAAAAAAAAAAAAAATCAGCTGATAGGAGTTGAACTGAACGTAATGATCTTCATCCCTCACAGTCAAAAGAATCTCCCTGCCCTTACTCATTTTGCATAGGAAATTAACCAAATATATTCAGAATATACAAGCTTTTGAACTTTAGGGAGTCGGTTGCCATTTCCAGCTATATATTATTTCAAGAAACTAAGCACACGTTCTGAAAGGTGGACTTCTATTCAGTGTCCAAATAGGCATCCAGCTTGCCAGCATGTTTACCAATGGAAGAACCTGTATCATTCCATGATACAGTCTCTGCTGTGAGGAGGTATCTCTGGAGATCCAGACCCCATTTCCTGCAGGCTGAGTTACCTGGCTGCCTGTTACATACACAGGGTACCTACAGGTCTGAAAATTTAACAGTGATTTGTTGCTCAAACTGTAGAGTAATACTTGGCTATACTAAGGTGGGCAATCCTCACAAAATATCATAGCAGTTAAGGAGTTAGACATCAAAGAGTGATCTTCCAGCATGCATAGGCAGGTACGTGCGCTGGAAGTGGAGCTGGTCACGTTTATATACGTCACAAACAGTGAAAAATGCACAAAACCTTTGAATTAAACTTCATCAAGAAATAAATGCAAGAAATGACGCAGCTTCATTCAACCTTCCAATAAATAGAATCAGTTTGGGATTTAATATTTATTGTCACCTAGGAACTAAGTAACTTGACAGATATTTCTGTAAGTATGTTCTACTTTGGAAAAGTTTTAACCCCGTAACTTTGACTATTGTAAATAATTTGTGTGCGATATATCTGCCTTGCATTTGGGATGATTGCCCATACAATCTGAAAAATAACCTCAACAAAATCAACTGTCAGGATAAAGGCAAGTTTTCCATGAACAGGAGACCATTTGGAAGGCAGTGTGATGAACACGTCACATTTCTAAAATATCGTAGCTCATCCTCCAACCCACAGCTTTAATTAAAATATCACATTTAATTTATGCTACCATAGGCCAAGATATTTGCAGTAATTAGAATTTTGACTCTTACAGTGAAACATTTTGATAACGTAATCTTTTAATATGACATAGCAGACATTTCTTTCTGATGTGCATGTGCATCTGTACCATATGTTCCCTAATCATATTTAGAGACTCTCCAATGGTATGAAAGATGCATGGAAAAAAGCTTATTCCCATGTTCTGCTTGTCCACATATTCATTTGCACAATAGGATTAGTCATATGAGTAATGTTAAATACACGCATAGAATTTTCCAGCCCTCACTGCATGGCAGACACCTTCACTCCTAACAGGACAGGGTAGGATGAAGATTTTCCTTTCCATTTGTAGACTCCAATAGGAAAGTACGTTGGAAAATGTCACTGAGTGCAAATAGCAGTATGGCTAACAACTTCTCACATGAATCACAAAGTGATTTTTCAGTTGATTGATATAGAAATTAGAAGAATGATGAAATGACAAATAAGTTTCAGAGTAAATAGCTGATTACAAAAAAAAAATATAGATATATATATATATATATATATATATA
>JAWLRI010000756.1:1806314-1831717 GCA_034781795.1 Crypturellus tataupa | reverse complement strand
AAAATATATATATATATATATATATATAAAGCCTGTGCTTTACCTACAGCAGGCTATATTCAAGCCTGGTGGTTGAATGATGTGGTTACAACTAAGCATCTTTAATACAAGTTGATTAAAAAAATGCCTCTGGTATTTTACTACCCAATTTAAATTCTTAAGTTCAAAAACAGATTTTTATATATAGAGATGTATTACATGTTTATGACCAATACCGTTATGCATGAAGTTGCTCTCAACATATTCACCCAAGCTTTGCAGGGAACCAGAAACACACGGCAATGGTGGCTACGTATGAAGTGAAAACTGTCATATAATGTGATTTGAGTTACCTAAATGGGAAATGTAGCACATTTGCCCCTGCATCATGACGGCATCTCGATTTATATATGCATGTGACACTCGAATGCTCTCTCCTCCATAAAATCATCCTTGCCAGCTGGGTGATGTTAACCAAAAACTAATCACAAACATCTGCTTAGTGTACACAAATGTTACTTTTATTCCTAGGTTTTCCTAAAAGAAAATATACTGTCAGCCTACATGTACAAATTATAGTCTTCTTCCTTTTTAACATTTTCCTTTTTTTTTTTTTTTTTTTTTTTTTTTTTAAGAAACCCAAATCTATTAATATACCTAGATCTAGAGATAGCCACATTATGCGACCTGACAGCCACTGACACAAGCATGCTACATCTGAGTTTCAATGTCCCTTTTCTAACACTTAATAAAGAGGCCAAACACCTACTCAAGCCACCCAGGTCAACACCAGCTTTCCAGTTGTTGTCAGTTCTGCCATAGCACCGAGGTCGGTGTAAGGAACAGTTGGAGAACATCTAACCCCAGCACGTGCTTTTCACAGCTCTGCTGAAAACACTTCGTGTTTTAAAGACATTACTCAGCAACTTTTGAAACTTGATTTAGAAATTAAATCTAGCATAACACACTGCTTTAAGACGACATGTATCTGATATCTAACATTAATTCATTGCACATTCTTGCCCTGCGATGGAGCAGGCCCAGCCCCGCGCTGCTTCAAGCCGCTCCAGCAGGTCTGCACCAGCCGTGTCCCAGCCGCACCAGGCTGGCCCTGGACATGCAGGAGCTGCATGGCAAACTGCTGGCAGGACTCGTCTCGCTTGGCTTTGACCTGAAAACCTAACGCTCAGGCCCCTGGTTCAGTTTATGAGGGGTGAAGGGCACCCTTTTCATCTAACTGCATGTTCTAGCCAAGTGCAAAATGGGTCTGGGGGCACCAAGGCTACAGGAGGGCTCAGCAGTGCCCTCCACATGATGGCCCAGAGCTGCTCTGGGCACCCTGGCAGCTCCCCAGCACCCACACGTGGGCTGAGCTAGGCCCACAGCACAGAGAGCTTCTTTTTGCAATGGTGACGGTGGAGAAGGGGGGACTTTGCCAAGGTTCATCCACTAGGGCAAGGCTGACTTGTTTTTATTGCATTTTCTTTACCCTGGAAGATATATATATTTTTTTTCTCCCTCCTTTTTTTCTGTGTGTGTGTGTGTAGTCTTTGCAGAAAGCAAGCATGAAAAAGCGAGGCATGAACCCTCGCATCCCTATTGTTTTCTTCCTGTCATAAAAACATTAAAATAAAGAGTGAAAACAACATCCAAAGGAAGGAAGGCTGCTTCCAAGCAGGAGCTGTATCAGCTAACAATAAATAAGCAAATTCTTTATTGCAAAGACCATATTCTACAGTAGCTTTGTATATAATTTAATAAGCATTTTTGGTTACCATTTGGCTGAACTACAAGCCCCAAGTTACACCTACATGAGTAGTACACCTGCAAGCTTGGGTTGGAGAGGGAACCGCCAAGAGGGAAGGCAGGAGAACGCCATTTCCTAAAGGTTCGTGGGCATAAATTCCAGTTTAGTCACCAGTTCAGTGCAGGCGGAAAGGGACCTTTACTGCTGCCTTGTGTCTCCAGGCCCCGCTGCCCTTCATCCCTCCGGTCAGTGCCCAGCAAGGAGCACTGTCTGGCAGCGCCCGCCACAGTCAGCTGCTCTCACCCTCACGGTGCCCAAGAGCAGGGAAGTGTCCCCAGGAAACACTGCCACAACGTGAGGAGAGGACAGCCCATTTCTGCCCCCTCTTCCTGACTGTGCAGCACACAGTGGAAAACACACACTAAATAGCAAACTGCCATAGAAATACGCCAGGCTTCACTAGGTTTTGGGCTGGGACTTGCAGAAGGAATTAGGCTTGCTGCTCAAAAAGCATCTCCCCCTCCTCTGTGATTATGATATGCCACAATCTGCAGACAAGTGCTGCATGGGAACAATTTTTCTATATCATTCAACAAGCTTTCAAAAAAAAATCATTCTTGGGAGAGCAGCTTTATGTGAATAAGAATAAAAGCAGGTTTCCGATGCACAGTCCGTTTCCAGAGCGTCCCTTTCCAGCAGAAAACAGGAGGCAGGCTTTCAAAGAGGACATCACAGGGGCCAAATGCCGACCCCCTTGAAAGCGCAGCAACTCTCCCACAGATATCAGCAGGACGGGAGTTTGGCCCTATACGAAATTTGTTTCACACTTGCAGCGGCGATGAGAACATTATCTCTTCGCAGCGAGACGGCACCGTGAACGCGCTTTAGTGCCGCAGCGTGCATGAAATCATCGGCCCCGGCGAGCTAACAAGACTGTGAACGAAGGCGAACATGTGCCCAGCTGCTTACTCTTTCCATTTGAACTTTGCTTGGTGCATTCTCCCCAGTCAAATCAATTAATCAAGTGCTGTAATTTGAGCTGCAGGAAAATGTATGGGGAGAATTTATACACGGGGTGTCTGCTATCAGAAAAGGCCATTCAAGAAACAAGCCTTGCTGAACCCATCTCTGTGTAATTCTTAGAAACCGGAGTGTGTGATGATGATTTAGTAAACATCTGTGACTCAGTGTCTAAAGTATGGTTATGACAGTCTCTTGGAGAAGTGTTACTAACTACACAGCTTCAAGCATTTTCCTGGCCAAAAGATCACATGCTGAGTCAAACACCATGGGAAAAATTAATGATCTTCCATGCTTGCCTGACTTTCCCTTCGCGCTGCTAACGCACTGCTTCACGTCCGTAATTGCTGCAGTCTTGTTTACCGGCAGCTTTAGGAGCTCATGCTGGGTAAGCGAAACGTGGAGGTGTATTAGAGGCACGGAGGTGGCTTGCAGAGGGCCAAGAGTGGGGTTTATTCAAGGGGCACCGGGCTCGTTACCACGCTCAGAAGGAGACAAACTCCGTGTCCTGCTCCAAGGGCTAGGACAGCCAGGTCGCACATTGCCCTGTGGCCCCAGGGCCTCTGCAGGGAGCATTTTCCTGTGCGGACACCGGCACACCGTGCGCTGATCAACTGATGGAGCGCAGCGCGCTGGGCTCCGCGACGGGACCTCAGCCTCTGCAGGCTGCAGGGGAGCAGCCTGGCGGTCCCTGCTGACCCTGCTGGGACACCGGCCTCCACCGTAACACCTGCCCCAGCCAGCACGTGTTCACGTGCCCCGCAGGCTCTGCTCGGGACAGCGAGAATGGAGCCGAGCAAGCCTTCGTGGAGGGCATGACTTCTTCCAGGCACATCTTATTTATGTACATTGGTAAATAATGCCTTTAAAGAGTCCAACAGATTTGCAAAAATAACTTCCTCCTTATTGAGGCAAGCTACTGGTAACTCCATATTTAATTTTGAGAGGGAAGATTGAGGAAGAACAAGGTAAGTATTGATCCCAGCCTATTTTACTTCATCAAACTAAGCATATTTAAGCTGTCCTGATTCATTAGCTCTATCAAACCAGTGGCATCATATTGCAACCCCCCCACCAAAGACTAGATCACCAACACTAATCTAGAAGTAGCTAATTGCACAGGATTATTTCTTTTTCAGACCTCAGTGGTATCAGACTTGGTTTGCCCAAACAAGAGAGGCTCACATCCCTTCCTGCAGGATGGCTTCCCTTCGCTCTCTCCAGCAGCACCCACCACCATCCCAGCATGGAGCAGCCAGCACATCCCTCTGACACTGGGGCTGGAAACACTCCAGGCAGCAAAAGCAGAACATTAAATGGGAACTGCCAATGGGAGATGTCAGCTCCTATGTTCATTGTGGGAGACTCATAGGACGTGTGAGCCAAACCACTTGTTTTCACTCAAAACCAGCACTTTGTCAGCCCTACCCTCACTACACAATCAGTGCAAATTCTATAGATTTTAAGTGCCTAATGTCACAGACACTACCTTATATAAGCTGCAAGCACAGCTGTAACTCTGGGCACTTTGCACAGGACACAGCTCCTGTCAGCATGAGGGTCCTGGGGAAGCAGTTTGCAGCCTCCAGTTCACCTGCTCATGGGCCAAGAGCTCCTACAAGCACCTGACTCCGCAGCTGCAGCTCCTGCTTGCTGCCAATACATGCCCAAGATTCATGCTCAACTCCACGTGCTGGTTTTAACCTGCAACACAGTACAACTAGCAGTTACCCATGCCATGCTACTTAATATTGAGCATTATTTTAATTAAATTTGAAATATTAGTATCAGGAGAAAGAGGTAGCTACAGTGCAGCATTCCTTCCCTCTGCTTATGCATGCACAACAAACTATGTAACCTGCGTCTGCATACAAATGAGTACCAATGATATTTTTTATCAGTGGGTTTATGTAATTATACATAGAAGATAACAGCAAAGACTTCAGTAAAAGTGATCTGAGACTTAAGAACACTTAAGAACACGGAAATTTTATCAGTAAACCACAAACTGGTAATGCTGTGGTAGCAAACTATTAACACTGTTTAGGGGAACAGGAGCTATAGCTGGGCTCACCCCCTTACGCACAAGGCAGCCACATGCAAAAGCAGTTTGGTGCTGTACAGGTTTCCTCTTGCTTTACTCAATTCTCTTACATCAGGGAGATAAAATGTCTGTCTACCAAGTTGGTTAATTGTTAACATATTTTACACATAAAAAGGGAAAAGAGGGCTTTTGTAGCACTCTCATCCATACATTGTACTCTTTTCAATTTCTTAGATACACCTGAACTTATAAAACCAGCTTGCTCAGATTGGTAGAAATATTACCTTCAAGATATGGTTAGTACCTTGTTTGATTATTGGAAGACCCTGGCACACACCTGCATATTTTCATTCTGCATTTTCCTTATTGCTCAACTTTTGAGCAGTCTGGTCCTGCTTCCCTGGCCAGGTTGTCCCTGTTAAGGCCTGTTATTCCTCCTCTAGTACTGCCACCATCCCTTCACCCCCAAGAGGGAGCAGTGCAACCCAAATGGTCTGTAAAATGGACTTGTGTATTTGGATAACATGAGAAGAGGCATCATGCACATACAGAGTGGCAAGGAGATGAAGCATCTAGCACACTTTTTGTATGGTTTTGTTTTTACATTTGCAAAATTCATTTGTATAGCCTCCAATAAGAAAAATATACCAGAGAGAATAAAGGATTGATTGCACTGAAAAGGACACGTGAGGCTCTGTTGAAACTAGCCATTTATAAGCTAACCTTGAGAAGAAGGCAGCAGGCAGTAATGAATCAACCTCCACACAGTTTAATAAGTTCTCTAGACTCACTTTTGCCATCAGCTACCCTCATGTCTACCTGGAATCACTGCTTAAACATCAGAGCTCACTCCAGATTTATACTTAGCATAACAGGGAGCAGTGTGCAACACAACAAATACATGGAAGAGGAGGATATTACCTTCCTTATCCTATGTTATTTCAAAGTTTATGATTGCAACTCCACAAAAGTCCAGAAAAGAACCATGAAAATCACAGTTCTTGCTTTAGGACTGCAATAGTTGACTTCAGTTATACCGTAAATAGAGAGGCACAAACAGCAAATCTCTTCATAATCAACGGCTTTGGTAGATGCCCAGCAAAACCTCCTGACACCTCCTTAAGCGCGACCGCAATCCTCCCCACATCCCTGTGCCGCACGCGCTCACTCCTGGCTAGCGGGAAGGCGAGCGCTGCTGCGCTACGTGAGAGCACGAGGCTCCCCGCCGGCAGCCGGACCCTCCGGCCAGCGAGCGCTGCCGTCACGACCCTCGGGGAGGCTGCGGAAGCTGCTAAAGCTAAGCAAGTCGGATACTGGCAAAATTACCATGTAGGGAGAGATTTAGGCAGGGGGGACAAAGCTTCAACCGTGTGCACACACAACATCAATTCTCCAAATTTATCCTGGGTACCTCTTCTGGCCCAAATCACTTAATTCATAAGTTTAATGTATTTCTTTCAAATTATACCCAGGAATGCACAAAAGGCAGTTAGCTGATTGCATTTTCCCCTATTTATTCAATATAGGAATAGATAGTTTCAAAAAGCTAGAATCACAAAGACACATATAAATAAACAAGAGATCTCAGTGATATAAAGTGGCAGCTCAATCTCATTTTGTGTTTCGCCCATCCTGCCTAATATTTCCAAACTATTTCTTCCTCATAGCAGGTATCCAGCTAAGGCATGGATGTTTACAAGCATGGAAATTTGGAATTAAAGTGGTTCTATTAGACCAATAATCTTTTAGATTTTTTTGTTTCCCCCCCCAATTTGGTGGTATGAGCAAAGAGCAGCTACTGCTTCACAGGACCAAAGCCAACCTAAGTAATATTTTTCCCCTCCAATGTTGGCAATGGCATTTATATTATGTATAACTTGCTCTCGTTTCATGTCTGTTAAACCAGTAGATAGTTAGCACTGACGTATTTAAGGCAACAATAATTTCAGGAACTCAGTCACACTTTAAATGTGGACGAATGTGGTTACAGATGGTTGATTTGTGTTTGAGCACACAAATAAGATTTGCGCCTTCATCACTAGCACGGATGCCTGAGGCACCCGTATGTTAATGACTACCTGCAACTAACTAATAACACGATGCCAAAGCTTAGAGACACCAGAAAATAAACAAGCCAACCTTTCTTCTTGTTTCCTCTGTCAATATTTTCCTTGGAAATTTAAGTTTGTGATGCATTTGTAAACATCTTTGAGGAAACCTTCAACGCAATTTTCATTAACACGCATTGTTAACACCTTCTATTAGGGAGGAAATCGCTCTACAAACACCACACGCACCTACTGATCCGGCACTCCTTAGTACCGGGCCCCGGTTATTGGAGCATGGCTCGGCCCCTGGCCATGGGTACGGGGCACCTCGGTGGGATCCGCAGGCAGCCCAGAAGCGCCGGCTGTGCCGCCCGCGGCTCCTGCCCCGCTCCGCCTCCGGCACAGCCCCACCTCTGCTGGACATTATGGCACTCGTTTATTTACACGCTCATTTATTTACTCTTTCTCAGGTTTTGCCTAGCTGGATGAGCTGCTCCAGCAATGCTGTCGTTCCCATTCCAACAAAAACCCGTGTCTATCCTCAGTGAATTGGCCAAGCCCAACACCATGACAGAAGCTGGCTCCCCAATCACGAGCTCTTGGCTGTGCCGAGGCTCTGCCTCACCCTCCTCTGCTCCTCCTTTCCTACGTTTGGGAACACATGGGAGCCTGTGCATGGTACAAAGCCATGAGAAGCTCCGGGAATTTTTAGTCAGCAAGATCTGACCCAAACTGATTAATGGAGGAAAACATTCATGGCTAGTTGCTTACAGATGGCAAAACGTCATTTTAAATAATTCCCTGCTCTCACCCCCCAAAAATGATGTATGTGTGACAAACAGCTGGGGAGCTTCCCTCTTATTTGCTACAAAGGGGCAGGCTCAGCTGCCACGAGATTCGTTTCCCTGAAAGGAATTAGTGTATAAAATCATGCCAGTTCGGAGAGGAGGATGCAACGGAGAATAATCACATCAGTCTAAGATCACCGAAAGCAACACTGAACAGGGAAACCTGTAATTATGAAACAAACAACATGCACTGGATTTCCTTCTCATGATTTCAAAGGTGTCCAGAGGATAGAGGTAGAGGTGGAACGGGATAGAGAAACTCAATGTTGTATTTAACATAGTTACTCTCGCTGCCGCCCCACAGTGACCTGAATGAGCACAACTGTCTCAACAGTTCACTGTAATTCCCTATTATACATGAAGAATAGATAGAAGGATTGAAAAGAACATTTTAGGCAGCACTTTTCCCCTCATCTCTCTTTTTAAGTTTGATAAAAAAAATCTGCTTTCAGCCATATGTTTCTGAACAGAGACTGGCTTCATATGCTCTCTCAAGAGCCTCACTGCTATGGCACCTGATATTATTATTATTATATATTTTTTAATTGCTCTCTCACCTATTTTTCCACCTTCTCTAAAAATAGAGGCATGGAATTTTCACCAGTTTCCCTCAAACTAGAACATCAATGCTACAAGTTAAACACCTATTTCATAAAATTCTGCATATAGTTTTCCACAGTGACATATGCTTTCAATGAAGTAAAAACTTATGTGGTAGAGTAGAAGCTCTGCTTGAAATGCAGACAAACCACCTGAAACATGGAAAGTCTTAAGCAATAAAAAGCTCCACCATGAGCAGCTAATAATACACTGAGATGGAGTAATACGTCAAAATGTAAAGAGTACAAACACAGATTAAGCATGGTCTTTAAGCCTAGCCACATCATACCTCAATAAATTATAACATAGATAAATAAACACCAGAACTCAATCACAGGCTACTCTATCACTCCTTAAACTGTAATAAACAAAATATTCATTGTATGGAACAAGACAGCAAATAAAGTTTCCACTCACATCACTTCAGATATCGCAGCAAAAATAATTAATATTTTATTCTGTCCCTGTCAACATAATGATTTTTGTTGCCATTACAGAACACCTCTTAATTTACCTTTTCTATGTATTTGTATTTATTGGTGTGGAAGAATCAAGGTGCACATTAAATATTTAAGTCTAATATGGGTAATTGTGTATTCAGCTCTATTCTCTGAAAAGGAGCACATAGCACTTAATGTCCACTCGGGAACATCACAAATCTTAACATAACTTCCTTTATCCACAGCACTTTACTTCCACGTTAAAATCTTTCTGTGCTCCGTGGAAGTGTTTCAGGGCAGCGCACAGCAGATTCCAGAGAGGTTTGGGCACAGTGAGCAACACGGCCCACTCCGAGCAGCACCTCTGGGGCGAATCCTCGTGGCTGGGCTCCCCCATCCCTGTGCGACCCTGTGGGTCTCGGCCCGTGGGGCGCTGGGGAGACACTCCTGGGGCTATGGGCAGCCCTGGGTGCCCTCCAGACATGGGCTCAACAGGGAAGGGCTGTTTTAATGCTAGCAGCAAGCACTGGAAACACACAATAAAAGCCCAGAACCCCCTGAAAAAGCAGCAAGTGCAGCCTGATCCCACTGCAGTTTCATGAGTGGATGCTGGCAGCAGCATCCGAAGCACAGGCTTTATTCCTTTCTGCTGGGTGCAAGTATGCCAGGCAGGCCCCATGGGTGCCCAGCAGTGTGGGGCTCCAGGCAAGGGCCACCCAGTCACTGTCCTGCCTTGGCAAGGCTGGTGCTTGCCTTCTTGCTGTCCATGAAGGGAAATAGGGGTGCTCTGGCTACCTATAGACCATATCAGCCAAGATCACTAACTCCTCCTAAAAAAAAAAAAATAAAAAAATAAAAAAAAAAAAGAATGATGCTAATGTCACATACTCAAAAGGTAATGGCCAATTTCCTTTATTATATAGCTATATATATATATCTATAAAATAATATTTTACTGCAAAAGTATCTCTTATGCCCCATTGCCTGAACCTTTTTGTGTAAACTAGTGCTATCCTTGCCAGCTTCCAGGCCTGGCACTGAGGCCAGCCCAGAGTTGGCATCACCAACCACAGCTCAATAAGTTTGCCAAGTTCTTGCAAAACTCATGATTAAAATGCCCTCTAGTCCTGAACTTTGCATGTTGTCCCTTTAGGCCCCTCTAGTCCCTTGGCATGTCATTCAGCAAAATCTAGCTTACCTCCCATCAGCTATTTTAGTTTTACTTAATAAAAATCTCTTTTTTTTTTTTTTTTTTATTTTTATTTTTGTCTTTGGGACATCCATTCAACTATTTAAATATCTCTTTACCACCAGGAAATACCTACGAGTAGTATGATGCATGTTCTCAGTTATTAACCTGGATCAACACACAACAGTATCACTCATTCTGATAGATATCCTGGTATTAGACTGCTGATCAGAAAATGAGTCACATGGAAGCGTATGGAATCAAAATGTAGATAATGTCTGCATCAGTTCTTATTAGTTAACACATTCACAGTTTCTAAATGGGACAAAGCTACCCTTTTACAAAGGCCAAGCTTCTTTATTTTTTGGATGAAAAGTGGCCTAATTACTGACCTCCCTGCCTTGACATAACAAGACAATGCAATTTTCTGAGTTTAACTGTAAAGGCTCAACGATGTGTAAAATGAGCCTCGAGGAAGATTATTAGATGCTATCAGCTTTTGAAAGTGTGTGTGTGACAAGATCTGATAATGCGCCGAGGATCAATGCGTCTGTCCTTCCTGCATCCCTGCTCCCCGGCAGGGAGAGCGACTGTCAGCGCTAGTGAAGAGATCACAGTTGCTGAGCAACAGTAGCACCACAAGTCTGCTCCTGCCGCTGGCTTGCCTTGGCGGGGACGAAAGAAGAAGAAGAAAAACCGTGGAAAAACAAAGTCACACTGCACAAACCACACCAGCGCTGGGGTAGAGTTACCCTTTCCAACAAAACTTCTGCAGTAGACACAGTAGTCTTACGGCATGTATTCAAACAGCATAAATATAATTGATATAGGAAAACATACAATAAAATATTTTATGAAAATTAGGAAATATCAATATGAGTTCTATAAAAGTTGCCCATCGAGTTTATTAAGAATTAAAAAAAAATGTTGGGGGTAGTGTCTCCCAATAGAACACCATGCAAAAAAAAAACTCTTCTATTAGGTGTATTGGATATTTTAAAGAACCGGCAAAAAGATTATAATTAGTATTACATAATACAGAGCTTCTTCATAAAAGATCAGTTGCCACTTGAAATTAAGCCTAGTCTAGAAACACTAGACTTTCAAATTTAATCAAGTCACAGGAGGTTGGAAACTGCTGGACTAAGGGCTGATTCACATTATTTATTTGGCATCTTTAATTTGAGCATTTGCTTGTCTTTCCGTAATTTGCAAATTGAAGATTGATGGATATGAGACTCCTGGAGCTTTCCTAGGTATCAGTTAACAAATTCAAAGAGCAGGACTCATTGGACAAATCTCCATATGCAAACCAAACATGTGAAAATTAAGTGATCTAATGTAACAAAGGAATAAAATGAAATTATTTCTCACAGTATTCTTTGTTTGTCTATCCTTAGTCACCATCTCCGAGAAGTGTAAATTAGAAGTTGAAATGATTTATTTCAAAAATTAAACAGAGCACACGGCCACTTTTTCATTTCTTTGTGTACTCTCACTTCCTGCTTTCTTCTCTTCCCCTTGAAAGGGCTATTTCAACAAGAGCAAGTAAACGTCTATAATTGCAAGAGAAAATGTTAATATAACATTTACACAGTTCAACAGCTTCAAAGCTGTTTCACTGAATGAATCTGCCTAAAAGAAAGCTTACACAGAGAGGGCAAAAACCCACCAAATTGCTACTTTGGTTGGAAATTTTGTAATGAAACCTTAAATGCAGAAACAGAAAATAAATAAATTAAAAATAATAAACCACACACAAACACCAAACAGCCTCATCTTCTACCTAATTCAAATCATTTAGAAGCTCTGTGCTTAAGCCATGGATTACTAGTGATACCATCTCCTTCAGTAGGCTGTGCCTAAAGAAAGCATCCCCCTATTAAGAAAAAGGGAGAAAAAAAGTTTAAGCCAAATAATTCAGGCCTGCATAAATCTTTAATAGGAGCTACCCTCCCCAGGATTGGCTGCACTTTCTTTTCTATGCCCAAGGGAAACCCAATATGTCTTAGAAAAGAATAATAGCAACTCCATCTTGCGTGTTATACGATATCTTCAAGTAATCCGGAGGATTTCGCCTTTGTCTGCCACAAACAAAAGGCCACCCATACATAATGTGGCCTGGCTTTTCCAGGCTCCTCACCTCCGCAGGTGACACGCCGAGGACGGACAGGGAGCACCAAGCCAGCCCGTCCCTGCAGGCAAGTTTGCTCTCGGGGCAATTTAGTAATGGAAAAAACAACCCATGAAGAAAGCATGAATTCACCCCTTGTAAGGAAAAAGCACGGTTTCCCCCTTGCAGTTGTCTCAGTTTTCTAGAGATCTATTTAAAAGTGCTGCTTGGGGGCCAAAAAACATGTTTTCATGCTGTTGTTTTCTCTTAAAGTACTCTTAAAGGCATTTTTCCCTCTAAAAAAAAAAATCTTACTCTCTAAAATTAGGTGTACAAACCAAGAATAAAAGAACAACTTCAGTGGATGCTTAAGAACCCAAGACCAGCACTCGGCCGGTAAGCAGCTATATTCAAAATCAATAGCAACAAGTAATACAACCCTCCTCTCCTCCCCTAGAGGAAATACTCGAGGTGCTAAGCAAACATCCGTAACGCTCCCAACACGAAAAAGGCAAGAAACACTGCCCAGCCTGGAAACACGGAGCGTTGCGGTGAACAGTGGGATGAAGGCTGGGGACACCACTGAAGCCAAGGAGGAGGAGGAGGGCGGCTGCAGGGGCCCGTGCAAGCCCAAGGCAGCTCCTGTTTCCTGCGGACTTTGCAGACTGCGGCTCCTGGCCCAGAGGACTACGTGCCCTTTTGGCAACAGGCAGCGGAGGCAGCTCCAGGTCTATGTCCAGCCAGGAAGCCGGAGGGAGGGCGCGTGGCGTCCGGAACCTGCAGAGGTGATGAGACCGCAGGACCGGCCTCTGGGCTGCCCCATGGGACACGTGTTGCCAGATTACAGCATAAAGAAATCCCTGAGAATTCTTTAAATCAATTTGCATACATATGCTAAGTAATAATTGGTGTGAAATGAGGCTTCACGGGTCTTTTGTTGACTAGCATTGAATGACCTGTTAAATTTCCAGTGCCGGGCACTAGCTATCAGATAGCGCGCTATGGAGAGGCAGGCCCGTCGCCCTCGACAGCTCACCCGGCAAGCGCAAGCAGCATTAATTGGAATAGTCTTTCAAGCTGACGACAAGATAAAGCTTCAGCACGAGCACTACTTGCAGCCCACGACAATAAATCATTTTGCTGTTGCACTGGGGACGGACGGGATCTGCCGCGTTTAACAAAAATATGGGGGAAAATGATGTTAACCTTTGGAGATTAGAGGGTACAGCAGGAGCTAAGTCACTAAAAGCTTCTGATATTTCCTGGAGAGGACAGGTATCAGAATTCTGTTTTGCTCAATTAATGGATCTAAAAAGTACCTCCAAGAGGAGGAAAAACCAAAAACAAACAAAAAACCACAGAATTAAAACCTGGATTGCACAAAGTATGTTATTTCACAGATTGCTCACAGAATTGTGTTTGAAAATACATGACCCTGGCTGCCAGCACAGATCCCTCTGGGCCTCTGCATCCCTTGCTACATATGTGCATTTACAAACACTTTGTGGGGTAGGAAAGTAGAACGCAAACCCAGAAATACTGGTTGTACCAGGTGGCTCTCCATGCTCCTGGGAAGAGGCTTGTGGGAGTCATCCCACTCCCCTTCTCCCTGTGGCACCGAGTGGGTCACCGCACAGTAGGTGAAAACAAGCCAGCCCTGCTGGTGCCTTCAGGAGGGTTGGGAGAGTGAGCAGTTGCCAAGGTATCTCCTGTCTCAGCTTACATGTCCCAAGACCTCAAGTCACCCACATGCTATTTTAGAGGACAGAAAGCATAGCTTTTGGAAAAAATAAAATAAAATAAAAATAAAAATTGGCACCACTTGAGCAACAGCAAGGAGGGCCAAGCAAAGCATTTTCTGTACTTGCACATCACTAACCCGAGCCTGCCACAAGTCTTCCACTTGCAGATGGACACTTGTGCAGGAGGCTGCCCCATACATCGCATTTGTCATAGCCAATAACTCTCTGCTCGAGACGCACACTATTGCTTTTGCTCCTGGATGCATTGGCTGAACCTTTTATGAGCAGGACTAGACAACTCAAGAGCACCTTGCAAAGGATTACAGCATGAACCTTTGCCTGTGTCCAGGGACATGGCACTCCATGCAGGCTTTGTCGCAAGCAAAAACATTCCCATAAATGCTCAGAGGAAGTGTGACCAAGATGAGTGCAGCATTTGCTATTTTTCTGCACTATTTATCTTGTTCCTGTATCAACTGCTGTCATAAGAAACATTAACAGGCACTGCAAGCTCTCCAAGGCCAGCACACACAGTACCCAGAGTACCAATAGGCACTATCAGAGAGAAAACTGGGAGACAACCATGTTCTTTCAAAATCACTGGTATATAACATACATAGAAAAGCTATGGATTCAAGCTTAAGAAAGGTCATTTATAAAGCCTAATTATTTTCTCTTCCTCTGCACCAAGTCTTCTTCAGGCAACAATTCCTACATTTCTTCAATGCTTTTCAGGGGTCTGTTCAGCCTTGTGATCTTGGCACATCCCAAGATGCCAAGTCCTCTGCTAGAAAGTTCATATTATTATTATTTTCCTGTTCCTATTTATCCATCAATCACACTAATACTGAAATGAAGAAGAGTGAGTCCTTCCAGCTACAGCAAGAATCTCCTACTGCGCTGTTAATATCTTCATCATACATTGGAGCCGTGTTTGGAGGTTCAGCCCTCTCGGGCTTGGCATAGACATGGCCTGCATTGTAAGGACAGTTACTTTGGGAAGTTATTTTTCATTTTTGGCTTTAGAAGTCTGCAGTGCATAGCATTTTTTTTTTAATTAAAATATCATTTTGACTGAGTTGATAAAGCCTCATCTAAAGAGCTTTTATGTTTCATTTCACCACAGGTTCTTACACTTCCAGTTCCTGTGAGATGTGAAAGTGAAGGTAAAGTTGCTGAGGATGATAACTTCCAGATATAAGTGGCATCAGGAAATAGGAAACTATAAGCTAATAAATCTTTTGAAATGCTAGGAAATCCAGACACCACAAATTCTTTTTCAGATGCATTATTTTCAGTCCTTTAACACTACTGTCCAAGTTAGAACAGATGACTGTAGTCCCCTTCTAGATTTAACTCTTTGGTCACTTCAAAAGAGCCAGGATAGGACACTAATGGTTTTCCAACCATCAAGAGAACCATCTTCACTGCAAGAACCTGTTGCTCCATGCAGTCAAGCTGCATGTAGACACATAAGCCATGCCTCAACATGGATTAGTACCCTGTGACTCCACACTTAGCTAGGACTTCTGGTAGCTCTGCAACTAGCTTTCGGTACTTTGTACATCTTGGTATTTTGGTATTTGTACATCTTTCGGTACTTTGTACATCTTGGTATTTTGGTATTTGTACATCTTTCGGTATTTTGTACATCTTGAAAGGTGTATATCTTTTGCTAAGTTTGATCAAAATCAAGAGACAAGATTTGGCCACTCTGTGATTAGAGCCTAATCCCCAGCAGGAACTCTGAGTCTGTTCGAGTTTTATTTAAAAAGGGCTATTGTTTAGTGCTAAAAGATACTTAGGTCTTTTCCTCCTTCAAAAAAATCCCCAAAGCTCTGATATACAGTTCTTTTCCCTTTTCACCACCAAAAAAAATAAGTTAATATAAAAATCAATGACGTCCTTTAAACTAAAATTCAGTCATCAATTTTGGTATCATGTTAAGCATAAAACATGCTAGATACTGTTGAACACTTTGGATTAATATCTAAACGTGCAAAGGCTTCTGTGGAGCATGAGTTGTTTTACGTCAGTCACACTTTCCAGTCCATACTCAGGATTTCCCAGCCTTCAGCAGGCAACCTGGCCACAAACAATTGCTCCTCTTTTAGTCAAAAGTATCAGAAACTTGTGCATGGTTTTCCCCTGCTCCTAGATCCCAGAAGAGTATTTTCACAGCTCTAAGACCTCAGCTTTGGGTTTCTTTGCCAGCACCATTCTCTTTCCACGCCAATATCATCTGGCTTTGGTAGATCTCAGCACAATTATAAAAGTCTTCGAAAATCCTTTATAAACTAAATGCTTTATGTAGGTTGAGACTGCTCAAAACCACCCAACATCCATCAACCCTACTGAGAACAGAAAGCCCCAACAGTAACTGGCGTTACCCTTCCCCATGTACCACCACCCGAAGGCACTTGCTGCTACTGTAGCACCCTCGTTATACACCCCTACGCTAAAGGCTGGGGCACTTCCCTCGCTGTGTGCCAAGGCAGAACACAAGTGCCCAGACACCTCACTGCCAGCCTTTCCTAGGGGCTGGCTGTCCGCCAGAGCCTCCAGTCCTGCCACGGGTGCAGAAAGGGCAGGAGGCAGAGCAGGAGCTCACACTGGCTTCCCAAACAAGCTTCCCTGCCCCTTGTAAAGCCACACTCACCTTACTGCCACAGCCACTAAGCTCCCTGCCACGCTCCTGTCACCACCACACTTCAGGACATACCCGATAGCTGCTTGTAAGGGCACATTCACACATTTAGCCAAAGTAGTTTGCCCCAGTTGTGCTGCAGGAGGGGCAGCCCCAACACAGCCTGGGCCACAAGGCTGCAAGGAAGCCCTCATAGGGACACTCACCTCACAGCTGTGCTCAGCCAATGGCCATCACCAACCAGCAGCCCGCATTCCCCACCTCGCAGGGCAGCAAGAACCAGCCACCTTCCCTGGCTGCCTCCCTTTAAAGCCTCCTCCTCGCACAACAAGCCCCAGGCGAGTTAATGAGCCCCAGGTGCCCAGGGAGATGAACAAGCTGCAGGTGCCCCATGTTGCTGCCTCCTCACAGGGCTGGGGCAGCAGGGCCTCCCCCACACCAGAACTGTAGCCTTTTTCTACATGTATTTTATATATGTGTTTATATATATATATATGTGTACATATATATATATATATATATATAAAAGAGCTCAACAGTCCAGCTTCACCACATACCATCCTCAACTGTGGGCCCCAGGGACTCCCTCCTCCTTTCCTCACGGGGCTGCTGGCCAGACCCACGGCTCAGGGGCAGCCAGGGCAGCCGTGCTCGGCCGCCCGCTCGCTCGCCCGCCCACCGTTAAAGCGTTAATGCCGTTCGTTAACACTGAAAATATTCACCGTTCCCTGCGCTGGAGGCATGGGGCCACGCCGCTCGCTTAATAGAACTCGCCTGGAAATCAAACACAATTTTTATTCAGGGGGATGATTACTGTGTCTTGTTTAATTCTTGCCTAACAAATGTCAGCGCTAATGTATTACAGATTATTCAGTCAATTTGATGGTTCCAGGTGAAAGAAGGGAACACAAATCTCTTCTTTTAGTGTAAAAAGGGTCAGCTGGATGACTTCCACTGCAGGAGCCGAGATGAGGCTTGACATGAATCAATCAAGGCGGCTCAATTTTACAGTTATAGTGCCTAATGCCTAAACATGAGCGTATGGGTGGAAATTAGCACCCGATTATGAGCATACATGATCTTCCCTTGGAAGACAATAATATTGGCATTAAGCTTCTCAAGAGGGAAGATGCTGCTGGTTTTTAATATGTCTTAAATTATGTCAGGAAAAACACTGGAACATCACACAAAAGCCACAGTCAGTGTATATTGCTATCTCATAGAGCTGGAGATCTTTACAACAATATTGACACAGGAGCAGGCAAGCAAATGTCAGCCAATATAACATATGAAATACTTAACGTAACCAATTTTCAGCTGTCAATCAGCAGGGAATAATGACTGATGCAAGGAATCAATACACCACAATTGAATTCCAGCTCACAAACTTGTTTCGTTCTGCGCTATAAAAGACTGTCAAATGTCACACCCCAGGAGATGCAACAGGATTCCAAAGATTTATTTATTTCAAGCTCTGAAGTCTATTAGCAATAGTGCTCCTTGTGCTATCGGAAAAAGAGCCCTGATGACATTAAATTATCAGAAATGACAACTCATTGCATCTGCAGCCAATTAATTATATCATTCTAGATCGTGTTTCAGCAGTCCTCCACCATTTGACTGATGAGTAATCACAGGTAATTATACCTGAACAAATTTTTGTGACTTTACCGCAGCAAATATCTTTTCAATACAATGCAACACAATACAATACAATGCAATTTTTTTGCAACACCTATACAATGATTATATTTACTATGTATTCGGTGAGTATTTTTAAACAAATTGCTTTGTACTTTTGATAAAGTGAAAAAAAACAAATCGCACTCAACCCTTACCTCAGCTTTATTCAGATAGTAAAAATGTTTAAGTTTGAAATTATTATTCTCTTGGCTGAATGAATAAAGATTACTACAGAGGTCTACAGAGCTATATCTTATGTAATATTCCTCACTGTTTTTTTTAGGGGAGTGGGCAGGGCGCCTTAATATAGGCAACCGAAAAAATGCATTTGTTTTCATATATCACCATGCTGTAGTTCCTTCCTGATGAAAGGAAAAGGTGACACCAAAGAAAAATAATGAAAGGAAACAAAGGTGATTCCTGGAAGAGTCATACTGTCCAAAGAGTGTGTTTTGGATATATAAAGAAAAGTGCATAGGAATGCACCTGCCATTTAAAAAGGAAAATAAAGTCCAGACATAGGAAGCTTAGAGTAAGGTATTTTAAACATATAAATATACTCTTTTTTTCCCCCAAAACATAATCAATTCTTGGTAATAGATAATTCATTCACTAGTATGTTCTTGATTATTGACCTGACATTGTACCTTTCTTTTTTTCTTCCTGCAACATGAATGTAAAGATAATGAATTAAGATAAGTAGCCAGTTATTCTATACTTTGTCCTAGGGAGGCTCTTTGCAAGGCAGGGTACCAGTCTGGCTACATTTGGGTAGTGGAATCAGGCCCACAGTAATTATCAGACTATTAAAATTAGCATATTTTCTTTACCTGAGGCTGAAAGTTAATTAAAATCTGACAGTGCAGTCTATACAGAAGATAAACATTACTGTATTTTCTTTCCAATACATGGATATATAGTAATTCATTTAAGAGAGAGTAGCTCATGCAGTTGAATGTGCTTATTAAAAATAGCCAGGAAGGTCAGGGGCAGTGCTTGCTGTATCCTTCATTTGTTCTTCACTGAAAATGATATAACTGAACTGCAAAAGTTGAGATTGGAAAGCCACTAGCGTGTTGTCTAATTTCAGCCACAGAAGCTGCTGTGCACTCCGTGACTTTATGAGGGAATAAGATTACAGGTCACAAGAGCTTCTTTATTTCCCACCTGTAGCTTCTAACAACATTTTATTAAGGATTTTCCCATCTTCTCTCCCTGACCTACAGGGGACACAATTCTAACAGCTGCTACAGGACCCTTACCAAAATGGCATTAACACAGATTAACAGTTCTGAAAAGCAGTATCAATTTATCAGGACTATATTTATGACTGCTAACTAGTATTATTACAGTGCTTGTAAGATAAACACAGCATATCATTATGTAAACAGGGAAAAGGCGTTTAACACAGTTAAACAATGCATCAGGCTGTTTTTGTCTAAAATCACACTAAACTGCTGTTTGAAGTTTTAGTACTCATTTACAGAACAAATACTTCAGAGGTATCCTATGTGCTAATATATATATTGTTGTCTGTATTGCATGTGGAGGTTATCAATTTCTTATTAATCAAGTGCAGTCTATTCACACTAATCCACCAAGCAGAGGCAGAACTTCTGCCGAATGTTAAGTCAAATTAATATATGCCCAGTGCTCAGCCTTCCTTTGCCAGTGCATTTTCAGTGCAGTTTTGTTTCCATAAGGACTGTAAGATTAGGACCTTGCTGGTAAATTGCAGAAATAACATAATCTTTGTAATCCACTTTACTTGTTATGCAGTATTTTCATTCACAGAGATGTACTATTTGCTACTTGAAAGTAAGAAAGGGAGGGAGTGGGAGAAAAGAAAGGAAGGAAGGAAGGGAGGAAGGGAGGAAGGAAGGAAGGAAGGAAGGAAAGAAGAAAGGAAGAAAGGAAGAAAGAAAGAAAATCTTACTATGAATAGAACAGGCAGCAAACCATGAAATAAGTCCTACCCTTGCTATAAATTTCTAAAATAATTCTCCACAAGCTATACAAAGTGAGTTTTCTAGAAGCACAAAATATGTGCCAAGTATATCTAAGATAAATCTATAGCTATTTAGTGAGTTCTCCATGTACATTCATTGTGGAAAACCAAACAAATTTCCAAAAGTTTAGATTAGTCATCCAAAAGGCTGGGATAGACTCTCTTCTGTCAGCATCCTTCTGAGCGTAGCTGCTGGGCTAATCAAGTTGTGTTATTACTACACTAAACAGCTAGAAACCTCAGCACAAAGCCATATGGAGCAGTATCAAACAAGACAGAGGTGCTACATGTGTTTTGCAAAACTCCGCTTGCGCATTGGTGCTCTCCAGCGAGCCACGTCAGCAGAAGGAAAATGAAACGTTGTTAGTTTTCACATTGCTGAGCCTGACGAAGGCCGGGGAGGGAAGGCAGATGTGTGCCGGGACAGCAGGGCTGCCGGCCTGCTGCTCCGTGCAGCGTGCGCTTTTCCAAGGAGCCCGTAGCCGCAGCGAGCGCAGGCTGTCGGCTCCTAGCTGGGCACCCGAGCGGGCAGGCAGGTTGCAGAGAGCTGGACACCTTGGAAAATCTGGCCGTACGTAAAGAACATACGGTAGGAGCTGCTCTGCCCTTCTGAAAATGTGTTTGTGTGTGCAACTGCATGGGGTCTGTTAACAGTCTGAGGAATATGGACAGACGTGACCAATAACAAAAACACAGTAAAATAAAACAGTTACACATGGCTTTAAAATGTGCGATAAGAAGCAATTTGTCCTTAGACTCCAGTGCAGCTCCTTGCTCTCTGGGCTGCGCCAGGACGTGAATCCAGACTTGCAGGAGACCTTTCCCCGCAGCAGCCCGCACTGCCTGCAGCTGCACGAGCCCCTCGCGCAGGCTCCGCGCCACGGCCGGGCGCCAGGACGTAGGCACGCGGGGCTCCCGTCGCGGGAACCAGGTTTCCAGGGCTTTGCCACTGCTGCTGCTGCTATCTAGGGGGACAAAACTGTCCCTTTGCCCCTATGTCTGGACCTACTGCGTGTTTTATGGGTACGGCAGGAATAAACACTAACCTATTACTATTCCTGAAAGTCAGACCAAATACACCTTTTGATGCTTTCAAACAGAGGATGAAGTTCCAAATCTCCTAGCAGACTTCCACCACCACACCCCTCTTTATTCTTCAGTCATAAAAGTACAAATTACATGTACACTGAAATGTGGTGGAGCAGTGGAAGGGTCTGTGTGAAACACGTGCGAAACACAGGCAAACTGCTCAAGCTCAAGCATCACAACCTTCTGCAACCTCTGTTTTTGCATTAAGAAGCTGTTTTGGCTAAGCAAAGTAACATGAATAAAAGCCAGGGCATCAGTCCAGATTTTCCAGCTTTAATAAACTTCCTTGATTCTGTGGACTAGGTCAAACTCTTATTGCTATTTATTTCATATGTCATTAAGCATTTCTGGACACATCTGGGAGTGGAGAAGATGGGAGGAGTGCAAGAAATAAGCACAGAACCCCAACTTCTTAGCCAGGTTTGGTTGTGATGACACCTGGATTGTATTATTATATTTAATAAAGAATTACATATCTAAGGCCAGAGATTTAGGCTGGTGTACTATGTTCTCATGCTAAAACCCCCCCAACGCACAGCAGCAGTTATGTGAGGTCAGCATATCAGCACAGACACTTATTTTTGTTAACTAGTAATTACTTCTATGGATTTGGGTCAAAGCATGAAGATTACCTTTAGGCCTGATTTCATGTCCTTTACACAAAGACACCTCCCAATGAAGTCACTGTATAAGCCAGTGGGATGCTCTGTAACTGGCCAGACACTCTTCTACATGTCTTTATTGTGTATATACACACAAATACATATAAAATACATACTAATACTAATGGAGTATTCCATATACTAATGGAGATTCACAGGCTGGTGTTTGCAGATGAAGGGTGTTTACTAAGAGCTGCCGGAAAGCTTGCTTCTCTCATTTCTATGATGTCCTTTTGTTTTGGATCAGAGGTTTCTGTAGCAGTACCCTGTATTTGAAAGAAAACTGCAAGAGTAGCTAAAAACAGAATTCCCCTCCAAAAAGTTGTATTTTTGTAGCTTTAAATAATAAAAGGCATCAATGGTAACAGTTTCAGACGAAATACCATTGAATCATAATCCATAATAATGACAAATAAAGATCACTCAGTGGCAAGATATGATCATATTAAAAAAATCAATTAGTGCAGCAATGCTTTCACTGTAGCTTCAGACTTGACAGTCATAAACAATTTGTAAGACCAGTCATCCATTTTAAACATTCAGAAGATAATCCCAGTGGTCTTCCTGCTGTATATTCTGCTTTAGTGCTTTTGCAATAGGGTTTTACATTCTTAAAGGATCACCAGCTTGTTAAAAAGGCACAGCTATTTTGTAATGTGTAATACCCAGCAAAACCATCCTAATCTGTAATGTTGTGTGGAAACCATTTCATTCTTCTGGGCCCCTAGTATAGGTGGAGAGCAAATAATCATCCTCTTAGAGGAACTGAATTAACCAGGAGAAAATGCTCTGAGCTACAGCCCCTTCCTGTGGGATTTTTTTTTTTTGCATGATATGATAACACATGCAATACAACATCCTCATCTTTTAATTATAAAAGAAGAAAATAATTACATAAACTCCTATAGAGTAAAATTACCTAAATAATTATACAGTGTAGTAGACTGTGTGCAAATCCAACACATTATATAAAGATATGTTTGCATCCATGTCAAAAGGGCAGCTGCGTCCCACATTCAGCTACCTTGGCTGAGCAACTTACTTCTTCTATTGTGAATAAATTCCTGGAGTTACTCATGATCTGAGAACCTGTGAATGTCATTTTGGAAGCTCCAGCGAATATCCTCACTTTCCCATGGGCTTAGAAACTGCATCTGCAGGTTTAAAAATCATAGCTTATGCTCTACCCACCTACCTTGTCTTAACAGCAGTTGTATTTATTGTATTTATTATATGTATACAATACATATATTAATGTATTTATTAATATCCCTCTTTTGTCACGTTTTCTGTGACGTCGATGCAATAACTTACTCATATTTCACAGAATGGCTGAGGTTGAAAGGGATTTCTAGTGTCCATCTAGTGAATATTTTTCCTTTGAGATGCTTGAAGATGTATATCCAAAAAGTTGGAGAAATACCAAGCACTAACCCTGTGACAGAAGATGGGACCTCAGGAATTGATAACAGAAGAAAATTCCCTCATCAGTCCTGCTTCTTCCCAAGTACCCTTCCCAGCCCAAGCTCTTGAAAACCTTTCATGTCTTTTGTTTATCGTTTTCTGGAGGCAACAGTTCATTCAATGGCTGAGCAGAAGGATCCTCTGAACTGTAAAGATGGGCATATAAGAATCTGACCTGTGGGCAGAAACCACTCAAGCTCCCCAAATCATCCTCCACCAACAGACAGCAAGTAAATAAAGTGTTTGCTATTTTCTCTGTGTATTTTTTTTGCAACAGTACAAACTGTCTTTTACAGACAAAACCAAGTTTGAACAAGTTTTTACAGGCCTGATAAGCAGCAAAGTTCTTTAAAAGTTACAACGGCAGAACACCGCTTTCTAGCATACCAATGTCAAATGCTAAACTTAGCTAAGTAGACAATTCCTAACGTTATGGAAATGCAGAGCTTAATTGACATAATATAGTAAATACATTTGCTTGGTTTGAGACAGTATGACCTAGACATTGCAAAGATCAGGGCATGGAGTATTTCTTTCTTGCTGCTAATGCCTATGGAAGAAAGCCTACAGAAATAATAAGTGATGCTGAAACTTCAGTTTGTTTCACTGGGAATAATTATTACTAGCCTGACCTTTACTAAGACTTGTACCCCATTATATTGATGAAACTCCATTTCTGTTTTGCTTTGTTTGGTCAGCAGGCCCTAAAAAGATCCCAAAAGCTCGAGAAATTGCACTGAACATGGTTTGGAGGAAGACATAGGGATTCTTCAAGGTCCTGCTAAATCAGCATCCTGAAAAATGAGCTCTGATGGTCCCTTTTTTAAAACCGCACACCTGTTATAAAAAATAAGTTATCTGCAGTGACCAGCATCCTCTTCTTTCTCCTTCCACATCAGCCTTTCTCTTCTTTTGCTGAAAGACAACATCATTTCTTCAGCTGAAAGACAACAACAGAGAAGAGTGACAAATTCCCCACACGTAATATACTTCTTTCCTTTCCTCTGCGTCTCATTACCAAATGGTCTTTTTTATGCATTAGCCCTGTCACTGAGTCATGGAGCACCAAGTTGAGTAATAAGACTATAAAGTCTACAGTATTAAGGTTTTTAATTAAATACACAATTCCAGCTTTTAACTTCCAGCTTTTAACTTTCTTAAAATAAATATATGAAACAATATTAAAAAAAAAAACACTTTGTGGCTTTTGTATGTATTTTCACAAACGTACAGGACATAGAAATAGGCCCTTTCAGACAAGATTTCAAACCACTGCTTAAAGTTTTCACCTGTGAGCTGCGTATGGGTCCATTTTGTTCACTGCAAGAGTTATTTGTATGATTTCTTATTATTCTGACCACTTTTAAATATATTTATACTAATTAGACACCACTCTTCAATACCTATTAAAACTAGACCCAACTAATAAAAAAAAAAGAACTATAATACTCATGACACCCATAACCCAGATTAGTCATGCAAAGAAAATATATCTAAACAGTTTTCTGATAATTGGCATTGATCAGCTATTTATTTATCCAATTTTAGAACAGAACAGGTTTTCATTTCTTAATTTTAAAATGATTTCTCTAAAAGCTATGAAAAATACTTTTCTTGGATCAGATATTTTATTTGCTTTCAAATTATTATTTAGACCTTAGCCCCAAAACCATGTCAGATTTCTCCAATCTAATAAAGATCTATTACATTTTTGTTCATATACCAAACATTGACTCATGGCCACTAAACAAACTCTTTTTGTCTTTCCTTTCTGGCTCAAGATCTCTGCCTAATTTTGCCTTCCAGTGCATTCCACTTGCATGGTACACAACATTCAAAAGGAGGGCTCCTACAGCTGTCTACTTGACTCTTTACCTGACGCTCACTGTGGCACATCAAGTCTCTGATAACCTGCATTCAGGGTTTCACAGTGCCCACAGCAGAACCTGTATCACTGACCCCCAAATGCCTGAGACTGAGATTTAAACTTCGACGGCATTCGGAATAGAATCATAGAATCACAGAATGCCTAAGGTTGGAAGGGACCTCTAGAGGTCATCTAGTCCAACCCCCCTGCACA
>JAWLRI010000756.1:1785738-1803167 GCA_034781795.1 Crypturellus tataupa | reverse complement strand
CGCCCGCGCCTCATGGGTCCCCGCTCCGTGTTGCCGCCCGCGCCTCACGGGACGCCGCGCCTCGGCCCCACAGCGCTGACAGGCACTGAGCAGCGGGGCCTCATCCCGCGTTGGTTAAATCCCACGGGGACGGAGCCCAACGTGGCGCTCACGCACGTGCTCCCCGGTACAGGGCCACAGCCAGCATCTCTGGCCAGCAGGGGAGCCACCAAAGCGGCCGGCAGGAGGTAGGGGAGGAAATGCTCTCCAGCTCCCACCCCGTATTTCCAACCCGAAAGGACTAGCTCTTTCGCATGATAATGACCGAGGCGATCATCGCGCTTGTGGTAACAGCCGCAAGGAGCAGGACGTAAGCACTTTTCTGCGCTCTGAATTGACTCTGTCACCTCCCTGCTGTTCCTCCTTGTTTTATAATCGCTCGCTTGATCCTACCAAAAATAAACTAGCACGATCAATGAAGCAGGTAGACCGTGGGAGCAATGAATATCCACATGATTAAGGGTTTTCAGGCTTAGCTCCTAAATAACCATAATTGCCACTCTATTATCTCCAGAGTTAGAAAACAGAGAAAGTGAGGAAAGAAGAATTTATTGGGAATTTATGATAAAAACACCTCTCTTCACACCAGAGCAACACTTTCATCTGCTATTATTAAATTCCAATAACTGAATTATGGCAATAAAATGTTGTAAACAGTAGGAACACTTTTCCCTCTGAACTTCCACATCATGGAGATTCCTCCAAAATGACTATTTTGCCCAGGGCGCCATGTTTCCCACATGAATGATGGGGTTGTCGAGACCCCTCCAAACAGACAATTGAAACATTCAGAGATACTTGCTCTAAATTATCCTGTGTTAATGGCAGAAAGAGTCTAGGAAGAGTATTTTACTGAGACTGATGTTTCATCTTACACACCTGTGGTGCGACACTGATAGTAGTTACACAATTAAGAGAATACGTGAGAGGGCTCCCTGTACAGCTGACCTGCAGTAAAAACACCACAGTCAAGGCCGAAGAGGTCATTTTAAGTTGTCACACCTTCCTGCTATTACTGATGGTCATCTCATTGAGAAACATGTCAAACGTATGATGAGTGCCCTGCAGGAGTCAGAGGAAAAGGGAAAGGAAAGGAGGAAAGGGAGACTGAATGTACATACACTTCTCGGTCTGTTTTTGTTGTTGTTTTGTTTTTTTGTTGGTATTTTTTGCGTAGTGAGGGGCAAAAGGAAACAAACTGCATTTTCCCTTGCAGTAAAGCAAACTATTTTGCTCTTTTTATAATGTGATATGCTGAAAGTACTCCTCCTTTACAGCCATCTTAACATAAGTAGGTCGCCGATAAAGAATGATTTTTCTGCTGAAACTGGAAAAATAAACAGAATAGTTGGTTTTGAGATAAATAATTAGCATAGTTACCTGCAGCTCGAAGAAGGTTCACAGTAAAAGGATAATGAACTGAAGTCAAAGATAACTAGCCTGAAATAGACTAAGAAACTTTGCTGATTTAGTTGCCTATGAAGCTGCCTATTAAGTTGAAGCTTTGTCTTTTTATTTGGGGGAGTTTCAAATCAATTTCAGATTTCACACACCACAATGCCCTAAGCAGAAGCATCTACACAACCAAACAGGTTATTAGCTCAACCACCCAAGGCAGAAAGTATCACTGTCCCCAAGACATGAGCCATCAGTGCCCGCCAGCTTCCCCTAGGACAGTCACAAGTCAATAGCAATGAGGAGCCAGTCAGGTCAGATGGTTCACAAGACTTTGGCAAGAAAAGAAAGATGAAAAAAAGTCTTTCTTGATGAGAGAGAGACAAAATCAAGATTTCATGAACAAATTCAACCGACTAGCCTCAGACAAGCTCTGAGTAACTCCCTCTCTGTAATAAAGATGGAGATAAAAAAGGCACATTCGTTAATATTTCCATTAATATTTACATCCTCCTTGCAGGAAAAAAAAAAAAAAAAAAGAAGGCAGCAGGGGAATACATCATAAAAATACATCTTTTTTCCCAAGTCACCATGACCATAAACACAAAGGGCTATCAACCATCATGAAAGGGAAAGCTTTCTTGGTATCAGCTGGTGAAGAAATGAAGCAGTGTGTGTGTGCATGGAATATGTTCACTCTTATGCATCCAGCAGCTGTTTGCCTGTTTTCAACACTGCCGGCACACGTGCTGGATGTAATGACAGCCTGCTCTGTGATACCTGTGCTCTAAAATAGTTGGAGAAGGACCAGCTGCTTCCTACAGTTCCCAAGTCCTTCGGAGTCAACTCACTTCTGTTACAAATTTGACTGTCTCTGAGAGTTATTTGATCTGATTAGTGTGCAGGTGCAAAGAGGCCATGATGGCAATTGTTTAGACATTACTGGGAAACCTTAGGAAACCCAGAAGAATCTTCCAGAGGAACCAGGTACTCTAAGACAGTAGTAAGAAGAACACTTTCCTTTGTTTCAGGAAAGAAACAGGTGGAGAAGACTTCTTTTTTCATTTAAGAGTGGATTCATGAACTTTTTATAGTTACAAAAATCTATTCAACTTAAGACAGATGCTCAAATTCTGCGCAATATTGCTATAAGGAGTAAATACGGTATTATACCTCAGTTTCAAATCAAGTAATTTTATATCAAATGGATGCCAAGACCAAAAACCTGTCCAAATACGAGATGAGGAAGTAAAGAAATGATACCTGCTGTCTCTGTTAGACATCACTAAAATCAGAATATAACTGAGGAGCGAGTGTAAGAATAGCATCTATATACCGATCATTTCCTACACACCACCGGCCAGGCTTGCACAAACAGTCTGGCACTTTAGTACCACTGAAGCACGGTACAGAGAGACGTGTATGAAGCTGCAGGTGTGCCCCTTGCTGGTGCTCTCTCTGGAAGACCTGCTGGGCTGCTGCGGGGGGAAAGGAGAGGGTTAGCAAAACGGGAAGTTGGTTTTACAAGATGCCTCAGAAAAAGAGCATAATTCTAATAACTCTATCACACATTTTAGTGATAATGCAAAGAGCGGTCCCCATGAGCCCTCCTGAGGAGCTGGGATGCTTCTTGCGCTCTAGGGCTACTTGGGAATCCACCAGACTGTGAGGCCTGCAGTGCTCTGCCTCACTTTCCCCCCACTCCTCAAGTTATTTCCATGTATTTATTTCCCCAATGGTGTTTTCAGAAGCAACATGGAATATATTAATTATGTCCTTATGATTTCTTTTTTATGTTAAGGAAATACAGAAAAGTAGAGGCAGCAGCTGCTAGAAGTCAAGCTATTTTTTTTCAAAATTAGCAAAGCCTTCCTGTTCTAACAGGACCAGTAGGGCTGTCTCCTACTGTTACAACACGCTCAGAGAGCACCGGAGTTCAAAAGCATTCTGAAAGGTCCTGGTGTTCGGCTGAGGATATTTGAGTCCTTGACTCCAGTCCTTATCCTTTTACAGGACCCAGGATTTCAAATGTAAGCTTCAAATAGCAATTAAAAATAGCATCTAAAAGCATTCTTTAGGTATTTTATTTTGTCCTTGTTCTTTGTCTGCTATACACCTGCCATGGAAAATGCTGGATATGAAAAGTGAAGCAAGTTTTGACAAACGATTTCTTGTTTAATTAGTGGTATGTATGGTTGACATACAATACAAGATGGAAGCCAACAGATTGCTCATGGGAGATCCCAGGAGTGCTGATAACTGGACAGAGTTTGTAGCTCTGCTTTACATGTTTGTGTCTGAGAGTTTTCAGATTAAGGATCTTACAAAAATAGTTCGATTTCAAATATAGATTTGTGTTCCTCTTTCATAAAGATGCTCCTGTCTTTGAGGTACTTGATTGCAAACTATTTCTCTTCTGTTTCAAAAAGCCAATAGTATAGGACAAAATTCAGTTTTTAAAATAGTAGAGGTTTTCCACAGCAATGTTATTGGTTTTGATATGTAGCTTACACCTGCAAATCCAGTCCTACTCCTTATACATATAATATACGCACAGACATTATATATATAAACATTTTTATATATATATACTTTCTATGTATTCACACACGTGTGCGCACACACACCCACACACATATAAAATGATGATTTTCTAGTCCATACACCCTTCAGAAAGCAATATGGGGAGGGATGCTGGTCTCTTAGTGCTTCTGCATTATGATCTACTGACCCTGAAAATAAGGTCAGAAGGAGGTCTCACTGCTAACTGGAAAACTAATCAATATAATTCTACCAAAGGGCTGGTACACACCAAATAATATAGTCCCCTCCCCCTCAGCAAAAATCTGTGCCTCATTGTAGAGCATATAAACATCAAATTTTGCTTCTCAGGGAAAATAAAAAACCTCCACTGAAGAAAAAGCTTTATGCTTTGTGAGGCTAGCTGAAATCACCAAGCCATCTCATGGTTCTCAAATTTTAATTTGACTTCTGAGCAACAAGATTGGTTATATTTCACATTTTGGTCTTAATCTCTTGGAAAGAAACATAGAGTCGTGTCTGCATTTCGGTCTACAGTTGGAAACAACAACCAGTGAAGAAGGACTGCATTTCTTCCTCCCTCCCTGCAAATGTTACAGTTATACAACGAGAAAAAAGACCCGGCCTTACGGTGCGTGACGAGCCCGGCACAGCAGCCGGGATGAGCGCGGAGCAGCCGCAGGGACGCTGCCATGGAGCGGGGCTGCATTGGATTCTGGTCAGGTACTTTGCCTGCAAAGGAGAGCAAGACAAAGGGTAAAAGGTCACTGGTGACTAATTTTCTGAAAACCAGCAGCTTGTGTAAGTAATAGAACATTTATTGTATTTCTCTGTCATCCCAGCAATGAGCTAGAAAATCCATAAGAATTCCCAGCACTAGCCTTTATTAAAGTATAGCCCTGGATTAGTTTAATGTCCAATTTAAAGTCACTGCCTGCACCTACTTTGCTTACTTTACCTAAAGAGAGCCATTTTACCCCAGTTACGTCCCAATTTAAGTTGCCAAAAACATCTTTGTTTTTTTCCCTAAAAAAGGTTTTATTTATTTCATACACACATATATGTGTGGGTGTTGAGAAAAGAGCACTTGAATGCAGCATTGCTACATTAGAGAGGTCTTTTCCCATGCTGAAATATTAAGGCATATTTGGAGCTGGAGAAAGACTGCAAAATCTCAGAATAGCTGTTCACAAAGGAGAAAAACAGAGGAGCCACAAACTCCCTTTGAGGTAGCTGCACCCCTCTCACTTGCTCTGTGTAGACATTCACAAAATATTGCTTTTCTGAATGAATATGCATAGCAACCAACTCTGTGGTGGAGAAGACAGAAGCTGTTAACCCAAGATGTTCCTCACATCCATATCCAAGGCAGGATCCAACCCCCGGCGATGCGTCTGCAAAGAGGGCAAACAGCACCCACACGATGACAAGGCATGTGCAAGCACCGGCCATTTCTGTGTTCCTGCCCGTAACGATCTGGCTGGAGACCCAGACCGCCTTGGCAGTGGGGGAGATAGCGATCAGTGTTTCCAGTCAATATACTTGACAGCTATAAATGCTGTTATTGGACCTTCAATGAGATACTTAATACGTGTTAACCCCACAAAATGTAATTACCCTCTAGACTACACTAGAACAACAGAAAAACAGAGTATAAACACTGTTTAGTATTGAGTGAGCCCTCACCTCTTCCACAAGGTTTCATTAGGTAAATCATCTTTTGTTGGCTCAGATTTCACTGCGTTCACACCTCAGTTAGACTCCTGGTGGTAAAGGCACAACTTTGTGCCATCTGAACCCATACTCGCCTCCCAAAACACGCTCCTCCAACCTGCCTCCACGTGAACTACGCTGCAGCAGATGCCACGTCGCCTGCGGCAGCCACCCAGGCCCTTCAGAAAGGCTCCCGCTGCGCTGCTGTGCCTGCTGCAGCGACTGCTCCGTGAGCCCCTTCACAGCACGCTCGCTGCACCCCCTCACAGCCTTCTCCATGTCCCTAAATTGCAAGGGATCGCTGGGCCTATTACACTGAAAAAGAGAAATTGACAAATAGAACAACGTTTTTCTTCAGATAATTTAAATTCCTTATAAAAATTTCTTGCCTTGTCCGGCTCATCATTCATTCCGATGACACCACAACCGGGAATGCCAGCAGGCAGTGACAAGTGTTGAATATGCAAGTTCTCCCGCGCCACCTAAGTTAGTCAGACAGGATTCATGTTTTACGCTTATTAGCTAGAACTAATGCACACTTTTAAACATGACTGAAATTGCATGGCAATTCATGGATTCCTGATTTAATGATTTTTATTTTCCAGGCAGCAAGCCTATGAACTACTTTGTGATGAAATTGTTCATGCTCCCATACGAGCCAGTTACTTGATGGACATATGACGACACATGCTTTAAATCAACCCAGATGATACTGCTAAAAATCCAATTTACTGCTCTAATAAAAAAGTTGGTTTTGTGTTTAGTTATATGTGTGTGTGGGGGGAGGAGTGGGGAAATATTTGTGTATGTATGTGTATATATATGTATATATATATATATATAAAATATACATTTATAGTTGAAGCTTATAATTAATGCTGAAAAAAAAGAAGATAGAAGACATCTTCTGATTGTCTGACCCAGGCAGCCATATAGCTGTTTCGGTAAAGGCAATATGAAAACCTTCCAGTGACAATAATTCTCTGCCCTACAGTGGATTTCAAGTGAACTAGAAATGCAGGAACAAGAGAGATCTGTAAGGTAAGTTGTACCTTTCAGAAGTGCTGAACGCAAACAGCTCTAATTGTGTCAAAGGGTAGGATAGCCGCTCAGTGCCTTTTAAATGCTGCGCTCCAGCTGTTCTTGAAAGCTTTACATTTATACACTAAATCATACTAGGCATCTAAAAATGGATCCTAATTAACTTTTGAAGGTCGTGGCCAAGTTTTTCTGGCAGTAAGACTGCATCGTCTTTTTGTTCCCATCAGAGGTCACACACATAACACCAAGAAAAGCCAATTTTGTTTGGGACAAAACTCAGGAAAATTGAATTTCCCAGCGCTGTGACTTCAGAAAGGAGGAAATGCCTAACAGGAAAATTTTGTTCAGGTCATATTTGATATTGTACACAAGACACACAGTGCAATTACTTTGCATTTTGACCAAGATTTGATCACAAAAACCTCAAGTTCAAGAAACAGCAAAGTTGCAGGGGTTACTTTGCCATCTTGCTCCTTTCAAATCTCTTTTGTACACTGCACTATTATTCAGAATGTGTCCAGGTGCTAAATGGATGTAAAATTTACTGAGACGGGAACCCCAGGAGACCTTACCAGTTGGTTACAATTACCAGGGTTTAAAACCTAAGTGAAGGGAAGTAAGATGGTAGATGGAATGGAGCAGCAGGCAACAATAAACTAATATGGTTTTTGAAAGGAGACAGAAACGAGGTAGAAATGGGAGCATTCAAGTACTGGATATAATCTGGGGCATATTAAGTGGAAGAAATAAATCAAGCAATAGCTCTGAGCACATGGTAGAGAGATGTGTTTTCCTTTATAATATGTGAAATGATAGCAATTTTTGACAGAGTTTTTAAGAATCAAGTGGACACAGATTGGAGACAAAAGGGTAAATTTTTATAGCTCACACTGCCAAAAATCTGGAAAACCTGACATCAGGACTCCTACAATAGAATAAAGCCTGACTTTAAGCAGCTTCAGGCCAGTACAGAGTCTTCAGAGATTACTAAAGCATTAGGACTGACAGTTTCAGTTAAATGTTAACTAGAAGCAAATAATACATTTTCAAGGAAGATGGCATATTGATGAAAAATGACAATATTAAAACTAATAAAAAAGCAACAGGAAAAATACTGTAAAAAAAAAAAAAAGGATTGTGGTTTAAAATGACAAGGACTTTGAGGGGTGCATTGACTAGCAGTTAGAAATGTAAAAAATCAGAAGAAAAAGGAAAAATACAATTAACGCTAACAGGACAAGGCATCCTTTAAGAACTGTGTCTCAGAGTGACACATTATGGCTGTGGCTACGGAGCCTGTCCTGTAAGTTTGTATCTCCAGCCATGCAGAGCAACTTCCAAGAAAGAAATCTTAAACTATAGAAGTGAAATCCTGAGCCTACTCAAAGTCATCAGCAAATTTCCATTGATGTCATGGGGTAAAGGGAGTGCAGGAGAAACATGAGCAATTTGCAATGAAACCACTTTTTGTTATGAAGTGTCAAAAAACTTTTACCCCAAGAAAATAAAAATTGGATTAATTTTTTCATCAAAGACTGTAAAAAGAACAGTCAATAACACAGCAGTTGCAGCACGCACATGGATTGTGGGGTGGGATTAACCTTGATCTCTTCCTACTGGAGATCAACTTTGTCTAAATAATTATTGGGCCAGATAGACTGATCCTATAGACCATTAGGGCATTTATCTGGAATGGGACAAAGGCAGAAACTTGATCCTATATCCCATGCAACTTGCACATCTCAAATGAGTGTTCTCACCACTAAATTATTGATTTTACTGAGTTAACCTGCACATATTGAATTAACCTTACACACATACTCATTCGTTCTCTTAAGCTCCTGCCATCTTACTCACAAACACAATATTTCTCAACTTTTTTTTAATAGATAGTTTGTTTCTCAACACCATAAAAAGCTGTAAATAAAAGTATAAACATTATGGTTATAGGCCAGAGTTAATATGCATAGATTTTTTTCCCAAGTATTTTAGAAGCAAGAGGTCAGCAAGAAGATCATGAGGCCCCTTATGGCTGATGACAAGACTAATTTGTTGACAGAAGATTTAGCATTACTTAAGAATTATATGAATTCTTTTTATCAAAGGGAAGAATGGTTGATAGATACCAGAAACAGATTTATTTCCCTTAGGAGGAAGAAGAAATACTAAAGGAAATCAATATCAGGTCAGAACAGGTGATTGAGAAATTTGAATGTTCTATTCAAAGGGAAAAAAGTTTCCCTAACAAATCTGACTTTTCTTTTTCCGAATACTTTACTTGTGATCTTTGCATTTTTTATAATTTGAAAATGGAGAACCAAGACTAAAGAAATTCAGAAATATTCAAATGAATCAAAATACAAATAATTAGGAATATGTCCAGATAAATGATATCACAAAATGATTTGCTAAGGCAAACATCTAAGAGATGACATTTTTCACTTTTTTATTCCCTTCCTCGATCTGAAGAAAACAAAATAGGATGTGAAGGTGAGAGCATATAGCAAGGGATTTCTTGGTCTATTTTGTGATCTATCAAGCGCCTGGCATTATCAGCATGAAGAAGCATGTACAGCCCTGGCAGGCAAACAGAGTATAGATAGCAGGAGTCTTGTCCTCGGAGCTGATCCGTGTTACTGGTCGTTAGTTTGGAAATCAAGCTTCGACATCATTCTCACAAGGACTTTTCTGTTTGAGCTCCTTCCCTTTGCGTTTGACAATATCTCTCAAAGTAATCACAACCTTTGTTTACACAGAGCAGGAAGGAGTCTGACATTATTGCAGAAAACAGAAAAGGGAGAAAACAAAGGTTGTCTTAAACAACCTCCTCCTAAGCAGCCACTAAGGCTGAGTGCTAGTGCTGCACAGAGCAGGGCAAGGCTGTCAGTGCCTGGTCAGGCTGCCAAGGAAGGACCCAGATTTCAGGCCAGGGGGGATGCAGGCCCTGGACTGACAGCCAACCCCCTGGTACACCCTGAGATGCTCCATACAGCTCTGAGGGACCTGGCGGGGTGCGATGTGGCTCCCTTCCCTCCAGTTCATTCAGTCCCGTGCCCTGTCTGTGACACCAGGGAGTGAAGGGAAAGGCCGCAGTGCACCTCAGCCTTCCCCAGGCATGGACACAAGGGCCGGAATGCAGTTGGAATGAGGGGGCCTTTGGGGGTTTTGCAGCACAGACAGACTCGGTGCCAAAGAAAGAGGGTTGTCAGAGCACCTTCATCGGGCAGATTGCAATTTTATTTCCCCTCCTGCACGCTGCTTTGAATATTTGCAACTTTGAAAACAATTCAACTAAAATTGGAAGTTATTTCCACAGAATGCTCCTCCTCAACACGGAAGAGAAAATCAGAATCGAACTATATTACCTTGCACCAGCTGATGTTTTTTCAAGCATTTGGGGACAATTGAGTAAGCCATTTGTAAGCTTCAAGTCCACTATAACAAGCTATGGTCTCATTACAATAAGGTGTCACAGAAAGATGGACAGTATCAAGGCAAACTTCCCCAAATAAATTTGGCTGTATTGATTACTGAGCCCTACCGTAAGACCAAGGAAAGGAACTAAGGAGTAAAAAATGTAGGAGTTACAGACTGGCATAGAAATAGTATCTCACTGGGAGATTAATATACAGTCTATAAACGCATGTTTTGCCATTTGTAGTTTTTACAGGGAGTGAGCAGAATAGATGATGAGGGCTTCAGGAAAGCTGCAAGGAGGTTACAAAATAGTGCTTTCAAATTGAGCTCAAAAGATTTTAAATACTGAAAGCTGCATCAAGCCTACTGAACATGAAATACTTCTGAGTCAAAGGTTCAGGTGCCTCAAAGATGTTGTGGCTACAGGTTGCAGGAGAGACAGTTTCAGGGCAGCCAGTCTTCCCCTGCAACACAAACATCAGGGCAAATTATTCAGTACACCAGATGAGGCCTCACAACCATTTCAGCAGTCCTAGCTATCAAATACTTAGATCAAGTACATCATCTAGACTACTATTTAGACAGAAATTTTCCTCTAATTCCAGCTATTGGCTGGGCTCATAGCTCATCCAGCTATGAGTCACACACACACATACACACCCCTCCTTAATAAGAGCTTCCTTTAGCACCACACTTGACTGGTTAGTTAAAAAAACATCAGTGTTGGGAGATTCTCCTTAGCTCATGAGTCACCTGTTCTCTGTGTCTAGCTGGCATCCTTCTGAACCAAGAGACAAGCATACACCACATGGACAACTTCCGTCTTTTGCTGTCTTGACTGCAGAGTTGTCTGAAGGAGACCACAAGATGACCAGCACTCAGTCTTACGGAGGTCCAGACTCTCTTTAAACTCAGTAAAGACTGAAATGCAATTATTTAAGCTTTTCTTAAAAAATAAGGAGAAACGAAACAAAACCTCTTCTGGGAAAATTCCCCCTGTGAGGTTCTTCTGCTCTTCAGTGATGCATCTGAAGACTTGAGGACAGACTAGAGGACATTCATTCCATCCACAACCACAGCCGAGCCTGCTTGCTCCCTACTATGCATGGAAAAGGAAGAGCTCTCACCTTCTCATCTTTTGTAAATCTCTAGTGCTTTACCAAATTCCTTCCTCTAGAGACTTGTATGCTGACTGAGAGGACAATGCTTGCACAGGACCACGAATGAGGGGAGAAAAAGACTTCTCCTGTTTATTCCTCTTTTAATCTGTGCAAGACTATTAAAAATTTGGCTCTTGTATGTTGGGATGAACATGGGTTTCCTGATTTCTAAGGTCTGTAAGGCTTTTGTGTGGCTAGGAAACACCTCGGTCCAGCTAGTCTTCACTACAGATTTGGTACTGATCCAGAAGTTTTGTATCAGCTGAGACTGTTGATAGGAGCTTATGAATCAGTGGCAGTGACAAATATTCTATCTAGAAAAATCATTAATAGCAGCATAATCTCTATTTTTGCATATTGTCAAGACTGCATTAAACTGTGTCCTGTTGGAGTTCAGGTTCAAATTAAACACCTAGCTCATGATAGGTTTTATCTTGAGAGTTGCATCCCAGAAAGTGCTAAACTGGTGCAAAATGCTTCGAGCAAGCACAGAAACAAGCCATGAGGTATCAAAGAAATGGCAAATTAATGCTCAGCTCTCAGAGTTGCTGAGCCTCCAAATATGAGCACTTGGGTTTAGCTTAGATTTAAAAAAGTATATATATATATCATTAAGAATCTGGCCCGGGGTGTTCATGTGAGTGGGTCATGCCTCACCAAAAGAGTCATCACTTAGATTGTCTTCCTTATTTTCTGTCCTTATACACCAAACATTTTGATGGTGTAGCTATCCCTAACCTAAAATGACTTCCACACTAAAACACCAATATCTGTGTTTTTCTCTTATCTCATGTGATACCTCTAAACTCAACTTTCAGCAGTTGCTATCTGGAGATAACTAGCATCAGTGCTGATAAACAAGAGATGTAAACCTGGAAGTAGGAGGAGAACTCACAGTGACCTGAATCCCTCCACCAAGTTTTTAGGTCTGTGACTGAGGCTGCATTCACCCGCAGGTCCTGCTGCACACTCTGCATCCTGCTGCTGAAAGCCACGTTATACCTATCGTCCTGAGGAAAAAAAGAGCTTAAGCATGAAGAAGTATCATCTACTTAATAACATTACCAGGATTATAATTCATATATTGTTATGCTTCTGAAGTTTTATTTTGAAGCTGACCTTTAGTCTTGCGGAATATAAAATTTTGTTTCATTTTACTATGAAGGTCAGCAGGCCCCTATCTCTGTAGAAGCATAGGATCCACAAACACAGAGTGCAGACACGTCTGACACCACTTTCCAGATGGATATCTTCAGGGGGTCCAGACGCTGCAGAGTGTTTCCCAAAGACCTATAGCAGGGGAGTTTGAGGTTTTGAGTACTGCCAACTGCTGAGCCTTGGGGAAGACCTCTCTTCAGCAGCAATGAATTTTCCCCTCAAGGAAGGGAGGGTTGAAAGACAGTTTCAGGCAAACACAGCAGGTTCTTGTAAGCAGCTCAAATCCAATAATGTCATCTTTCACCTTGAGTACACTGCCATTTCAGTTGTCTAAAATGACAAGTAGATGAGTGGGACTGTGGATAAAATATTCACACCCAGTTTTCTCCACTTTCTGGCATCACTAGAAAACACCTGGGATCGCTTTGGTTGGTTAATTCCTATTGGAGACACTCACTTCTTCAAAGTGCCCTTCAGTCATTAATATCATATACAGTTACATTTTGCGGTAGGAGAACTTTCTCATTTTCAATAGAAAACATGTCCCATGCATACCTTTGGGAAATCATTGTAAAGAAGGTACTTACCAGGTATGTGTCTTATAACAACTTGCAGATAACATAACACTAAATTCACACCTTACTACACATTACAACACTTGGACCATTCCGGATGGAAGAGGCTACTTAGAGCACAGAGGCTGGCAGGCTGTTAGGGTGACCGTGGTCATTTTCCTTCCCCTGTCTCAGACTCTCTTTCTATAAAACAAGGATGCTGCTGCTATCCTGCTTCGTCACACTTTTTCAGAGAAAACATCATGTGGTTGATGGGGTGAGGTAAAGTCTCATTTTAAGTGAAACACTATGAAATAAGTGAGCTGTTAAGAGTTCTGAGGCTGTTCTGGAGCTGCATTTGTTATGCCTTCTTCCATTCCTCACTGCTGCCAACTGAAACAAAAACAGGAGAAGGGGGAAGGTTAATGCTGAGAAAGAGTTTGCACACGCTCAGTTTTAGAAAGCTCCTGCTCCTTTCTTTTCAGATTCAAGCCCCTTCAATAAACCCTCCCCTAGACTGGTTCTAAACAAAATGACCTGTGAAAATGGAAGGTGTGATTCTGCTGTAGGTTATGCTGCCTTTGCACATAAGGCACCAGGAGTCAAACGCTTTGTATGAAATTTTGTTGTGTGAGGCTAACTCCTGTTAAATGAAAGCAAACACCTGCTATTCATATGCCTGACATCAGACATTGATTCCTCAGCCCCTCTGTCACCTCAGAAACATGAATCCAAACACTCCCTTTCTTACACTAAAACAGAAGGAAGGTGTAAAAGAGGAAATGCAAAAGTAATGTCAAGATGCAGACCTTACCACCTTTTTAGATAATGGAGCACAATTGGCCTGCCCTGCTGTCTTACTGGCAGTATTTCACACAGCACAGAGAATTGTAAAGGGCTGTAAAGTAAACAGAGCATTAAACACTTCACAGTGTTATTTAATCTTTCTTAAGTTTCATGCTCTGTTTACTTTCTGTTGTTGTTTCTCTTGCCACATGTGCTCAGGTCAGGAGACCATCACTGCTCTGCACAGCATTCACCCTACACAGCACCGGGGAGCAGCACCAGCCCTCGTGCCGTCGCTCCCAAGGGCTGGCCACCTTGGCGAGAGGATTGTGCTAGCCAATGCATCCAGACCTATCCGACTGCCTGAATCAACTGCTTTGATAACTCTCCTCGAATGAACACGGCGTACGTGAAGTGCCATGCTTTCTGGAAAATTGAAACACATCAGTGGATTCATAATCCAAAGGCCCTGAAAGAGAAAAATAAAGTTGAGATAAGCTGTGGGAGATTGTAAAAATGCACCACTGAGCCTAAATTTTGTTGCTTCCTTCAATAAAAGTATTTGAAATCTGAATGGACATACATGGAATGTATGTGCATTTTGAATTAATTTACACAGAAGAATTACCCTTTGAATAAACTATTCTGAAATAATGAAAATGTTAATCCACTGCTTCAGACAGCAAAATGTAAGTGCCAAAGCTGAACTTCTTCCAGTGCAATAGAGAGATCCCCTTCTTCTTGGTCACATCTTGCTTGTTCAGCTACAGTGACACAACAGTAGAAAAATGGGAATGCGCGCAGCAGTCTTACCACGACATTAAAGCGAGCTCATTCTGGTGACCTGGACCTTGACAAGAACAGGTATTTCAAAATGATAGTTTCATCGTGGTTCTCGGATAGCTGCTGCTTGAGTCTGCCGGTCCTTTAGCTAAGTCCTGCCTGGTGCAGAGCCTTTCCCCAGCTCGCTCCTGCTGCGGTGGCGCAGCCGCACAGTGGCAGCGTTATGAACTCCTGACCAGCAGAACAAAGTCACTCCTTCGGCAACCCTCTTTATGGTCTGTTTTCACAGCATGGAACCTATTTCACACCACCTCTCTCATTCAGGTTTGCGAGAAGCTTTCCCTCCCCCTGGGCGTGAGTAACACTAGTGTGACACTGGCTTCAATAAGTAACTTTTTATTGTGTCTAATCATGTGCAAATGTGTTAAAATTGGTAGTTTTTAGCAAACAGTTATGGAACATATTACCGTAAGGCATTTGTTCATGGCGTGACAATGATTGGCCCCATGCCACTTAAATGTTTTATTTAATAATGTGGGAATTTCAGTGTGTTTTCCTTTCATTATTTTTAACTTGAAAACAGAAACAGAAAGCCCCTTCTTTAAAGTTAAAACTTTACCGCCTAGAGTCTGTCAAAAGCAATATAAGCATCTGGATTTTAAAAAGGGAGCTTTTGCAGGATGTTAATTTAATATACTGGCATATTTCATGCATACTTTTTATATATTGTATGCTTGAAGCTATCTCTACAGTGACCACCCAGGAACAACAGACATTTCAAAATCCAAAACTTAGGAGCAAAAAATGATGCTCGTGTAACATAAATTTCAGGTGATATCTGCCAATCTTCAGGACCAAATGCTATGTATTCAGCTGCTCCTCCTGATGCATTTGGGTAAGCCATAAGGTAAAATTAAAAGGCTGATATCACAATCTAGCCTTCAGCTCCCCAGGGAAGACGCTTCCAAAACAATTCTACTCTTAATAAGATATTCTATGAAGAGGGACATTCTCAATCTTAAACCAGTCACAACTTTGTGAGTTTCTTTTTTTTTCCCCAAAATGCAAAAAATGCAGCATTAAGACATTGTGTTGTATGTCATGGCAGGGAATCTAAAAACCAATTATATGTCATTATTCTAAATCTGTATTATATTAAGGAAAAAAACAGTTTGGGTTCCCCTATTTCACTGAAAAAAAAATCTGCTGAAATCTTCTTCAGCAACCCCACAAGTGGGTCATTTTATAAATCTGAAGAAAGAGTACATTACTTAAAATAAATGTTCTAACTATCAGCTGCAGGCATACTTAACGCATTTCAGGAACAAATACTTTTCCTTAGGAAAAACAGTCTCAAAATACAATGTATCCAACACAAAATGGCGCTCTCTGTGCAATTCATTTGCTAATATATTTTGACAAATGAAGTAGTCCATCCAGAAATAAAATAAAATAAAATAAAATAAAATAAAATAAAATAAAATAAAATAAAATAAAATAAAATAGCTTGTCTACAGCTATTCTGTCAGTTTCCTTACAATAATTATGTCAAAATCTGGATTTTATAGATTGAATATGGTAAAGCCATCTCACTATTCTGCTACTCACTGCTCCACAAGTAAGAACATAGAGAAAAACAAGAATATATTTCAAGATTAATGCTTCTAAGCATAAATTCAGTATGAATTTAAAGTAAATTTGAGTGATGAGTATTATACATAGGATAAGAAAAATTATATGAAAAAATGTGGAAAGAAAGTGATATTTACCAAGCACAGATAGACCTAGTGAGAAATCTCCAGGCTTACATTTACTCCTTCATCTCTGACACAGACAGAATTTGTAGTTGGTTAATCTGCTTTTGAACTCAACTACTATTGTCTCACTGTTGTTCATGGTTGTCATATGTCGTATACAAGGCCTATATAGTGTCTTGTTTGCCCCACTACGTTTTATATCATCTTTTCCTTTCATTATCCTAATCATTCCTCTTAAAAGCAGATCAGTTCTGAGGTGAAAACTCTACCCTTGCAAAAAGGAAGTTGCAAAGGAAAAAGCAACCTTAGGAGGAAACACCTGGAGCTGCTGCTCCTGCTACAGGTTTCCATGACCTTTTTTCTTATACCCAGAAGATAGGCCAACTCCACCACAGCAGTTTCTGAGTTTGATAAAGTAATTTTCAGGGTCCTTTGAGGAGTAAGCATGGAAGTAGTCGTGGGAGACTGGGGAAACTGGGAACATTTTGAAAGCTGAAGAATCAGGAAGTGGAAGGGTTACTTGATTTTTACATTTTTGTTTTATGTTTTAAACCCAGTTTGAACTCAGGCCCCGAGATTCATCCCACTTGAAATAACAGTCGAAATAATTGCGCTTACTCAGAGCTGCCACGGGCCATGGTGGCCACAGTTTAAACTTCCTAGGGATGGTGGTGGGCAGATTACCAGAGGGAGGACTGCTCACGAGCGCTGCCAAAGCCGCTTTTTGACCTTTGCTGGAAGACTTGAGCAGCCGTGGGTATTTCCTGCCCAACTGGCCATTAACCAAGGACGAATGGAATAACTTTAAATTAATTATAATGAGCACTGGTACATTAACAGATCAGATGAAACGAGAGAGAAAAAACCCTGCACCTTTTTCTCCTTTAAAAAGAGTTGATGGCGGCACCTTAAAAATAGCCTGCTTTAAAAGCAAGTATGCAATAAAATAAACCTTGGCACCGGCGCTGCACGCGGGGGGCACGAGGCTCCCTCCCGAAGGCCGTGCTCGCAAGCCGCCCGACAGCTGCAGCTGATTTCCCTCCGACGGCGACGGCAGCGGCGGCCGCGCGGGCGGCCCCACACGA